>CM069453.1:34802109-35198305 GCA_035610835.1 Ophiura sarsii | reverse complement strand
CTATTGAAGACAGTTTTTATCCTGAGTCTGTGTCTTCTGGCAAATGTGTGCTTCCTGAAGCCGTCGGGTAAGTGTAGTGGCCCGTGTCTTCTAAGCATGCTAAGTGTACACTGTTACCGTTCCACACTTGCAAGACAAGACTTCAAAAACTCGCCAAAAACCGCTCATTTTTACCCAGCGCGACAAGCCCCAAAACACTTCATTCGCAGCAGGTGCTGCACGTTAACACACATGATTCAATGCATAAAATCAAAACTATCAGTATATGAAACACAGATATGAAGCTATCGAAATAGAGCTGTCGTCTGCTCACCTCTATAGACTTATGCAAGTCTTTATTCACGCTATATTGTTATTGTTTACGCTAGTTGTTCAACGTGTATTCATTCATGTGTGTGTGGGTGCTTGTTGCATTTTCCCCTCACATAGAATATATTATTTCATTACAACTACTGCATGTACTGCATAGCTATTTAATTGGATATCAAGTCATAATGATAGGTGTGGTGATGCGTTGGCTTGCGAATTGAAAACTGCAATGCAAGAGCTTGTTGAGAGGCTAAGCTCGGACGAAACTGTGTCCAAGCTCTGTGTAGCCCCACTTGGATTGTCTAGGTTTTTGCCGGACAAACCTTAACTGGATTGGACTGGCGCCTTTAGAGGGCGGTATACACGGTGTTTTCAACATACTTATTGCCAACGGCTTGGAACCCGATTGCTTATTTTGAATGTATAAATCGTATTCAAATTGGGAACCAAATCAATGCAGGGTAATTCTTAAGCTGCCGAAAGTCAATGGCTTTCTCCACGTTGTTCTCGGCATTTAGCCGGTCCCGTCTTTGTTAAGAATTGTTTCTATCAGATTTGCACGTTGTATTGGAGTCACAGCCGCCGAGAATCTAAGTAGCAGGGGCCTGCCATAACGTCAGAACCGAAAATCCAATTTGCCTCAAACGTTGCTCTATACCACTGTAATGTAAATATGCAACATAACATGCTTGTCTAACAGTGTCAATGATTGGTTCTGGGACTGGTATAAAAGCAATGTTATAGTCACGGAGGCATGCACTCTCCCAATGCATGCTAACAGGAACTGAAGTCTAGCTAATATAATCAGTGATAATACAGCCTCCATTCATACGTTATCTACATGTAGGCCTAAAGTGCTCAACAAAAGAAAGTCGTACACTTTGTTTAGGTCATTTAAAGTAACTTTCGATTATTATCTTACCAAACAGGCTAGATAGACATTTGGACGAATCTTTGAGGCACATTTTGATTTGATAATTAGCACCATTTATAGAAAATTAGTCACTTTTCAAAAGTCACATTTTCAATACACTACGCGGAAGAAAATACCAATTGTTAAACAAGCACATAATGCCCTTTATGTTCGGAATCAAATATCCCGCTCACTAAGTGTACGCCCAGCGCAGGAGTGTACACGGCTGCCACAGTGTGATCGATTGCCCGACGGTCACACAGTGTCACACACGGAGTGAACCTCGCACACACCCACTTTTGAAAAGTGACTAATTTTCTTTAAATGGCGCTAATCATGGTTTATCTTTGTTGCTAGGTGTTATGTTTGGTATCAAAATGTGCCTAAAAGATTCATCCAAATGTCTATCTAGCCTGTTTGGTAAAAAAACAATCAAAGGTTACTTTAATTGACCTAAACAAAGTGTACGACTTTCTTTTGTTGAGCACTTTATAATGTAAACTCCTCACAAAAAGTATCGAAACACCTTACACATGATCCAATAATTAACGGTCCGAAAGGGTATAAATTAATCAAAGTCAATGATCCAATGCATAATTTTGTTTTGCGTATTTTTACACCTCGATTGTTGAGATACGATGTTGCGGAGCGGAGTTATTGTCATTTCAATGTACGTAGGTGCAGTTTCAAAAGTGACAATCGTCCCTATTCTATAGAAGCAGGTTTACATTACTTTTATCAATGATAATGATGATCAGATGTAATGGCAGCATATAAAGTGCTCAATAAAAGAAAGTCATACACTTTGTTTAGCACCACTTAGCACCAGAAAATTGGTCACTTTTCAAAAGTCACATTTTCAACGCACGCAAGCCGCGAGAAAATGCTGTGCGTGGCACTTGAATGGCCGGGAATGAAATGGATATTGATCACACAGTGCAACTGCGTTGGGTCGTGCCTGAGCGAACGGGCTATTTGATTATGAACAGGTAACATGTGGTCTTTTCTTCCCGCGTAGTGCATTGAAAATGTGACTTTTGAAAAGTGACTAATTTTCTTTAAATGGTGCGAATCATGGTTTATTTTTGTTGTCAGGTGACAACTTTGGTATCAAATTGTGCCGGAAAGATTCACCCAAATGTCTATCTAGTCTGTTTGGTCAAAAAATAATCGGAAGTTACTCTAAAGGACCTAAACAAAGTGTATGACTTTCTTTGTTGAGCGCTTTATGTATCATAATGTACATGATAGTTTGAACACTCTGTATATTAAATTATTGTGCGAAACAATGCATTATGATTATCACTCAAACGTATTGGTACATTTTGATTTGTTTGTGGATTGTACCTTTTTGTTTTGTTTGTTTGCTGCCAGCGCCGTGATCTAAATGAAATAGCGCTTTATAAAATCTCATATGAATGTATGTATGTATGTAAAAACGCTCACCTGCGATTTTTAGCATTTTCAGTTTTAATTATTTTTTGATCAAATGATTGTAACATTTGATAAAATGTATTTATTAAAATATTGAAATAATTAATTGCACATCAAAAATCATCAACATTTCAAGGTCAACGTAATTTCTTATGTATTTCTTCTCACCCGGCTACTTTTAAGCCATTTGTCTTTAAAAATCAATAAAAATGCTAATATAATTGCGATTTTTTTTTTATTACCCAAAATGGCTCAACATGTGTCTAAATTCATGCTCTTCCATAATAAAACAACTATTTTTGAGATTTAAGTATATGCAACATTTCGTTTTCTAGTTACGTTTGTTCCGGTGTTTAGACAATCAGAGGTCTTGCATGGTAACCATGGCAACCAGATCAAAATAACACGCATTTTTTGAAACGTCTTGACCTAAGCTTTAATTTGATAGGCCTATATTATACCAAAAAGTGCCAAAAATAATAAAAGATTTTCAAAAACAAAACAAAAACCGATTCCTAGGGAATTGCAATAGGAATATAATTTTAAAAAACTAGTATGACAAAATTTGACGAAATATATTTTGAGTTAGCTTTGCAGAACCTAAAATGGGTCAATGTTTTTTATAATTTTCTCCAAAATTGTCAATTTCATGATCATGGTTGGATTCATTGAACCCTTTTCTGTAAAAAAATGGATACTTATATATAGATTAAATGAATAATGCAGAAGTTACGGCAGTTTTACGGAGGCTATACCTGAGGGTTAACAGCCCCCTTAACTTGATATTTATAATGTATAATACATTATATATCTCGAAATTCCCCAAATTTGAAGATAATGCAATGTATAGAACACGAGTTATTGCCTATAGATTATATTCAGTTAATCTCGGTAGCTTCAGACAATTCAGGAAATAACTGTTGGACCACTTGGAGGACTTCGTTGAAATCACCCCCCCCCCCCCTTCCAGCCCCCCCCCCCCCCCCCCCCCCCATTCAATGTTGTTCGGAACCGGCGTTTCATCACCACGGTCGTTGGGACCCTCAACATTGATTGGTTGGGGCGGGGGAGGGATATCAGTTATAGTCAAATTAATAATTGAACGAACAACACGCACGCAGCACAAAGATGATCGCGCTCGAAATAATCACGCTGGCGGCTGTGCGCGCTTCACGCAATGTACGCAACATAGTGTTCGTTCAATTATAAATCTGACTATAGAAGATAGCTCAAGCTCCTGACACACACAAGTTTGTTGCAAAATCAGCGCTTGAAAATAGTCCCTTAAGGGGTTTCATGACACATAGAGTTAACGTAGAAATGTTCTTAAGATTTTGATATTAGGTGTTCTCAACGGTGCTGACCACGAATCTAAAATAAAAAAATGGGGGTACGGGCTTATTTTTTGAGCTATATCCGTTTCAAAAATGGTGTTTTTTCCAAAAAATACTACATGGTTCTATGGGAAATTAGGAAAAATTCGACTTTAATGGAAGATTCCACAAAATCTGCTCGTCAACCTTTCTTGTTTTTTCAATATGTGCTGCGCATTTATACATTCTTTCAAATAATGAAATTTAAAAAATGGGGTCACCAACTTACTTTCTCTGATAATTGGCTTTAAATGAGAAAATTCCTGCAAATTTATGTGTAATGTTTAGAGCGTAAACACACGTTAGATGCGCATGCAGCAAAAGATAACCTTCGCGCGTACGGTGCGTTAGAAATTAAGCGTTTCGTTTAATGGTGACACAGAGGTCGCGCAGTTTATGTCGTGATCCGCGAAGGGGAACATTCAGATCTCAGACATGTTGGCGTTACTTTTGAAAAGTGAGTCCTTTTTGCCAACGAAAACCAGCGTACATGATTGCTTGATTGATGATGTATGAAAAATTGTTTTGCAACTAGCCTATAGACAGACCATAGGCCTACTATCATGACCAGTGATAACTAGTAATGGGAAAGCAGGAAGTTCAGACCTGAGTAGCGATTTGCACCGCACTCTTGTATACACGGCAACCGTGGGTAGGCCTATCATAAATAATACTTATCATCTACTTCGTCCATCCGCCATAGTCATGATAGTATTAAAAGAACCATGTATTTTGTAAACCATTAATCATGTTTACTTAGAGTGTAAAGTGTCAATACTTGTACTCGGGAATTTTCGCGCACGAATGATTTACGCATAAATGCGTGCGTTCTTGACATTTTAAACGCATCAGCTAGTGCGTCAAAAGTACGCTCGTCAAAATGCGTGTGTTTGCAAGCATACAGCGGAATACGCTAGCATTTTCAAGTTGTTGAAAACCAGGTGAAAACGGCATGCGCGTGCTCTATGTGTCATGAACCCCCTTAAAGTGGGATATTAGCAAAAAAAATGAACTATGTGGTCCAACACCAATTTTTGTGAATTGTAGATCACTGTCTGCTGAATTTTGGCGCCCGGACGAAAATTCTTTGTAGTACGAGGGTTAAAGTACTTAAACATTTAAAAGTAATAATAGCAGCGTACATTTGTATCGAATATCTTTATTTACTTTGAGCAATATATCTGCTAATAGCACATAGGCCGGGAGCCCAGAAGGTTTAATCAGCTGAGAAGGTACAAAAGGTTTGATGATCTGATTAGTTTAGTTGGGTGCCAAGAGTCAATATTTTATATTGCTGCCGTGTCGTATAGCCTGTACGGGTGGCAGCTATAGAAGGTCAAAGGTCATATAGGGGTCAAAATGTAAAAATGGTCTGATTGTAATTAAATGCATATCAAACTCTTCCTGAGACCATAAGGAGCAAAAAAGGAAATGGTTGTATGTCCACCCGATGCTTAGTTTTCCAGATGCAGGGCAAAATAGGTCAAAGGTCAAATGTTGCCTCAAATTCATTATACAGGGGTCAAATTCTCAAAATGCTCCGATCTTAATGAAAATGGACTCAAATCGTTTAGATGGATGCTACGAACCATAAAAAGAATAGTTTGCCATATCTACAAGTTACCCTTCTATTAGTTTTATTAGGTTAATGGTCAGGAGGCTATACCGCTAATGTGTGCTGACCTTTGACCTAATAAAACTAATAGATGCTTAACTTGTAGATATGGCAATCTATTCTTTTTATGGCTCGTGGCATCCATCTGAACAATTTGAGACCATGTTCATTAAAATAGGAGCATTTTGAGAATTTGACCCCTGTGCAAAGAATTTGAGGCAAAATTTGACCTTTGACCTATTTTGCCCTACATCTCGAAAACTAAGCATCGGGTGGAAATACAATCATTACCTTTTTTGCTCCTTATGGTCTGGAAGAGTTTGATATGCATTTCAATATAATCAGACCATGTTTACATTTTGACCCCTATTTGACCTTTGACCTTCTATAGCTGCCACCCGTACAAGCTGCGACACGGCAGCAATATAAAATATTGACTCTTAGCACCCAACTAAACTAATCAGACCATCAAACCTTTTGTACCTTCTCAGCTGATTAAACCTTCCGGGCTCCTGGCCTAATATCATCGATACAAAGGAAAGAAAAATACAATCACAGAGAAAATATCTGAAACACAATATTATACTATTCTAATTGTACATGTACACAGATAATACAATGCATTTAAATCAACATTGAACGTGTCGGATGCTGTGCCGGAACTCATCGCTTGTTTTGCAGCACTGATTTTATGTGTCGGTTATTCGATGGTTCTTTCCCCATAGGTCAACGAACTGATACGGTGATTATTAAATATTGACAGATCCAAAGACAAAGCGCGCAACATGGAGAGAACTAAGAACTAGATTGTATAATACACGATTCCATAAAAAGGTAAGACTGATTCTATCAACCAGTAACAAGTATTAGTATTGTTTTTGTATTTACTTTATATGGTGTCTCAGCTTAAGTTATACTGTTTTTGGAAGAAAATAGAGGTATAAAAACAATAGTGTATCGAAATCTAAAACCTGCCGTAGTATTGACCATGTTTCCTACTTTCTGTGAATTTCATTAACACCTTTATCTAAAGCATATACGACTTGGTTCTTTCCGATTTCTAAAATGTTCTTCACTTAATAATGGTTGTAGTCGGGCGTGACACACTATGTTCCGGATGTGGGGACGGGACTGTAGCCGGGCGTACATTATGTAGCGGGGACGTACAAAAATGGTGCCCCGCACTGTACCGAGGTTGTCACATTGGCAATGTGTACGTTCCGGACCAAATTCCAGCTAGTCCCGGGTCATCCGGGGCCGGGGTTGTAATTGATAAGTGCATAAACAAAGAGTGCCAAACAAGCAGATAATAGTTAGCAGTTGAATATCGCCTGACTTCCACCTTCCAATACATTGTAAAGATAGGCATAGCTTGGCCAACTACAGTCAACACAATAAGTATTACTGACCAGGCAACGCTCTGATAACTCTATAAGTACTCCTACATAGACATATTAAGTTATAACGCTAAGAATGGATGATTATTGAGGAAGTTACAATCCCAAATGTAATGTCAAGTACGATTTTCATTTTCGCATTTCTACACGCGGACTCAAACCGGCAAATTACTGATTACTGGTAGAGGTACATGTAGTGCTAGTTCACCGGTCGATTCCCATACAGGTTGCTGGATAGTCGGCCGGACGCATTGTTACGGTTGATCAATACGGTACACACGCTTTACCTGTCATACTCTCCCCGTGTTGAAAAGAAAAATGTGAAAATGAAAATCAGACCTGACCTTACATTTGGGATTTTAACTTGCTCAAAAATCTTTTTCGACAACTTTATAAATTAATATGTTTATGTAGGATTTATATTTTTAGAGTTATCAGCACATTCGTTACCTGGTCAGTTACTTACTTAAGAAGAAAACAGCATCAGTCACTCCAATCCACAAGAGAGGTTCCAAGGCTGACCCAACGAAGTACCGTCCTATCTCACTGCTGAATTCACACCACCAAATGGTTTCCCTATGCGTTTACATGTAAAATGGTAGTTACAAAAAGCCCATTTTCTCACTTATAAAGCGACTGGAATTTTCAATTTGACATTTTCCTTAAATTTCATGATATATTTGATCATTTAATCTAAACAAATATATATGGTATCCCCGAAAGTTCTGAGAAATTGGCCCCCAAAGTTGGACAATTGGTGTAGCGCCCTCATTTATCACAAAAAGTTGAGAAATGTTACCAGAACATTTACAATTAAAATACACCCAAAAAACCTACAAAATGCATTGAAAATATTTCTTTTTACACTTTAGTATTAGGTAATAGTTCAAAAATCAGGATTAAACTACAACTTCAATCATTTGGGAGCAATAAGTACCATTTCTGATTAATTCTATAATCAATGGGATGAAAGCTAAGAAAAAACTTTTGATTGTCGTCTCTACAAGGACTGAAATTATTTACTTGCGTGGAATCTATGCTAAGCAATATCAGCAAGATCATGGAAGCTGTTGTTCAGAAACAACTTCGACGCTTTCTTCTCAGCAATAATCTGATTTCCAGCAGCCAGATTGGATTTAGAAAAGGCCACAGTATAGTACAGTTGATCTCCTCAACATCCTGTCACAGAAATGGAACAACTCCCTAGATCAAAGTGACGAGGTTTGTGTCATTGCCCTTGACATAAAAGGAGCTTTCGACAAAGTATTGCACATTGGACTCTGCTCAAAACTGATGTCAAAGGGTGTTACCTGAAGACTGCTTTCATGGATACACAACTACTTATCCGATAGATCTATCAATGTCGTCATGTCGGAACAAGCATCCAACACTGCACCCATAAATGCTTCTGTTCCACAAGGATCTATCCTTGGTCCACTACTGTTTTCTGTCTTCATTGATGACCTTGTGGATGTCTGTGACAACGAACTCTATCTGTACGCTGACGATTCAACACTCTTTGCACCCATTAAGTCTTCAACCAGCTCCAATGCAGTAGCTGCTAGCCTTAACAATGTTCCCCCTTTTCAATACCATGTTTACTTTTCTCAAAACAGTCACATTTCCCCAAAATGATGTTTTCCTTAAAGTGGCACTTTTCAACGATACATGTAAGTTATTGACGTGAATTGGCTAGTCATGAATGAAATAAAATCATTTTATTTTTAATTTCAAATAAGGACCAGCTAAAGAAAGAAAAGACTTTCTTTTAATTGAAAATAAAGACAATTTCTATTAATTTTAAACAGCACTGGAGACATTTTTGTAACTTTCTTGCATAAGATTTTGAAAAGTGCCACTTTTTCTGAAAACATCATTTTGGGAAAATATGAATGTTTTGGAAGAAGTAAACATGCTATTGAAAAAATATATTGCAATGTGTAGAAAATCGTTTTTTCTTTTGATAAACGTTTCAATTTTTCAAAAGGTACATTTGTGTGTGGAGTTATGCAAACAAACGCGATCAAATGTTAGGGGGGTGGCTTCCTTTTTTTGACCCCTTTATATAACAACAACAAAAGAGTGAAACATATGAAGTATTTTCAATTTAAGAATACGCACCCAATTTGAATTGACAGAATGTAAACAAACATACATGTAGGCCTACAGTTCTTTCTGATACACCCTGTATGTGACCAAGCGCCACAAAATGAGAGTAAAAAGAAGCTAGTAATAAATAAAAAATGTCAGAAAGTAGATGTCCTCAGGTTTAAAATGACACCAAAGTTGTTATACTAATAGACGTTATTCGTAATTGACGATTTCAGGCTAAAGAGGGAGACATACTCGGTGTGATGTCACTCATCATAACGAAAGCGAGGCCAATCGTGGTAAATTACGTCAAATTACGTCACAAGTGACGTAATTTACCACGATTGGCCTCGCTTACGTTATGATCAGTGACGTCACATCGATTATGTCTCCCTCTTTAGCCTGAAATCGCCAATTACGAATAACGTTATATAATGTTGTTATTTTATGTTATCAAAGTGAAATTAATGATAAATTGAAGTTAATTACAAGCCTTCAAAGTCAGTAGAGCTAATATCGTCACTTGGCGTACAAATGCTAATTACAGGTCTTAATCGAAAGATTATTTATGACAAAGACCTCTTATTAAACGGCCTTTTATTGGTTCATTTGGGAATTTACAGGGTTCAAACTACTATTAATAGCTCTGAAAAGCCCTGACCTTTCAGACCATACCAAATTTGCCATAGGGGATACTATTTTAAACCCGTGGAAATGACGATGTACACATTACGCTACAAGGCCCGCTTAGCAGCGCTATAAATTGTTGCCCTAAAAACCGGCAACAAATTTAAATATTCGCCTCCATCAAAGCTGGTTGCTATAAATGACATAATTCTCGTGTGCAACCAACCGGCTGTATTGCAATGCCCATTGAGTAGTTTAAACGCTTGAGCATGGATGTAATTTGCAACAAAATGAAACTCACCCATGCAGTTAGCAAGAAGTACTGCTCGAATTTAAATATATAACCAGGTAATCCTCTCGTAGTAATTGATATCAATAGGTTTACTATAGACCGAATTAATAGCGCTCCTAAGCGGGCAATTTATGTCATGCATGGTAATTTCGAGATATTTCTAGAATTTTTTTTCTCTCTTCGCGTTCATTTCTTGAGATGTAATAAGGGAGTGTTCATAAATACTTTGGTGGGGGGGGGGGGGTTGGAAACAATTGAGCCATGGACATCTTTTTTTTTTGGACCCCCCCCCCAAATAGGGTGGGTTTTTTTCTTGACCCCCCCTTTCAAGAACTTTTTTTTTGGACCCCCCCCCCCCCCCCCCCCCCCCCCCCCCTATACACGCACTTTTTTTTTTTTTGGTCAAAAATACCAACCTTTTTTTTTGGACCCCCCCCCCCTATACAAGCACTTTTTTCCCTGACCCCCCCTTTTAAGAACCTTTTTTTTGGTTGGCCCCCCCTCATATTTTCCAACCCCCCCACCAAAGTATTTATGAACACTCCCTAAGAATAAAATGCCCTCTGTAAAATTTCTTAAAAAACACATTTAGACCCAAAATATTTTCTTAGTACTTCGGAATGTGATACATAAATAGTTTGTCTTTTCGACCTCCCCTTGTCAAATCAACCATTTAGGCCATAGCTCAAAATCAGCCCCAGCGATTTTACGCTCATTTTGTGATGCCAGGTCACGGTATTATACTTGGAAGAATCATTGTTACCAAATACCAATATCGGGGAATAAAACACGAGTTTTGATCTCTTATCGCAATATGGCAATTTAGAATTGTTAATCGCAACCCGGGATCGCAACCTTAGATATGAGAACGAGAATCTCTTATAGGTTTTAGTTATTTATCACGTGCTCATGAACCTAAAAACGAAACACAAACTTCAAATAAACTACAAATTCATTCAATTCTAGACCTGAAATTTGATCAATAAATGTCACCAAACACGGCAACACTATCATTACAAGAAGATTGTCGAAGAAATAATTGTTGTTGTGCATATCCATTCATATAGTTCGTGTCAGAAAAAAAGTGGCCCATGTAGGCCCCTATATTTATTATTCAATGACAATTTTAAGAATTAAAATCATAAGTCCAGAAAAAAGGTTTCTCTTTACCGTTTAAATCGAATTTAGAACTTTTTCTCGGAAGCTCAATTAACAACTTTCAATAGAATATTCGTAATCAGTCTTGATACTTGTGTAAATTCCTCATGGAAATTGGTCTTAGGATTTATAATTTCACAATTTTAAAAATATATGCTTTTATATTTTACTATAAGAACTAGTAAACACCATGGTAAAACTGACCCCTGAGTCATTTGATCGTTGTATTGGTATAAGCAGTAGGCCTACCACAACTGATGACCTTTCGGGCAAAATGGACCGTAGTGAAATAAATATGGAGTAAATTTACTTCTTCTTCCCCTTTTTTTTTTGTTTTTGTTTATTGTTATGGTGTAGATGGGGGGGGGGGGGGTCTCTGTTGTTGTATTTATGAACCTTTATTAGGACCACATTACATTGTCCCTAGTTATTTGGCATCGAAATATTAATGCTAATCCATAATGATGAACTCTTTAACACTGTAGTGTTAGGACACATATCAGTTAAACATACACCTAGCAACAAAAGTCCCTGACCAGGTGCTTTGAGGTTGGCTAATTCAAAATAGATAATCGGTACCAAAAATCTGAGATATACATTAAATGAGCAAATTTCCTCTCCGCAGTTTGATACCTCATTCAACAAAATCGAATGGATACTTTTTAAGTTATGGCGGTTTCAATGAGCGCGCATAACAACAGCAAAGTTGCACTAGGTATAGGAAATCATTGATTTTTGTGTGATTACGCACTGTTGGGGTGTGTGTAAAGATAGCAAACAGCTCACTACAGACCCATTCATCCAGATAGTACAGAGTTATGAACTGTTGCATTAGTGGTATTAGTTGATATGAGTGTAATATCCCTTTCTTCACTTATAAACAATAACAAAACCTGGAGCTCTTGATCAATAACTTTATCTTAAAAAATCAGTTAAGATATTCTCAAATGTAGGCTAAACCATTTCAGAGAAGTCATTAAAATAATTCATCTCAGTTTATGATATTATCTTGAATTAAATAACATTTCTTTAAATTATGTATTTATGAATGTTTCATTTGTTTTCGTATTTCCGTCGGAACTTTACCATGTATACCGAAGTCACACATTTACATGTATACGTTGTCAATTGATGTTGGAATATTTACTATTAGCGTACAAGTTCAAGGTTCATTAGTTCATTGTTGAACTTTAACTTATCCGCGATATTACTTTATGGTGAAGTCAGTGAACCGATAACTTCATTACAAATTTGCCATGGTAATGCATGTTGAATCCAGTACAACCTGTTCGTACAGTGTAGGTAGCTGTACCACCAGGCCATTTTGTTAATTTTATTTCCTTGTTGATATTATTTTTTAGATTGGCCTATCATTTTATGCGCGATTGATCTACAAAAACCATGGATTGTTTCGATGTAGAACCGCGTTGATTTGACTTATTTACTAAGTGTTTAAGTAGTGGGTGACAACTTTGACAAGGAACTACGATTCATAGATTATTATCAGTAGTGACGAGCAATTGATTCATGATCTTTTTTAAAATACATCAAACGCCCGACTCTAATTCATAGTTTGGAATAGCTTAAGTATATGGCCATGTGTTTTGAACTCACCACCCAAAAAGGGTGGTGGCGTTGCATTTTTGGTGACGAATCATCCATCTCTCTCTCTATTAACTCAACAACTAAATGTAAATAGAGCTATAGTTGAGGTGTCATTTGAAAGTCTATTTATCTAGCTACATTGTGTGAATAAATCAGGTATTTCTATAACTGATTGGCTGAGATATGATTGATTATATTGTGAAAGTCAGGGGTGGTGGCGGTGGCGGCGGTGGCGCTGTGTACAATATCTATGGGGAATATAGAAAACGTTTCCAATTCAACAGTTGCGGCGAACAGGCGAAGTTTGAATTTTCTTGGTAGGGTGGATTTCCAGATCTTGTTCAGCTTCCCACAGGCTCTCCAAGCTGCTGCCTTGCGTTGCTTGATATTTGTTTTAGTGCTTGACATCCAGGCACCTAGGTATTTGAAATCGTTTACTTTATCTAGTTTGGTTCCACCATTTGTTCTGATTTCCACCACACTTGTTTGGTTGTATGCCATGAACTTTGTCTTCTTTGCATTCATAGACAAGCCAACTTTAGCCACTGATGTCTCGACCCTCTGAAGCAGATCTTGTGCCTGGTGTAATTCTTCAGACAGCAAGTCAATATATCGTCTGCAAAGTCAAAGTCTGTCACTGCTACAGGTCAAATCCTTCTGCTCCTTCGCTTTTCTAGGTGGAATCCAAGCTCTTCTTCCTTTCCTGTTATAGCCATTCTCAGGGCGAAGTCTAGTACAATAACAAACAGATATGGGGCAAGGGTGTCACCCTGAAGTACACCAGCTAAGATTTCGAACAGATCTGTTTCTTCATCTGGAGAAATCACTTTTGAGCCATGGTTCCCTCGTACATGTCTCCAACAGCATCGACGATCTGTCCTGGTATGCCATAAGCGTGCAGAATTCTTAGCATTTTGCCACGATGGATGGTATCAAAGGCCTTCCTGAAGTCTATGTATGTTATTATTGCTTGTAGGTTATTAGCTTTCACCCCATCAATCAGCCTTCTCAGTGCCAGTATATGCCTTATAGTAGTTCTTCCTACCCTGAAGCCATTTTGGTTAGTTCTTAGATGTTTATCCAGCTCAGGACGAATTCTATTTAGGATCATCCGGTTATAGGTTTTCGCTACGATAGAGCTAAGACTTATGCCACGATAGTTGCCGCCCAGGCTGAGGTCTCCTGACTTTGGGATGGGCACAATGTTGAGGATGGACCATTGGCTCGGCTTCTCTCTATTTGCAATTGTATCATTGCAGAAACCTAGCACAATATCATCTAGAGCACATCTTTTCAATACTTCTGGCGGTATATTGTCCTCTCCACAGGTCTTCCCTTCTACCAGTGACTTCTTAGCCTTGTCATATTCATCTTGGTCAAAAGGCCCTGTTTTGATATCAAGATCTACAAAGATTGGTGTTATTTCTTCATCCTCTTCACATATATCAGGTGGCTTTCCCAGTAGGTTCTGAAAGTGGTTGAACCAATTGGTGACCCTTTCCTTTTGCGTGTCTCCTTTCAGCTGACCTTTTGTTGATGCCTTTCTGCCTGTGATTTCATTGATTAGTTTCCAACTTAAGCCATGCTTGGAGTTGATATGTGCAGTCTCTACTTCCCGAATCTTGCCATTCAAATGCTCTGACATAACTAGGTTGTAGGTGTCCTCTAGTTTCTTTTTTGCAGACTTGTGACCCTCTCTTCTATCATCAGTAGTATTGTTCTGGTACTTATCATATGCATCCCTGATGTTATCCCTTGCCTGCATGACCCTAGTATCACTTGAGAAGCTCGTCTTATGGGCTCTTTTCTTAACTGGTACAACCATTTCTGTTCCTATTGATTCCTATTTAACCAAATTTAAAAAAAAAATCAATTGGATCTTTTATAAACAAATTAAAACCAATTAATTGCCATGATCAATTTGTCAAACGCGTACTATTTCTTCAAACGACAGTTTTAAAATGTTTAGGAACAATTAGGAACACTTTCCTTAATCCTCATTGCAAATAATGATTATTATAAGACCAATATAAATAAAGGTCACAAACAATTATGTATCCTGGACAAGTTATCTCCTGCTGAAGTACATCAAACGACCCGGCGTAATTCACACGTTGAGGCATGTGAGGAGAGCTAAGCATATCATTACTTGTATTGTTTGGAGTTGAATGGTTAGATATGTCAGTCATGTCCCATTACAAATGCTATAGTTTCTCGATCGATTCTGTGGCCCCGCTGTCATATAATAATTTAAATAGCCGCGGCCCTATACTGTAGAATTTCTTAAAGGATGAATTTTAACAAACGAAATTTGGGGTTCTATAAAAAGGACCTGACTCAACAATGTCTATCATATATGATAAAAATACACAATACAAAATAAAACTCATCTAACTGTGTAGAGTTAGTTTTTATATATTATTACTATTACTTGTTATCCTGAAAATATGAGAACAATCCATCAAATATTAAATAGGAATAATGTGGCGATTTTGTGTACAGATAATGTCAAATCACGATTCCGTTTTCCCATTACATTAACATTATACGGAAATGATCACTATAGGTATTACTGCCAATGAAATATAAAAAAGAAAATGCGCTTACCTTTTTCATGACGCACATTAATAATAAGGTCATTAGTATCACCTACATTTTTTACGATCATATTAATCGAAAGCTAGCCAATACAGCTAGCCAATGACTTGAATTACCGTTTACAAGTACTACGTCATGCGTGCGCGTTTGTTAATCGTAATGTGGACGTAAAACATCACGCACATGTCAAAAGAAAGTACCGATGATTTATTATTTATTATTTTGATATGAAAACAGAGAAATTGTAAGCAAATATTCATATTATAATTTAATATTTTTGCGAAGAAGCTATAGTCTTGGAGTCGGGACCCCGTTTCAATTGAGGGCGCTCTATATAGTGACGCACTGTCGTCATTATTTACACGGCGTTTCATCAAGTGACGGAAGTCCGTCGCCCGCCGGAATACGAACAAAAACCACTTTTCAATAGAGGGCGGGCTTGGGAACGGGAGTGCGTTTCCAAGGGAACGGCCTCCCGTCACTGTCATTTTCAAAATTCACATAAAGCTGATTTTGCCGATTTTAATCAACGAAATAACTTTCTTATCACAGAGATAACCGTTACAAAGGCATCACTTCTGAATACTAAAGGGCTTATATTTAATGTAAAAAAGTATCACACCTACCCTTAAAATTCTATAAAATAATGTAATCTCGTCTAGAAAATGGTGGTCTCATCGAAGCAAAAAAGTTATTTTAGCTTGTATCGTGTGATGTTGGGGTCAAAGGGTAAATTAAATCATCGAACTGAATGTCGTAAGGAGTTCTGGTACCTTATGCTGCCCTCAACTCGATGGATAGTTACTTTTTATGCAGATAATGGGGGTAAATGGCGAAAATTCAATAATTGCGCAAATTGACGGGTGTGCGTTACCTTGGTTACGTACACCCGTCGTTTTAGAGCGCCCTCAATTGAAACGGGGCCCCGTTCTACAACCGACTGGTTAAGAGTATATTTATTGCCTGGTCAGTTACTTATTTTGAGGACTGTATGATGTAAATACATTTACATCATGGTTGGTGTAGAGGAGGGGGTTGTGTTGATAAAGGTGTGGCAATAAGAGCTTAATATGAAAATAAGTTTAATATAAAAATAATAACAATGGATCCGATTTATTTGCCAATAATCTGATGCATGTTTTGGATATTCCTATATACTATACAGTCATACTTTAACGATCGATCCTCATGACATGTCCGAAGACGACCAAATGGCTTTGGCTATGAATGAATCAATGAAGTCGCTTTTGAGTGAACAAGCAAACCAAACCAGACTAGATCCACCAGCGTATCCTGGTGATACGGACGAAGATGATGACCAACTGGCTTCTGCTGTGAATGAATCCATAGATACACGTGACATGTCCGAAGAAGACCAACTGGCTTTTGCTATGAATGAATCAATGAAGTCGCATGAGAGCGAACAAGTAAACCAAACCGGACCAGACCCACCAGCGTCTCCTGGTGATACGGATGAAGATGATGACCAACTGGCTTCTGCTGTGAATGAATCCATAGATCCACGTGACATGTCCGAAGAAGACCAACTGGCTTTAGCTATGAATGAATCAATGAAGTCGCTTGAGAGTGAACAAGCAAACCAAACTGGACCAGATCCACCAGCGTATCCTCGTGATACGGACGAAGATGATGACTTAACCAAAGCAATCAGAGAGTCCATGAAAGATCAAGGTAAATAATAGTAAACACCAGAAGGAAAGCCCAAATTCAGTAGCGCATCCAGTCAATAGTTAGGTCACCCAAGCCCTATATGAAAGCTATGAAGATTGTTAAACGGGGTCAGTCGTCACAAACATGCACAAACACAATAGTCAAACGACCTTGCTATTGTCATGCTATTGTCAACACTCCCTACACAGAGGTCTGCAGTGCAAATCTGTACGATTTTCGCCATGTAATGTCTATGGCAGATTTCATTCCGTGGTATAAAGCTATGAGGTTTCCGTGGTCTTCGCTATCTCCAAGCAGATAGAGCAATACGTACATGGACTTTTTGGTAGACGAGGGTTCATTTCATGATTTGGTGAGGTTTAGAATGAGTTAGGATTCCTGTAATTTTGAAGACCACGGATTTTCAAAACGTGAATTTTCCGACATTGTACGACATAAATTTGGTCACCAAACGTGTTTAAAACTATACATTTTAGCGTTCTGCAGATGTTATTGACCCTCCTCTAAAATTCTACATGATTTTTAACACGTTTCTTAGTTTTTGAGATGCCCAAATAGACCATTTTCCGAAGCTATTTCTAGCAAATATCGCAGTCACTAAGACTCCATTGTTTTCTTCCATATAACAAAATATGACATGCAGCGTGACCTCCCTACTGGCTGCATCATAACTTAATTCTAACCACCATACAAGGGCGTATCACTATCCAGGACTGTTTTTATGGGGAGGTCCACATTTTGTGTCCCTGTAAGCAGAGCGAACGAAGGGAGTGGAGCAACGAGCGGGTGTGGTCCAAGCTCTTGGGCTTTAGGCATTTTGAATTCAAAGATAGAGCATTCTGAAGCAGTAATTTTGGCATTTTCTCACATGCTTTTTGCCTACTAACCATGCTAACTAAAAACAATGACCCCTACATAGTGATATAACTACCATGTCAATTGAGTAAAACACAAACACAAAGTGTGCACATTCAAATGCAAACTTAAAACAACATCCACACCAGCGGGTGGGATAGGCCTATAGGGGCCCGTCTTAGGGCCCTAGGGAAATGAGTGCCAATACGACGAGAAAAACACACCATTTGTTGGAAATCTGTGGGAAATCTTGTACGTTCATTTTGAAGGCGAAAAAAACCCCTATCCGACCGTGTCCAAACCTAAGGCGGTGAAAAAACCTGATCTATGGGCCTGACCGACCCATTTTTTTTTTAAATTTTCAAAAACTTTGGAAAATGTTTTGGGTTTATTTTGATTGGTCCATGGTCCGTTTTGCGGGATAGGCCTTTATTGCGCAATACTATACTTTGGCTTCATCTGGACAGTGACGTAACTTAGCAGGCACAGCTTTCACGCACGCGTAGTATCTTCCGTCTTTCAATACATGTGTTTATACGCCAGAGACTCGAGTAGGCGTGCGCGTTATGTACTGTGATTAGAAGAATACGCAGGTACGTCTCTGTCTCGTGATGGACCAATAGAGGCTATATCCACAATATTTTTGAAATTCAATAATTTTAAAAAACTGACATGAATATTTTGTTTTAAATCATTTTCAATTTAAAGCCCTGTTATTATAAGCTTTTAACACCTCCCTGATTTAAGCAAGTGGACCTTCAGGTAAAACATGGACCTTTATTAAATGTGCCAAATTAAAGATTGCAATTCCCCAGAGAATGAGGGGTAATTCCCCCAAATATTTTAAGGGCCCTCCTCTGGTCACATCTTGTTCTAATAAACATTTTCAACAAATAATTAAAGGGCGGATTTGATATAACGGTTGAAAGAATAATGTTGAACGGGAAAGAATAACGTGACCGCTCCCTAATGCAATCCCCACGCATATGGGGATGGGTCACGTCACCTGTATCCAGCACGGGAACACTCGCCAAATGTCCTGCCGCGATATTATTTACCGTAAACATAATTTGATACCTTGACGGAATAAAGCATATACATGTAGTATATATGATGAGACTGATAATACATGTATACAGTGTTTGGTCAAATGTTGTTTACGGTTAATAAATTCGCGCTTCGGTCCCCGGGCATGACAAAATGACAACATACGGTACTGAGACCGAGTTCATATCGCGGCTCGGCCATGTTAAATATTAATTTGAAATAATGATCAGTCGGCCGGCCCGCGCCTCGAGCGAATCTTGAATCTTGATCAAATGTATAGGCGGCTTAGGCCCTAAACTACTTTTAGTTAGCAACCCTTTCGTTATACTCTGCTTTGTTAGCCTCACTCCAAGTCCACCCCCATTTCTTATACACCCCTCTCTCTCTCCATTTTTTGTCTCCCTTATCTATTCCCATTTCTCCCTTTCTACTTTTTTTCTCTTCTTTTTTCACGCTTTCCTCTATTCTTTTTCCAGCAACCCACCGGCTCGATCGGCCAATGATGCCATCGCCCCAACGCCCCAATCGCCAGTCTGCCTCCTTCATCTCGAACAACCACAGCCTTCTTGCTGCAGCGTGGAGCAACGATCTACACAAGGTGCAAACGTTATTACAGAAAGGCAACATTGACGTTGATAGTATAGACGAACAAAGGGTAAGTTTGTAAAGTTCAATTACATATATGCTTCACAGGCGACAGGTAGCAGCAGCAGCAGTTACGGTCTTGTACAAGATTACTACCAACCGCCCACAAGATCTAGCAAGGTTACTTCCCACACCATAAGTCCAACGCCGTGCTACCCGTTCGAGCGTATCAATGAATGCCAGTCCATGCACTTTCTCTGCCGACTGCCAGAACTCGCTGCTTAGACAGAGCTTCATTCACACAGCTGTTCCCTTAGGGAACAGTCTTCCAGACGATGTTGTTGGCAACATTTCAGCGGCTGGAATTCAGGCTTTCAAGTGCCCTGTGCACAGACATCTTCTCTCCAAGTCTTGACTTTCATAGCCTTCATACTCTTTCATGACACCCTTCATTCTACTCCTTTCAACACCTGACTGTTACATTATCACGGTGGTCATGGGTTAAGTGTAGGTTAATGCTTGGTTGGGGAGATGGTGGATGGGGCTGTAAAGCATGTAGCCAGCTGGGCTGGTGATACGGCCACGCCCCAACTAGGTGACAACAGGCAGCTCCTGTTAGATTTAGTTCCTAAGTTTGTTGTGTAGGTTCTCTTGATGACCATCAGACCTCCAGATAATATATAATAGATTTATGAGTCCGGGAATGTCTTTCCTGAAAGTCAAACCTCATTATCAGAGAGCCAAAAATATGTGTAAAAATTCAACAAATATCACATGATATTTCGACTAACGAAGGCAACCACAAATAATGTCAATAACAACTTGTTTGCTTTATTACAGGATGGGGAGACTGCTCTGATATTGGCAACGAAAAGAAATCGCTTAGACATGGTGCGATGTCTTATTTCAGCACGGGCAAATTTGGATTTACAAACAAAGGTAACTAGAGCTGATTGTGATAATAGATCACGGATATTAGTCGTGGGCGCTGACCTTTGACCTCGTTATATGGCTGACATTTGTCAAAGGACAATTATTTCATTGTATATACTATATTGGATAGTTATTTTCTGTTTTTTGTCCCCGTAGATGTGGAAAAATGATTGACCCTTTCTTGACCTTTGACCTCAAGGTCATGTTTGACTTGTTTTCTTGTCTCATCAATACTTTAAAGGTGCAACAAGGCCAATCAAAATTGGAGCATATCTTAAGTTTTACCCCTGTATTAGTCCACGACCCCTACTGACCCCTGTGTAGACGGGAGATTCTTTTGCAGGAAGAACTTTTTTGCACGTCCATCTGAGGAATCTTTTACCGAATTTGACATTCATCGGTCATTTCCTCTCGGAGGAGTAACATTTTGAGCAAAAGGAGTGAACATTTACATTTTGACCCTGGTGACCTCTTCTTGACCGTTGACCCAAAAGTCACCTTTTACTTTTTTTCTTGTTTCATCAATGGGCACAAGGTGGAACACTGTCCGGTCAAATCAGAGTATTTCTTAAATTTAACCCCTGCATAGGTCAATGACCCCTACTGACCCTATGAGGACGGGAGAATTGTTTGCAGGACACGCTGTTGTGTACATGCATCTGAGGAATGTTTCGCCGAATTTTGACAATCACCGGTCATTTCCTCTTGGAGGAGTAGCATTTTGAGTGAAAGGAGTGAACATTTACATTTTGACCCTTCATGACCACTTCGTGACCATTGACCCCAAGGTCATAATTAACTTCGTTTTCTTGTTTCATCAATGAGCACACGATGCAAAAAATCCGGTCAAAATCAAAGCATTTCTGAAATGTTACCCATGTACAGGTCAACGATCCCTACTGACCTCTGTGAGGACTGAATAATTTGTTGATAGATTTATTGTAATCAAACAACAACAAATGTCCCTCTTTATAAAATATAATGGAGTTGAGTAATTGGAAGTACTGCTTTGATTCTGGATATAATGTTGGTGATGAAGAGATAGCTAGTTGGAGTTGAACATATTCATCCTGACAGTTTGTATCAACTATTACCATGATACTATTAGTTACCCCCTGCATGTTCACACAATACGGAAAAATACCTATGGCGTATTGTGTGAACATGCAGGGGATAACGAATTTATCGTTTAGTCCAAAGGCCCACAAAAAAAAGTATTTTTAAAACACTCGCGGAAAACGAAACTCCCTTCAAACAAGGCGCTGAATTCTCTTCCCTTCCTACCTCCGTAAAATCCCCCGAAGTAAACCACCCTTTAACAGGCTCTGCGCCGCACCTCTGTCCATAGAATCATCGCGAAAAATATGTATGGTTATGTTATTTTTCGGCGTGGATTATACCTTTTCGCGGTCTATTTCGGCCTCAGAATGTAACAGAAATCGAGTCGCTTGCGTTTAAATCATCCGCCATTTATTATTTACGTCTCATATTTTAAGCAAATCTTCCACAGACACAAAGCAATCGCTTTACACGGTTAACTGGTAACGCGGTCCTGGGAATGCGGTTAATCGACGATTTGGAATATATCGTGTGGTTTGACTTTCTTGTTTACACGATATGGATCAGATTTCATACGTGTTAACCAATGAGATTGAAGTATTTACACTTACTAAACCATAATGCAGGATATCTAACGTCTGAGTCGTTGTTACTAAGCTGCTGGTCTGGTTCCCTCTATTGAATCCAGAGATATTCTACCAACATGTGATGATCATAAAGTGCTCAACAAAAGAAATTCATACACTTTGTTTATGTTCCATAGAGAAACTTTCGATTATTTTTTACCAAGCAGGCTAAATAGACATTTTGATGGATCTTGTATAGATACAATATGGTACCAAATTGTCACAAGCAACACAGATAAGCCATGATTAGCACCATATAATGGAAATCCGTGCATTTTTCAAATTCAAATGTTTCAACAAACTACGCGGGGAGAAAAGACCACACGTTACCTTTTCACAATCAAATAGCCCGCTCGCTCAGGCACGAACCTACGCAGTCTCACTGTGTAATCAATATCCCTTTCATTCCTGGCCATTCAAGTGCCACACACAACATTTTCTCGCCGATTGCGTGCGTTGAAAATGCGAAACGTCACAAATTTTTATTAAACTGGTGTTAATAATGGTTTATCTTTGTGATTTGTGGCATGTTTGGTACCATAACACAACCCCTTTCAAAGTTATAGCCAGCATCACAAGGCCTCATCTCTATCTCCCCAATGTGTTTAAAAATCTTCAATATAGTTGAAAGGCAACTTAGCGGTGAACAATAGCGTAGGTCAATTTATCACAACAACGAACCGCGCTATTTCGAACCGCGCACTTTGGGTACTAACACCGAGTTAAACTCCCGCGGAAATTGAACCGTCGGTTTCAAGAGGGATCTTGAGGTGAAATCAATGTTTTTCATTAATATTAAGGTCTTGAAATACTCCTGATTAGTGGACCTGTCTTGCAAACGTATTGAATCCAGTCTATGACATCTACAAGCAGAGCATTTCACATCGGCATTTTACAAATCCGTAGATATCGAAAATGAAATGCGTCCGAGTAGTGTCTACATTGATATGCCAAACAGCTGTCTTAAACAGCGAAATTACACAATTTTTGTGTATTGAGATAAATGAGGGTTTTAGCAGCTATTATTCTTAAATCGGTTTTACGGCGTGACCATTTAAGTACTTTAAAAGTCATTTGAAGCGAGAGCAAAATTTGGAACCATTGGCATTTTTTCATTTGTCCATTCGTGTGCGATCGCGTTATATTTTCATTTTTAAACGGATTGCAGGCTATGTGCATGAGGAACAAGTTTCGTGGAAATCTTTTTCAACTGACTAACTAAAAAAACTGTGATTTCCTTTTTATTTAACAGAATAAATGAAGTTTTTGCATTATGTGGGTCTAGATACGGAATTGATAAATAGTTTGAATCTTTACAACCATTGTATAGTTTCCCTTGATAGCTCAGTTGGTAGAGCGTTCGTCTTCAGAACAGGAGGTCCGGGGTTCGATCCTGTCGCTGACCACAATGTCATACACTTTTTTGTTCCGTTGTCAAAATCAATGTTGTTGGCTTTGCTATAAATTGTATTTTTTTATATTTAATTTATTTATGATTGTTTGGTTGATTTAGATCCTACCATTCTATATTCCCAAAGCAATAGGCCTCGATATGCTGCTCGGGAGCGACTTATATGCTCGGGATCAGTGACTTGTGATAAGTGATAAGACGCGACGTATTACGGTCCATGGCATGGTTTTTCATGACAAAAATTAATGTTTTGCTGCATTTACACCTGATTTGCCTCATTATGTGGCATTATGTGTCGTGTGTCTTTTGAAACTATATTATTTGAGTGGGTGAAGGAATAACTTCAGGACAATCGCACCCAGGCGGACCATTCGATTGAGCGACATGGCCATAGTGATTGCAGAAGTCAGTGTACTGTCAAAAAGGTTCCGAATTTTGATGTTGGATTAGAGCTCAAGATGATATGCCAAACAGCTGTCTTAAACACTCAAAAAAAATCTCAAAGGAGGAATATGAAACATCTTATTATAATCTATCATCCTGTGAACTGATTTTTTACGGCGTTCAAAAATAAGATATTTACGGACATTTTCCACCTGATTTTGACACCGTTTCATCCCGTTCATGTCAATTTTTACTCTGATGTAGCTGCATGTTTTCACACATTTCAGGTAAACTTAACTTTATAAATTAATTCAATGGAAAAAATATTGAATGTGAGGGATGTATACTTCAATGTATGTTAATTGATCAACGATCGAATGTCTTGTTTTGATTATATTTCGGCATGAATAAATTCTTCTTATTTTGATCCACGCAATTTTATAAATTCATATTTTTGTATTTACCGCAGGGCGCCCTCGCACTTGATAATTTGGGGTCAACTCGAAGATGCCTTTCAACTAAATAGGCTTTTTCTCAAAATGTTAAAAATGGAGATAAGGCCTTTTGTTTCTGAGCCCTCGATTTGAAGACTACTCGAACGGTTGGTTGCTGATAAACCGTCAACTCATACTGCTTCAACGATATGGGCTCCCATTCCCATGATTCTTCCTCGTCAACAACACTTTCATCATTTTTTATTTTAATTTCAACTGCTCATAATCATTGCTTAGTGTGTGATAACGCATTGAAAATGTGTGTGTACAGACTCCCTGTTTATGCATGTTACCCATTCATACCTGACTGGTTCAGATAGCACACAGTAGTGGACAATACAAATCAATGATATCCCCTAGGAAACCAATTCTAGTGTAACTTTGTCGTCGTTAGTCGTGGATATTGAAATCATCATAACTTTAAAAGTGTCCATTCGATTTGTATGCATGTTGTATCAAACTACGAAGACGAAGTTTGCTCATTAGATGTATAGCTCGGTTGATATTAACGTAACGAAGGCAATAAAGAAACATTTCAATAACAGCACTGTTTGGTTTATTACAGGATGGGGAAACTGCTCTAATTTTGGCAACCATAGGCAATAGAATTTGCATTGTTCGATGCCTTATTGAAGCGGAAGCGAAATTGGATTTACAATCAAAGGTAATTATATTTGAAATATATTACTCGATAATTATTTAAAGTGTACCATAGGTACTACAGACTGTAACAAAAAAAAAGGTTATACAATCGCAATTTTATTTTTAACCCAATGTTAAAATCATGTAATGTCAAAATCTTTTACACTCTGTGTTAATTAGCTTTGGCTACAAGATTAATTTTATTTGGTCTTGTTAACTACTTGCGTTTAAAATGTATGACTAATCTACTACGTCGTCTAGAAATCGGGTTGGGCCACTTTCACAATATCATACAATCTTGCTTGTATGAATTAAATGGTTAGGATATCCTGCAAGGAACATTAAAGATAATAATATAATTATTTTTTCAAATAGTTTGATTTCATTTGAATAAATAAATTCATAAAAAAAAAAAATTATATCTTGACAAATTTATTTGGAGTTAAATAAAATAGCTCATTATTCTATCCTGTCTCAATCATTGTCATTCTAAAGTTCTGTTTACAACTATAAAACTCGTTCTTCCCATGTGAATTGGGGCACTTGTTGAGCGGCAGCCATGCTCTTAGTAAGGGATGGTTTTAATTCTACCCCACATTACAAATATTTGTAATCGGCCTTACCTTCTTTTAACCACTTGAAATGAACAATTGTTGTCTAACAAGAGCGCTCTACTGTTATGTTCCTAGTTCGATTCCATTCATATTCATCCCAGTGGTTTTACCATTGATTAAACCAAAGTGGCCCAGATGATTTCATGACTACTTTA
The DNA here is from genome assembly GCA_035610835.1 of Ophiura sarsii. NCBI lineage: Eukaryota > Metazoa > Echinodermata > Ophiuroidea > Amphilepidida > Ophiuridae > Ophiura > Ophiura sarsii. Next base: position 35,172,396 of record CM069453.1, on the reverse strand, counting down.
GACAATTGATCATATATCTGCTTACCGACCATCGATTGTCATGAATCAAAGCTTATTCGAAAGCTAAGATAATTCCCCACGCATACCAATAAAATTCAAAACAGATATTCCAGGGGAGATATTTCTAATATATTTTTCAAAACTGTATAACCTTTTTTTGTTACAACCTGTATATATATAATTTTTAGGTTAGCTTAAAGTTAAATGATTTGCCATGGTGAATCCCAATGACAACAAAAGTCGCCGCTGTTATCGGAGTCTCCCTGAATTGTCGTTACGTGAACATATGATATTATCTTATTTGCTGCGATGTATTTCTTTTTAATGTAGGCCTACTTCTTAAAATGTATTATCACTACTGCATTCATAGCTAATAATAATAATGATATAATATTTATTTCTTATATATCGCAATTACATCAACAAAACTTAAGGCGCTTTACAAAGACACATTAAAAGCATAAAGCACGGGAGCAATATATAGATATACAATATTAAAACATTCTCTACCGATAACAACAAGATAAGACACTGTATGAATATTACTCAGTTAGGTCTAAAAAAGAAGAGCAAGAACAGACAACGGGGATAACTGTGACATTTTAATAAGTAAAAATGTGAATAGTAAAAAGCGTTATATAAAAACACAGGGAAACCAACTGCGGTCATAAAAACAGGATGTCATATAACATTAAAAGCTCCTAAAAGTCGACTGTACACAAAGACATAATACATGAAATATAAACGGTTTCATGATTGTAAATAAATGTGTTTTAAAACATCCTGTTTAAAGCAGTGTTGCCAGATGCCAAACCATAGGATTTTGTAAATGAATTCTTCATTCTTGCCAAACACTATCAGATCTTTTTAATTGACCACTGCAGGCTTCCCAAAAGTACAGGAAATGTATTTTTAATAATGTGCCTTCAGATGATAGTTTTGGATTTTATAAAGTATAGCAGTGCGCATCAAGAATAGCATGACCTTTTTATTCTTGAAAAAAAGGAGTCCCTTTACAAAAGTAATCTGGTACAAATGGTAATAATACTATTGAATAACTTATTTATTTATTTGTGTTATACAAGAATACTTTGCACTCCTTATGAGGAAACATAATTATGCATGTATTGCACTCGTTTTGGACTTCCTATAGATCATGCAACATTCTTATATCATATAAATATATAGTGTGTTAAAAAAGGTGTCCCATAGGGGGAAACACCTTTAAATTACACCTCATTAGAGGTATAATATATTCAGAAACCCTCCAGCCAAATTATTGTTATTGGAATTTATCGTGTTCTCATCACATGATTTCCTCAATTGAAGTATAGGGACTTTAAGAGACGCTTCCATGTCGTACTGTTGCAATTTAGTCCATTGAAAATTATAGAACAGACGTATTGTTTGGTTATCATCAGGAATATGTAGACACTGCGTTATACGTATGTTTTATTACACTGCGTTACACTGCGTTACACTGCGTTACACTGCGTTACACTGCGTTACACTGCGTTACACTGCGTTACACTGCGTTACACTGCGTTACACTGCGGTACACTGCGTTACACTGCGTTACACTGCGGTACACTGCGTTACACCTGCTATTTGGATTACAGTCACTACTGCGTAATTTAACAGGTGCGTAATAGGTTCTGCCATACTAGAAGAGGTATTCGCGATTTCCGCTGGAATATTTGACGAAACCAAGTCATCCACACCGGACTACTATCCGCTTGAGGTATAGAAATGTTGGCAAACGGAATAACGATATGATGTTCTGATATCCCGGTGTTGTTAACTGCCTTGGAGGAATCCAACTTCTTTCTTATAAATCAAAGTTCCTCCAGGTACTTGAAGTCCTCTACGTTGTCTAGGTTACTTCCATCAGAGGTTTTTAGCTGTACCACTTGTGCTTGGTGGAATACCATGCATTTGGTTTTCTTGGCATTCATGTGGAGCCCAGTTTTGAGTGCTGCTTCCTCAACATATTTCAGCAACTTCTGTGCCTGCTCCTTAGTGTCAGAAAGTAACGCTATGTCATCTGCAAAGTCAAGATCAGTGACGTTCTTTGGCCCTATTCTTCGACTTTGTCTAGGCTTGATGGTGAATCGTAGTTCCTCTTCTCTCCCACTGATAGCTATTCTTAAGCAAAAATCAAGGATGATTATGAATAGGTAGGGGGCAAGAGTATCTCCTTGGAGTACTCCTGCTAGGATGTCGAACAGTTCCGTGTTGCCATCAGGTGATATGACTTTGGCTCTTGTGTTTCTGTAAGTTTCATCAATTGCATCTGTTATAACCTGTGGGACACCGTATGCTTTGAGTATCTTGATCAACCCCTTAACATACCAAAATTATGTTGGCTACATCCTGAATATGTTCTAGGACCATGAAAGATAGTAACAAAGTTGATTACGGTGAGTCCTAGGGTGCTTCCCCCTTGTATATACCATATACTATATCATTTCCCTTAAATCGGTCACATGAAACGTTAGCTTCGGGTTTCCCATGTTCTTTTCTTGTATAAACTCAAAGGGTATTTATTAGGTCTTTGTTATAAACACATTCGAAAATGGCTGCCATATGGTTAAGTTGGTATTAAATGACCTAAAACAAGTGTTTTGAATTAAATGACCATAAAATGTATTACCAATACCCCAAATAATAGGACAGCATTCACTATTATTATTTCTATGATAAAGTCTAAGGGCTGTAGATCTAAAATACTGGATATGCGTTTCTAGTGGTCTAACACATACATCTCATTGTTGAAACTATACTCTCATCACACATTTTGGCTGGTTGATACATGAAATTTATGGAATTTTACCATTTTGGCGGCCTTCTAGGATTTAAGTATGTGTTGAGTGTCTAGTGGTCAAATGCATACATTTCACTTTAAACTATACTTTCACCATACATTTTGATTGATAAGTGTCATTGACCAGTTTTGGTGGGCATTTTATAGCTTAATATTATGTAGGTATTCGAATCATAAGTTTAAATCATTCAGGGATACCCTGTATTATAACATATTTAGATTTGACTTTAGATTTGATTTTTGATATTTTAGATTCTTTCTCTCTGTCTTAGTTTTTTCTTTATTCATTTTCTTTCTTTCTTTCTCAACTTTTTTTCTTTTTTTCTTACCTTCTTTCCCACCTTCTTTCTTTCTTTCTTTCTTTCTTGTTGTCATTAATTTTTGTAAACTAATAATTGCTATATCTCGATGTGATTTATTCATTACAGACTGGCTACACTCCTTTGATACTGTCATTAGAGAGAGGTCACTCATGTATTACTGAACTACTCATCAAGGCAAAACCCGATTTGAACTCAAAGGTATTAAATTGTGACCCAACGCGAGTAAATGAGGCAGAATGAGGGCCTTATGAATATTGAGTTAATGTATATACAGGGTGAGTCAAAATATTCAGGTCCCGTTTTTTAGAAAATCAGGACAAATACTTCTTGTTAACAATTGGTCAATTTCTTCATTGTTTATAGGAGTGGAAATACTTCTTCATACTTGGTGAAATTACCAAGCCATAATTACAACATATTACCGAAAAAGCGCGAAATCCAAAGTGCTCCAAATATACCCCCATTTTCCATTGTAGGCAATGTGAATACCTGCACGCCATTGACTGACATATTTATTCAAAATGCGTGCGTTAAACCTTTGCATTCATAGAGGTACCTTGAAAGTTGGAACAGATTAAATTTCACAGAATTTGGGAAAATGCTCATATCTCCCGTTTGGAATAACCAATTTGAAAGATATAAAATTTAAGTTATAGCTATTATTGCGTTCTTACTGTAAATATCAATAAATGTATATATTTTCATATTAACTGGTTTAAAAATCGGTAAAACCGGGACCTGAATATTTTGACTCAACCTGTATACAACCTGTATATTCATGATAATATTATAACCAGATGTACGGGTTCTTGAAAATCAGTTTGTCTTAAAACATCAAATCGTCAAGTTAGGGTCATTTAAAGTTTCGGTTTTTGTTAACAAATCAATTAAGCAAATCAGAATTTAATAGATGTATCAAAGATCAGATTATTACCTTCTCCCATATTTCTGCTCTTGAATTGAATTAAGGGGGAAGTAGGGGTTGAGAGGTTTTATATTATGGATTTTGTTTTTTTGGCTTTAAATCACAGCCAAGAGAATTAACTTTCTTTTGCTTCAAAAATGAACAACAAAGTTATGATAAATTTTGCACGTCCATGTCCGTCGCGAAGTCGAACATTTCGTATATTAACACATGTATGTAATTCTTATGTATTCTATACTTAAAAGTATCTCATTTCTGGTCAAAAATGTCATATTTTATTTGATTACTCCAATAATTAATGCATTTAGTGTTCTAAGATGCCTTAAATAAGTGAAAACTTCATTTTTAAATCAAATTTAGTTAATTTGATACAAAAATGACGATTAATTACCTTTAATGAGTATTAGTTATTCGTATTTACTAATGACCGACCTTTAACTGACGATATCTCCGTAACTAATTTCGACCATTTTGCGACCGTGTACTGTGTGCAGGATATCTGGAAAACTAAAGGGGCTATAGGACCTTCAAATTTGGCCAGAATACTGTTAATAAGATAAGCTTTAAGATGATTTAGAATGAAGACTCTAACCCTATGAGAACATATTTTGTTACCTCTTCGTAAAATAATAAATATTATTTTTGCTGGTGAACACAAAATCAAATACTTACCCTAGTTTATAGTGTCCAATTGCTTAGATCCTAGTTCTTCCTATAGCCTTATCAATCAGCTTTCATTTGCTTTATGTCCCAATACTCTACAATAAATAGTTTTTGAGATATCTTGCGCGCAAGGTGTCCTCGTAGTAAAAAAGATGATCCAAGATGGCCGCTGTTTCCATGGCAACGGGTCACATGACCGACCAAGTAACGATATTTGTTTAACCTACAACACTTAAGGTTTAAGTATACCCAATTGACATTAACAGTACCTTTAATATTGGAGAAAAATTAGTTTTAGTAAAATGTGCTCTCAACCCCTACTTCCCTCTTTATAGCTGCTGCAGCATCGTAACTCATTGATTCATGTTGGGTCATATTTATTTAAGTTACCATTCGCCACGAATAGTCCCAACGTGTTTGCAATTTAGATTTTGGATTAGTTAAGATCTAGCTTTAAAAAAGGTATCAAGAGTTGGAATTGACCCTCAGCGCAGAAGGGTTCAATGAATCTAATCATGATCATGAAATTGACCATTTTGGAGAAAACTATAAAAAAATACGTTTTTAACCCATTTTAGGTTTGGAAAAGATAACTAAAAATATATTTTATGTCAAATGTTGTCATACCAGTTTCATTATTATCCTGATAACATTCCCTGTGAAGCTTTTTTATTACCTCCAAAATTATTTTTTTGTTTGTTAAAAATCACATTTTTGGGCACTTTTTGGTCCACAATTCAATTCAAAACAAACAAAAAACTCAGGATTATCAGGATTATAATAAAACTATTGTGACAACATTTGACACAATATATTTCTTTTTATCTTTTCCAAACCTAAAATGGGTCATACGATTTTTTTAAAATAATTTTCTACAAAATGGTCCGATTCATGATCATGGTTGGAATCATTGAACCCTTTTCTGCAAAAAAATGTATACTTCTGTATAGATTAAATGAATAATGAAGAAGATATGAGGGTCTACACCCCTTAAATAATCAATAATCCTCTATAAAAGCCTTTGTTTCTAATTAATTATGTTGAGAATTGTATCCATAACTCTGAATATGCCCTGGTGACTTTACACTAGGTTTATGAACACAAATTGCATAAGACCAACAATTGTCATCAACATTAATCGTTGGTTTCTTAAAGGTTGGAGTTATTGCTTTGATAGAGGCAAGTGGAGCTGGTCACACGGACAGAGTTAGCAATCTCATTGGAGAAAAAGTGAATTTAGATTACCAAACAGAGGTATTTATACATTTGATATTACGTTTAAAAATGAAAATGTATTAGTCAGATATATTGTATTGAAAAATGATGATGACAGAGTAGGTGCAATCTCGCGACTGGAAGCTTGTGTGACAGATATCAAAACCTGGTCCATAGCTAATGACCTTAAATTGAATGATGACAAGACTGAAGTTCTTCATATTACATGAAGGAACAATTCTACGATTTCATCAGTAAAAATCAATGATTCTCACATTGAGCCAGCTTCCAATGCCGGCAACCTTGGCATAATCCTTCAAAACGATCTTATGATGGATATTCATATCAACAACATTTGTCGTGCGGCTTCTCATGCTCTTTATAAGATAGGTCAAATCCGGCGTTATCTCGATCAGCCAACAACTGAAAGACTTATTCATGCTTTTGTGACTTGCCGACTTGATAACTGCAATAGTTTACTATATGCCCTCCCTGATACGCAAATCTCAAAACTTCAACGGATTCAAAATTCAGCTGCTCGACTTGTTACTCTGTCTAAGATTCGCTGTCACATTTCTCCTGTCCTTCGTGACTTACATTGGTTACCGATCAGATCTCGCATTATCTACAAGATTCTTCTGATAACATTTAAATATACTCGAGCTCTAGCTCCTATGTATCTGCAAGATCTTATTCAACAATACATGCAATCAGGCGCGTAGCCAGCATTGTCATTCCGGGGGGGGGGGGGGGGGGGGGGGGGGGGGGGGGGGGGGTGGTGAGGTCAAAATATTTCGCACAGTCCAAAAAAATATCGCACAGTAAATGTACTACATGAACAATTTCTCGTCCCCATTTCTCTTCTCTTTCCCCTCTCCTTCCCCTTTCTCTTCTCTTTCTCCCTCTCCTTCCCCTTTCCCTTCTCTTTCTCCATCCATCTCCTCCCCCTTTCTCTTCTCTTTCTCCCTCTCCTTCCCCCTTCTTTCTCTCTTTTCTCCCCTTCTTCTCGTCCCCATTTCCCCGCTTCGCCGTCCCCATTTTAGGTGTCCGGGGGGCAGTCTGCCCCCCCCCCCATGCCCCCCCCCCCCCCCCCTCACTGGCTACGCTACTGCATGCAATACGAGCTCACTCGCAATCTTCGTTCTGGCTCAAAATATCTTCTTGCCGATGTTTCTTCACCTTCTACTTCATATGGTCGCCGTTCTTTTCAAGATGCTTCTGCTGAACTTTGGAACAATTTACCATATCATGTTAAATCCGCCAAAACTCTTGAACAGTTCAAATCATTGCTAAAAAACTTACCTAATTTAATGTTAATGTTTAATTTCTTTTTGTTTCGTCTTTTGTTACTCATGTTACTGTGTGTTTTTGTTTTGTTTTTGTTTGTGATAGCGCATAGGGACTTAATTGTGTTATGCGCTCAATAAGTATGGTTTTATTATTATTATTATTATTATTATTATTATTATTATTATTATTAGTCTCGATGTCTCAAAATGTACCATTGGCACTACAATAAATGTGAATTTGAGCGTAAAGTTGATGTTTAAGGCACTAACTGAAATTGCTTTAGACTCTTAATTATATTAAATCAACTTGATATCGGTGAAGGCAACCCCCAAAAATGTAATTTATATTGGTGTTTGGTTTATCACAGAATGGGTACACTGCTCTGACGATGGCAAGCCACTACAATCACATCGACATAGTTGGAATTCTTATTAAAGCCAAGGCAAATTTAGATTTACAGACAAAGGTACAAACCGTTGATTGTTTTAATACTGTTCTTATTAGGACAGATGGTTTTCTTCTTACGAATCTATGGTGGAAAGTATGATATAATTATACTCACATTTACACGTAAGTTTCATGCTCAACTAAGAACTTTGTTAGACTATTTGACATCTGATATATTCACTGTTCTTTTATAGTGATTACCGCCGGATGTAGAGGGTGGTATAGAGACCTCTTTATCATGTTTATCGTAGATGTTGTCTAGTTGGTCCTTTCCTTCAAATCAGATTGCTTTCTTCAACCACCTCGTTGTTTTGTGCGCCGTTTTGTGCGCCTTCTAGTAAATGTTAGTATATGTTATAATGTTGTTATATTTTCCACCATGGATTGTAACTATTGCCATGAACAATCATGATGAATATACACATTTTCACAGTTCGTAATACATTTTAAAATGGGGTCTACACACAGAAAACACTATGTAAAAAATTATGTAAATATAGAACTCCATAATTATTATGTAAGAGTTTACATAAAACATGTAATATATACCCAAGCTTGTGTAAATTCCTATGCAAAAGCTTAACACAACTGTTTACATAGTATTATGGAGTTCTATTTTTACACAGATTGTGTATTTTTTACACAATTTGTGTAATTTTTTTACATAGTGTTTTCTGTGTGTACTCGTTATTCCGAAGGGTCAGTATTTCGAAGGTCATTATTCCGAAATAAATGTAAGGGTCATTATTCCGAAGGTCAGCACACATTAGCGGTATAGATTCCTGACTTTGATGACCTTATAAAACGTGTAGATGCTTAAAACTTGTAGATATGGCAAACTATTATTTGTATGGCTTGTGGTATCTATCTGAACAATTCGAGACCATGTTCATTAAAAAAAGAGCAGATAGATGGTATTAGTGCACATTGACACTACTGCAACCTGTTCAATATGTGGAAAACTGGCTTCAAGAATATCAAACCCCATCAGACCAAATCAAAATGTGGAATGAGCTCGTCACAGCCACGCTATCCTAATGAGGGTAGACATAAGTCTAGCCAGTCGACATGCCCATCCCTTGTGGCAAGAAGCATAAACCCCACAGTGCTTCTAAGTCGACAGGCAAGAGCTTCCAAAATGAGAGAAAGGCCAAAGAAGAACCCCACCAAGCATGCAGAAACATAGCTGTTAAGGAATATATTAATCTACCTAACCTAACCTAAAGACAGCGTATGGAAAGACTGTGATGCAAAACTATACAATGAACTGCCAACTGAAATAGGAGGCCAGATGACTAACTGACTTATTAAGAGAAGCATGTGTACGAGCAGCTTGTTGACAGGTTAGGTTTCAAGCCAACATCAACCAGGAAGAACTTATATACTGTAAACAGCTCTCCTCAAGACAACAGAGAAAATTAAGACGCTTGAAGAAGCTTTTGAAACATCAGTACAAACAAGCCTTAAAAGATAAAATCCACATTTTCTCATTATTTCTGTGAAATCTTAGGCGCAAGATATGTTCCATTTAGACGTTATAAGACAAAATGCAGTGAAATACCGCCAAAGGTGGTTGACCACCTGGCTAGTTTGTTTACTACTCATTGGGCAAATTTCATATCACCTTGCGCTTTTAAAATAAGAACACTCAAACTTTGAAATATTACTATTTTAAGGATGACCCTTCAAGTTGAAAATCAGGCCAGAAATCGGAACATCTACCTTTAACACAGTTATTTCGGATTGAAAACGCTCATTATATATTCGGAATAACGGCCCTAATTGTATTATCAGAATAACAACCCCAATTATATTTTCAAAATTACGACCCTAATTGCATTTTCTGAATAACGACCCTTATTGCATTTTCGGAGTAACGACTTTTATTGTAGTTTCATAATACGACCCTTCGGAATAATGACCGTTACAGTTATTTCGGAATAATGGCCCTTATTGTTTTTCGGAATAAAAACCCTTCGGAATATTAAATGACCCTCCTACTTATTTCGAAATAACGACCCTTACACTTATTTCGTAATAACGACCCTTACAATTATTTCGGAATAATGACCCTTCGGACTATCGACCCTTATTGTATTTTCGGAGTAACGACCCCTATTGCATTTTCGGAATAACGACCCGTCGGAATAATGACCCTTATTTTTATTTAGGAATAATGACCCTTACATTTATTTAGGAATAATGACCCTTCTGAACAATGAAGGCATAGCTAGATTATTCCCGAACTTTTAAGAATATATACATGACTAATATATTTTGATCTTATAATAGGATGGCTATACAGCATTGATGTTTGCCTCGCGGTATGGAAATGTAGAATGTGTCAAATTATTACTGAGTGCCAAAGCGTCATTGTTCATAAAGGACAAGTCTAACAAGGTAACTAAAATAATCACTATCATGTAGTAGCGATGATACATTTACTACGCGTTTCCCATTACCATGATTACCGTAGTAGTTTTAAGGGGGAGAGGCCCTAAAGTGTGGCCCAATATATACTGCAAAGCTGACCTGGCAATGCTGTTTACGTAGCAAAGGCTTTATATCACTTTGAAATACCTTGGCTATAATAATTGTTGTCAATAATCACCACCAATCAGGGGGTTGACTCTCATATCTGCCCGTTGTTGAGATTTGGTTCAGTATAGCGCACTCTATCAGTTCTTCACCCGGAAGTTACGGCGTATACTGTCAATCATTCGTTGTGAATGAATATTCAGTCATGACTATTCATGACCTCACACGATGTGATCGTCGCGATACGGCGTCCTTCCCAACTGATCTGATTACAATATTCATACAATGCAAATAACGCCACGCCCCTCCTCTGTCACTGCCAGACGAAGCCATCCACAATTTAAAATTCGTATTTTGTTCTACGTAAATTAATTTCAAATAACCAATTCTGAATGTTTCGTGTCATATAAGAACTAAATTCTGCCATCATCAAAGCAAATAAGTTCTACTCTAAATCACAATCAGCATTTTTTACCATTGATGTACTATTCTGTGCCACAAATCATTGTTTTGAGCCGATACAAACCACCACGTCTCATGTCGTCTGGTTAGCGACGACCATGATAGTGCGCCCCGTATGAAACCTTCACCCGTGAATTTGGTTTTAGTAGGCGAAATTTTGTCTGAGAAGTGACCTATCTCATAATTATATAATTCCTGCACCAATACAATAACGTTGTTGTTATTCATGAGTGTTGTCGGTTTTCTTCGTTAAGTCTACGTTCATGTCTTTTGAGTCGATTGGCATGATTGAGGGCTCCCGTGTGTGGGTACCATTAGAAATTTCGAAATTGTTGATTGAGGGATGGGGTAGCCCGAACATATTTTCATTTTGCTTGTATAGTTGGAGATACCATAGTATAAGGTCCCCCTTTCGCGTGCGCTGTGGTCAAAACACACCAAGCACAGGGATAGCGCTGGATCAAAAATGTGAGAGGTCTCATGACATTTTTCAGGACCCCGTAGGACTTCAAAAAAACAAATTTAAGGGGTCCCCCAAGAAATTGAGGGGTTCTGAAGTTTGGGTATTTGACAATATTACTTTTTTACGGACAGTTTTAATGAATTTATATTGTGAGCAAAGTATGGATATGTAATTTACAGAATTTCTTAAGGTTTCCAATTCCATACATCGCCAAATTTAAGGGGTCCCTTCAATTTTGATCGGGACCCGCAAGTCTTTCCAATTTGAAACCTGACGCGTAACTACAAGAAAGTTAGAGGTATAGGACGCGCAGACGCGTCAGAATGCGACCTCTGACACCAAGCGAGGTTGTCATACATTAAGGCAAAAAAAAAATGTTGTGTTGCCCTCAAGTGGCAAAAATTTAAATTCGGGTCGGTCGGTCGGAAATCCTTTTTTTCTTTTCTTTTTTTCTTCTTTTTTTGGCTGAAAAATATATGGTTTATGTCAAGACAAAATTGGTATATGCCCATATGTCAATTTAACTAATGTTTCTAGTGTGACACTAGTCTAAAAAACATTTATTTAGGCTTATTTATTCATTTCCAGGAAGAAATAGTAACATTTAGACACTTTTAATCAAATTTAAATCTAAAAAAAAAGAAAATTAAAAAAAAATTGCGACCCTAGTTTTTACGATTTTAGGGTCGGTCGCTGAGGGCAACACAACTCTTTTTTTTTTGGCCTAAGATGGCTCCTCACCCCTGAGAGAACGAAACCGAATATTGTTCGATACCAAGATATAAAAGAAGAATGTGTTCAGATTGGTCTGTTAGACATATATCGACCAATGATCTCAATTAATCATATCACGGAATCCCGGCGCTGAATCTGTCAACAACAACCAAATTATTTTACGGATATTAACGCTGTTTTATCATTTCTTTCCTCCATAAAGTCGAATGCCCTTGCTCTTGCAGAAGAAAAAGAATACACCACGATTACCAAACTAATCAGAGAGGAGGTAAGGTTTTATTTAATTGTTATACTATAGACTAATTATATACTCGACCTTTATACTAATATTGTCGGCCCGACAAATACTCCGGCAAAGTGAATACACATTGATTTATAAGATTCCCTGGGATAGGAAAAACAAATTTGAGATATTACTCATTTAAACCAGAGACAGCTCAATTTTTTGTCATATTCAAACGGCAGTATGGGACAAATATCGTGAATATTATACTCGGATGAACGTGTAGGTATTCCTAGTATACTAAAAACAGACATTAACAATGTTAATGAACTGAGTGACTTGATATCAATCAGCAACTCTCAAAAATGAGATCTGATGGACCAATCAACTGGTTTCCTTTTGACTTCTTGTATGAAAGCCCTCTTAATTTGTTACATGACTTCATTGATCCCATCTTAGACTGATTCCTAAGCTCAGACGAACAAGTCGATGTGCTTTTTAAACTCAATGAAAGCAGTTTAAATGTTCAGATATAGAATTAACAAGAATTTATTAAAAGTATGTTCCTTTGTTTATGATTATTATTTCTTTCAGATAGACACAACAGCAACAGGTAGGGGCATATTTTAGTAGAATTAAATCAGCACGTTACCATTGAAAAATTGATATTTTAATTCGGTTTTTTTGTTTGTTTGTTTTTTGTTGTTGTTTTTTGGTGGGTGGGTTTTTGTCAGGTGTTTGTTTATTGGGATGTTTGTTTGGGGGTGTTTGTTTGTATGTGGGGTGTTGGGGTGGGGTGTTTGTGTATCTTGTTGCTGTTCGTCAGTGTGTGTTTTTCTGAGGTGGAACTTTGGGGTAATAATAAAATAATAATAATAACCATATTTGTATAGCGCCTAACATCGAGATCCCTAAGCGCTTTAACATAAAAACATAATAACAAACACATACATGGATATGGACTACAATTAAAAAGCCTTTGTGAACAAATGAGTCTTTAAGGATTTCTTAAACTGAAATATGGTCTCTGCATTTTTCACATGAAGTGGAATATTATTCCAGAGTTCTGCAGCTGACACAGAGAAGGAACGTTGACCATACTGAGTGGACGTTGAAGAGCAGACAAGACGCGATAGAGATGAAGAACGAAGATTGCGTGAAGGTGTATATTGTTTGATTAGATCTTGAAGATAGATTGGCGCAGTACCATGAAGACATTTATAAGTCAGAAGTAATATTTTATACACAATACGATACTTGATAGGCAGCCAGTGCAGATCACGGAGAGTTGGAGTTATGTGATCATGTTTGCGTGAAAGAGTGATTAATCTTGCAGCAGAGTTCTGAATTCTTTGAAGCTTGTTTATCTGCGAATTTGGAAGGCCGTGTAAAAGACTGTTACATTGATCTAAGCGACATGTAATAAATGCATGTACCAGCATTTCAGTTGATTTTCTGTCGAGAAACTTTCTAATCTGTCCAATACGATACAAAGCAAATGAAGCAGAACGGCATATGTTTTTGACAAAGACATCCATTTTCAAATCATTTTGAACAATGACTCCCAAATTGCGAGCACTCTTTACTGGTTCAATCAAAGAGTTACAGATTTGAACATGTTCCAAAGGAGATGAATTTCTGAATCGGGATGAAATATGGAGAAACTCAGTTTTATCATCATTAAGTTTCAAATCATTGGCAGTTGACCAGTTTAATAGCATTGATGCATGTTTCAAGTTTTGGGATGAGGGATGAGTGGTCATCCTTGTCAAAAATGATATAAACTTGTGTGTCATCGGCATAAATCATTTTGCCAAGATCATGTAAATCAATGACGTCTTCCAGCGGTGCTGTGTACATGGTAAATGATAGTGGTCCAATAACTGATCCTTGTGGGACGCCTTCCAGAGGAGTATGAGGATTAGAAATGTTGTCATTTACAGAGATAAATTGAGACCTATTTTGAAAATAGGAGGAAAACCAGCTTAGCACACATCCTCTAATACCATATCTGTGAACAAGTCGGTTAAGGAACACATCATGGTTGATGGTGTCAAATGCTGCAGAGTAATCAAGAAGTATTAGGGCAGCCTCTTTTCCTTTATCTACAGCCAATAACAGGTCATTGTAAACACGAAGTAATGCTGTTTCTATACTATGCCCAGATCTGTATGCTGATTGCATTTTTCCACGGAGATTGTTCAAAGTGAGGTAGTCCTGAATTTGCGATGCAAACGCACGTTCAATTGTTTTGGCAAGGAACTTTAAGTTTGCGACAGGTCTGCAATTCTTCAATTGTTCACAGTCAATCTTAGGTTTCTTTATGAGTGGTGAATTACTGCTGATTTGAAAATATCTGGGAAATGACCATTTTGCAGAGACAAGTTGACGATTTTTGTGATAATGGGTACAAGTTCATCAGAACACTTTTTGAGAAGCCATGTTGGTATTATAGGATCCAGGTTACATGACGTAGAAGGCGATTTCATGATGATTTCATGATGTTTTCTCACTGATTCTTCTGATATAATGGCTAAATCAGACATCGTTGACGTACATGTCGAGGCAGTGTCATTAAGTGAAGAAGGGTACTTTTGTGAGGATTTGGTGATCTTGAGATTGTTCTTAATATGTTGCACTTTATCACTGAAGAATTTTGAGAAGCGATCAGCCAGTGGTATTTCATTAACATCAGAAGGTAAGATTTTGGCTGATTTTGGTTTGGTGAGTTTATCCACTTTTCGAAAGAGTTGTTTGGCATTACAGCTTTCCAATTGCATTTTATGGTAATTCATATTTGCCTCTTTGATCATAACATTGTATTGTTGACTTAACTCTCGAAAAGATTGTTTATCAACTTCTAATCCTGTGGATAGCCAACGACGTTCCAGGCGGCGTACATTTCGTTTCATTTCACGAAGTTTCTCATTATACTATGGTGCGTTGGGTCGACATCTTATTGTGCGGGTGATAAGTGGTGCATGCTTATCTTTAAGATTTTGCAAAACATGGTCATATTCCGCAACTAATGAATCAAGATCACAAATAGAAGAAGTAGACAAAGTTGAATTTAAGATATCCTTACGAAAATCATCAAGATCTATGTCACGAAGTTTGCGTATGGTTATTTCCATTTTGATAGGTTTAGGGGTGTGGGTGTTCTTAATTCACTTCTACCATAGAATACATTAAGAAATTGTATTGCATCATATGATAAAATCAGGCCCATCAACATACTATTGTCAACGCAATGCAAGCGGTGGCCTGATCGCAGCAGTTGTGACAGGAGTTTCACGTTGGAGCTATGGAGACTCGAGTAAAATATATTGTTCAGTAGGCTACTCTAGTTGATGCATGTGATTCCATTGCAGTTATTGAGCAGATGGGAATGAAAGGAGAGGATGCTATTGATGCATATAGGAAGGCAAGTCGTGATGGGATAACGAAGGTCTATCGTACACGTCTAATGCTGGTAGGACAGGAACGAGTCGGGAAGACTAGTTTGATCAAAACACTTACTGGAGAAAGGTAATTTGTACTCATAAGGCGGATCTGTGAAAGTTATATGCTGGGCTCAAGAGTAAAAATGACTTTTATGCTAGACTGTTTACAATAATACCAGTGTATAAATATTGTTTATGTTATGTTAAAATAGGTGACATTGTTTTGTTACCTCACCTACGCCCTCGATCGCATTACGATTCCATCCCCATCAAATTTAAGACTATCCTAACCCCCGATTTGCAAGTTTTGCCACGGTAATAAAGCCTCCTCCTACCACCCAATCCTGATAGTCCGTAACAGTAAACTACTGTAAAAGACGTAACTATTCCAACGTAATTTTGCATCATCCGGATTTGGTAGCAGCACGTGTTTGCAGTCTACAATCGGCAATAAATGGTTCCGCACATCCTATTTTGAGGTCAGGCTTTAAAATATTTGCTGTTACTTGTTTTAAATTTTTAAATTCCGTTAACAGCCTGCAAACTTTTTTTAAAATCTTTTAAGGCGTGTAACCCCTTTCACCACGTAACTACTGATTATTGATTTTTGTTCCATACTATAATTCATCTGTGTTTAATCCTTCCAGGTATAAACATTGAATTTGACTGAATCTGTGTTCGTCAATTAAATATTTTCAAACGATTTTATTATAACAGGTCTGACTTGAAATAGACAAGCGCAATAATTCCAGTGATTTGTTTTTCAAGATGAGTGGAAAAAGACTGTTCCCATTGGTATACACAATTGGTTTAGTATTTTTGACCAAAAATATAATAATCGGTTCTGGTCAACTTCTTTTTGACTAACACTGACAAATCGAAAGCATAAAAACGTGTCGGGTGGAATACCACTTTTCCATATATAATACTTCCGATCATCCTGCTATTTTTCTATAAGGGCGTCGCGTTTGTCTCATGATTGTCTCGGAATTGTTGAAATGTTTAATAAATAATCATGTTTAACATAATATTTTCGAAGTCATAATACAGCGGAGCAAATCACAGATGGCATAGTGTCGACAAACGTGTATTCTGTTCCCAGAAATGACCCAGAGGCTTGTTGGACCCAGCTGTACAACAGTAAAGAAGGTAAAGTCGTTAGGGAGCACATCAAAACTCGACCGCCCGGCAACCGCCGGTTCCGTGGGGTTCCGTGCGGTTGGAGCCGGTTTCTATTGTTCTAAACAATGATATGCGGTCCAACCGGGCGGAACCGGCGGTTGCCGCGCGGTCGAGTTTTGATGTGCTCCCTTACTACATTAGAAAACAAATACACAGGGCGTGTCAATAAAAGTGTCTAATGAGGGACAAAAAATATTAAAAATACTTTCCATTTTTTTAATTTTAAATATAATAGACTATCTGTAAGCCATATAAGTCCTATATCAATACATGTTATCCCATGAAATTCCACCCTAACTCCTGAGACATGATCAATTCAGTATCAAGAGCACAAATCCCACTTTGGCCACTTTTGCACAGGAATTGGATTTTCAACTCAAATAGATGCATTTGAGATTCCAATGACGATTTATAGGCTACATCAAAGTATTGCTTAAAATTCATCTAATATTCAAATATTCTGTGGTTTGTCATGGATAGGGATGAAAATATGGGGTTTTTTCTGGTCAAGTTGAACTAAAATTTATGAAGCATAGTAAATAAGCAGTTATTTATTTCGTCTAGTAATCATCATTTTATCGTTTAATCAAATTTTACATTGTTAAAGTTATTTTCAATATTCATTTTGTACTCTTTTTGTATCTTTGTAAAGGTATAATACAACATGCAAAGAGTTACATTACTGGTATTTTTTTGATTAATATCCAGCATTAGAAATAACCATCGCTGTAATATTGTAATTGAAAATGTACAATACAGAGCATGTATGTGTTTTCTCAAATTTTAGTTACAAGCTCTCCAACTTATGGACCGGGTTTTTGGCACACGCTGTTTGAAGCAATAACTTGCTCAGATACAGTACATGTACTCCCTTGAATACATGGGGAAGTCTGAATATGAGTGTGTCAAATCACCACATTTTATTCTCAAAAATCAGTAGTAAGACTTCCCCTCCCCTATCTCTATCTCTCTCACTCTCCAGTAGTATTCAGCATGACACGTTGTTGTACAGGAGACAGACCATAAACAGGAGACAGTTATTATTTGAGCACAAAAAGTGATACAATGCTACAAATATCGTTGGAAAGATGACGACATCAGCAAAACATTGATATTATGCAACCTAATATGAATAACTCTTTTAAAAAAGTATAAATAATATTATGTTTTAAGATTTAGTATTGTGTTATTGTTTCGTCTGTTCAGGAGAGTTGGCTGGGAAGGAAAGGGAACATAAAAAAGCCATCGAAAGACTGATCGAATGGAATAATAGAGAGGGGACGATGAGTGGTAGGTGTTTCATAATGATATTTTGAAATTAGAACATGAGTTATACAGTGTTTCTAAGAAAACATATTTTGACAGAGCTCTAATTTGACTTTTTAGCCATGGATTTTAATCATGTGTATATATTCTGGAAGCTTTAGGATCTCCATATTTACAATTATGAGTTAAGTACTGGGGTCAATCTGTGTTCAAATTATACGCATGTAAAGAAAGGTATGTCGAAAACCTGTCCAACCGATTTAATGGAGAATGACGGTTCTAGTGTTCAGTCCAGTTCACCACTAAAACGGGCAACTGATAGTTTAGTTTAGTTTCATTTTCTCACATTACATACTGGAAGCCTTGAAAATATCCTAAATTATATTGTGGATAAATAATCACCACGCTTAAATTGGTTTGTCAGGTGTGATCAAGGAGATATATCGAAAACAAGTTTAACCGATTTGACACAAAAAAATATATTATTGGAACTTTTTTGACACAAAAATTATATTATTGGAACTTTTGGACGAAAATTTCAATGTTGGCCTGTATTTCACGGTACAGACGAATACAACGGCATTTTGAGGTCGGCAATGTTTAGTGACGTCATGCGTGGAATGTGTGTACTTATTTTGGTGTGTATGGATAGAGAAGACTTCCAGCTGTACCATATAAGCATACTCTGCATCTTAGTTTGAAGTTTATTAGGGGGTGGTAACCACCCAGACCCCTCCTCTCCCTTTGATTTATAAGGGGTTGTAACCCACCCACCCCGACCTTAGTAAACAGTGTTACAGGGACTACCCCCTACCGTTAACGTTTTCGTTCACGTGGATAATACATTTCACCTGACTGCCCCCCCCCCCCCCCCCCCCCTTCCCCCAGTATGGTAATTATCGTCGGATTGAGGTTAAGCATCTCATGTTACTACCACGTGATTGTACATGTATAAGGTAGCTCGATCATTGGGGTCTACCCGCTAGTCACAAGGGTCGCTAGTCATAACAAATGTATTTTCCTATGCCACGAGTGCGCTAGTCATAAAAGTATCTTAGGGTTAGGTTTAGGGTAGGGTTAGGGTACACCCCTACATAGATTCTCTCTTATCTAAAAAAAACTATATTTAATGTTTGTTTTTATTCGAGATGAGTGTATACATTTGCAGACGTGGGACTTCGCGGGACAAGACTTATATTACACGACTCACCAGGTAATCTTAAGTGAACCAATGTACCCATTATAGAGGTTATAACTGACAGTTTGATCTTTAATTAAAATGTTCTACAGGGTGTGTCAAAAAGTGTCCCATGTGATTTGTGTGGTCATGACAAATAGAAAAATTAAAGTACTAATAATCTATGGGCGGCCAAAGGGGTCAAAATGGTCTAAAATGGAGAAAGGTCTCAGTAATTTAGAGAAAGGTGACTAGAAAATGGAGAAAGGTCTCAGTAATTTAGAGAAATGTGACTAGAAAATGGAGAAAGGTCTCAGTAATTCAGAGAAAGGTGTCTAGAATCGAGAAAGGTTTCTGTAATTTAAAGAACGGTGTCTAGAATGGAGAACGGTCTCAGTAATTTAGAGAAAGGTGACTAGAAAATGGAGAAAGGTCTCTGTAATTCAGAGAAAGGTGTCTAGAATGTAGAAAGGTCTCTGTATTGTAGAGAAAGGTGTCTAGAATCGAGAAAGGTCTCTGTAATTTAGAGAACGGTGTCTAGAATGGAGAAAGGTCTCAGTAATTTAGAGAAAGGTGACTAGAAAATGGAGAACGGTCTCAGTAATTTAGAGAAAGGTGACTAGAAAATGGAGAAAGGTCTCTGTAATTCAGAGAAAGGTGTCTAGAATGTAGAAAGGTCTCTGTAATTTAGGGAAAGGTGTCTAGAATCGAGAAAGGTCTCTGTAATTTAGAGAACGGTGTCTAGAATGTAGAAAGGTTTCAGTAATTTAAAGAAAGGTGACTAGAAAATGGAGAGAGGTCTCCGTAATTTAGAGAAAGGTGACTAGAAAATGGAGAAAGGTCTCAGTAATTTAGAGAAAGGTGACTAGAAAGCAGAGAACGGTCTGTAAAGCAGAGAACGGTCTGTAAAGCCGAGAACGGTCTGTAAGTGTAATGTACAGAAAGGTGTGTATCTTCTATTTCTACTCTCTCTTTCTCTCCCCGTAAGTGTAATGTAGAGAACGGTGTGTATCTTCTATTTCTACTCTCTCTTTCTCTCCCCGTAAGTGTAATGTAGAGAGGGGTGTGTATCTTCTATTTCTACTCTCTCTTTCTCTTTCTCTCCCCGGTACATGTAGTCGGTCAAGAGAGCACCACACCAAATCAATGCGCAATTCGTGTAATCCTGTAGTAGTTCCGGAAAAGACTAGGCTTGTAAATGTGAGGTTTTCGGGCAATTTGTTTCTCCGGGGATGGTATGTTTGTATTTAGGGACCGTTCATTATTTATGGTGGAGGGGGGGGGTAAACTATAGGGGGGTCATGTAACTTTCATATGTTGAAATAGGGGGGGTTATGTAACTTTTTATTCTTGAACAGGGAGGGGGGGTTGTGTAAATTTGTTTAAACTATAAAGATGGTGGTGATTGGCGTGATTTTAGAGGCTATTCTGGAGTGTAAATGCCATTTTTTCTGCGCTCCGCGCATATTTATTAAAACCTATCGACTTCAAAAACTTTTACTATGAGATGAATTCTGGACAGCAAATCGACAGTATGGTGGAAAAACATCTATGCCTATATAATCATCGCAGGGTGTATAATGTTACCACCCCCCCCCCCCCCCCCCCCCACCCCCACTTATCAAGATTTGAGCTGCAGACTGGGAAAAATTGTGCATTTACGATTTTTGGGGGAGTCTGTAAAAAAAATTGTCGGTACATCATGCCTCTCGTCGGTACAACTATCGTCAGGCCGACCCCCCCCCCCCACCCCCCCCCCCCACCCCCCCCCCCCCCCACCCCAGTTTCCAAAAGCTGGGTACGCCACTGATTTCTGCTCAGAATGTTCTAACTTGTTCAGGTTATAAAGACTCACAAAACCACCCAAAATGTATAAATATGAAGAAAAAAATTTCACACAATAAAAAGAAGGGGCATCATAAAATTATTGGCTGTTCAGATAGGGCACAATTTTTTTCGTGGAGTGGGGGGGGGGGGGGGGGGGGGGGTTGTTGTGTAAAAAGCTACTGGTTAGAAGGGGGTTATGTAATTGGAGTAATTCTGTTATACCCTTAAACTGTAGGGGGGGGGTAAGGTAATTTTAACATACGAGTCTCGAATTTGTCCCCCCCACCCCCCCCCCCCCCACCCTCCATCATAAATAATGAACGGTCCCTTAAATGAACAAATGGGACCTTATCCGTTGCACCTACAATGATAAAATACGATATTTTTAATTTATCGACCTAAATAGTGCCCAGGGCGTAAGCACCTGTCTAAATGGTGAACAGGCATGCCAGCAAACGTGAAAAAGTGAGGGCGCTGTGCAGGTGCGTAGCGGAAAATTTAGGTTAATAACCCCTCATGAAACAAGGCTTAAAATTAAAGTTGAGATGTTACTGAAAATGGTCATAGGTGACAAGTATGCCATAAATGTAACCGCAGGATAGAAAAGGTTTCTTGAAATATGGCACTTTTCAGTGGCGGATCCAGGAAAATTTTAGGGGAGGGGGGCCCAAAAAATGAAATTTTGCCGGTACCATCTAAGGGGTGCGCAGCACCGCCCTCCGGTTTTTTTAGGACAGGGGGGTGTCTGAGGGGGGATGTGCCCCCCTCAGAAGTAGAAAAAGTTTTCAATTTTCGAACTCATTTGGTGCGATCTGGTGTATACTTTTGACCAACATTTTATCAAAAAGCCACTTCATTTCCAATAAATATTTTGTTTTTTTATCAATGCATGAAAGAAGTTGAGCATATTATATACCAATATATTTTTTATTTAAGTATAGATGATTTGAAAGCTCGAACAGGGGGGAGTCTGAAGGGGATGTGCCCCCTGAGAAGTAGAAATTTTTTCAATTTTCGAACTCATTTGGTACGATCTGGTGTATACTTTTGACCAACATTTTATCGAAAAGCCACCTCTTCATTTCCAATAAATATTTTGTTTTTTATCAATGCACGGAAGATATATTTTTGATTTAAGTATAGATGATTTAAAAGCTCGAACAGGGGGAGTCTGACCAACATTTTATCGAAAAGCCACCTCTTCATTTCCAATAAATATATATATATATATTTTATCAATGCAAGAAAGAAGTAGAGCATACTGATTTTTTCTTAATTTAAGTATAGATTGGTTAAAGCTCGAACAGGGGGAGTCTGACTGAGGGGTGATGTGCCCCCCCCCCCCCCCCTCTCTCTCTCTCTCTCTCTCTCTCTCTCTCTCTCTCTCTCTCTCTCTCTTACTAGCTTCTTCCTCTCTTTTTTTTTTTCTTCTTTTTTTCTTCCTTTTTTTCTTTTCTTTTCTTTTCTTCCTTTTTTTTTTTTTTTTTTGGTAGAGGGGGGGGGGGGGGGGGGGGGGGGTGCCGTCGTGCGTCCCC
Source organism: Ophiura sarsii (assembly GCA_035610835.1). Taxonomy (NCBI): domain Eukaryota; kingdom Metazoa; phylum Echinodermata; class Ophiuroidea; order Amphilepidida; family Ophiuridae; genus Ophiura; species Ophiura sarsii. The sequence continues at coordinate 35,149,858 of CM069453.1, read as the reverse complement.
CCCCCCCACTGTATCCGCGCCTGGCACGTTTACACGTATTTCAATGAGAAAGATATTTGGTGTGGTGCTCCCCTATCTCACTGATTTACATAAAGCCCGTCTCCCGTAGCGTTGACCGACTACCGGGGAGAGAAAGAGAGAGTAGAAATAGAAGATAGGGGCCTACAGACCGTTCTCTGCTTTACAGACCGTTCTCTGCTTTACACTGAGACCGTTCTCTACTTTACAGACCGTTCTCTGCTTTACACCAGACCGTTTTCAACATTTGACCTTCCCAAGACTATTACACAGACCTTTCTCCATTTTCTAGTCACCTTTCTCTAAATTACTGAGACCTTTCTCGATTCTAGACAACTTCCTCAAAATTACTGAGACCTTTCTCCATTCTAGACACCGTTCTCTAAATTACAGAGACCTTTCTACATTCTAGACACCTTTCTCTGAATTACTGAGACCTTTCTCCATTTTCTAGTCACCTTTCTCTAAATTACTGAGACCTTTCTCCATTTTCTAGTCACCTTTCTCTAAATTACTGAGACCTTTCTCCATTTTCTAGTCACCTTTCTCTAAATTACTGAGACCTTTCTCAATTTTCTAGTCACCTTTCTCTAAATTACTGAGACCTTTCTCCATTCTAGACACCGTTCTCTAAATTACAGAGACCTTTCTCGATTCTAGATACCTTTCTCTAAATTACAGAGACCTTTCTACATTCTAGACACCTTTCTCTGAATTACTGAGACCTTTCTCCATTTTCTAGTCACCTTTCTCTAAATTACTGAGACCTTTCTCCATTTTCTAGTCACCTTTCTCTAAATTACTGAGACCTTTCTCCATTTCTAGTCACCTTTCTCTAAATTACTGAGACCTTTCTCCATTCTAGACACCGTTCTCTAAATTACAGAGACCTTTCTCGATTCTAGATACCTTTCTCTAAATTACAGAGACCTTTCTACATTCTAGACACCTTTCTCTGAATTACTGAGACCTTTCTCCATTTTCTAGTCACCTTTCTCTAAATTACTGAGACCGTTCTCCATTTTCTAGTCACCTTTCTCTAAATTACTGAGACCTTTCTCCATTTTCTAGTCACCTTTCTCTAAATTACTGAGACCTTTCTCCATTCTAGACACCGTTCTCTAAATTACAGAGACCTTTCTCGATTCTAGACACCTTTCTCTAAATTACAGAGACCTTTCTACATTCTAGACACCTTTCTCTAAATTACTGAGACCTTTCTCCATTTTAAACCATTTTGACCCCTTTGGCCGCCCATAATAATCATGTTCAGCAATCTTTAATGTGTCTTTAAAGAATTTGTTTCTATCCATTCTGGAGCTTTCGTTATCAAATTATGACAAATCTACCAGGCATGTCACATTCTGCTTTGGCCACTTTTCATGAAAAAGGAACTATTTTAGTAGCATTCGGCGTATAATTGAACATTATAACATCAATAATAATCTAGCTATACTAAATCTGGATTAGTTCCATTTGTGCAGAAAACATATATCCATCCATATTATCCATGAAAAACTACAGAATATTTGAATTATAGCTGTATTTTCAACAATACTTTGACATATCCTATCATCACCACGCATTTTTCATTCAATTGAATGTCATTTTCTTGTTCAAAAGTGACCAAAGTGTGATTTTCACTCTTGTTACTGAATTGATCATAGGTAGTTAGGTGCAGGTTATGATATTCAATGGGATAAAGTGTATTTTATATGAAGACTCATTGTTAAAAACACAAAAACGTGGGATGTATTTTTAATTAATTTAGTAACTCATGGGACACTTTTTGTGACGCGCCCTGGATTAATGCAGTTTTGTATTGCTACTTAACTACACCGTCATTGATTGATCGGGGATTTGCTAAGACGACACTGAGATATCAGTATGCTGCGTCAAGAGAAATAGTAATTTTCACTTTATATGTCATGTTAATCGGGTGGGGATATAACACCCCCTCTCCCATAAGACACTTTCCCGTAGAAATATTAGTGTTTCTAGTTGTCAAAGAGGTATTGTGTTCATCGTTTTTGTTGATTAGGTAATTTGAGCTTTTAAAATCAGTAGCAAGTGTTTGGAATGCTTTACATGTACAGGGTGACCCAAAAAAATGTTAACACTCCGGGCACATAAGATATCTTAAAAGGACAGGATCTAATCTTGATGTATTATGAAAGCTGAGTAAATAAGGTTTCATTTGCATTTTATTGCGTTCCAATTGGTTATTTAGAACGGGAGATATGCTTCAGCAAACATGAGGAAGCAAAATCGGCTTGGTCCAATCCTCTCATATGAAAGTGAAGCTTTTAAAATGCACGAAGCAAGAAGCAACATGATTAAGTCACACACACACACACACACATCAGTTTTTCTCTTCTTTGTTCTTTTCAACGCATTCTTTCGATTCTTTTCAAGCTTAAAAGACATAAATAAATATATTCCACATAAATTATATAGGTATTTTGTCATGAGTTCAAGTTCTATACTCTTTTTCCATGTGCAATGGGTAGCTGTCAGTAAAGCAGTCTTTAAAATTGAAATTGAAATATTTCATGTTCTTTGTTGAAATGGTCCATCCAATTAAATAAATTAACTAATATTGCACTGAAATAAAACTAGTATTGCACTGAAATTAACCATAAATGTCTTTTAAGCTTAAAAAGAATCGAAAGAATGCGCTGAAATAAACAAAGAAGAGATTAACTGATGTGTGTGTGTGACTTAATCATGTTGCTTCTTGCTTCAGGCATTTTAAAAGCTTTACTTTCATACTGAGAGGATTGGATCAAGCCGATTTTGCTTCCTCATGTTTGCTGAAGCATATCTCCCGTTCTAAATAACCAATTGGAACGCAATAAAATGCAAATAAAAGCTTATTTACTCAGCTTTCATAATACATCAAGATTAGACCCGTGTGTTTCTGTCCTTTTAAGATATCTTATGTGCCCGGAATGCTAACATTTTTTTGAGTCACCCTGTACATTGTAAATTCTAGCCATGTTTCTTCCACCATTGGATGATATTCTTTTCCTATATATATCTTATAGATATTTTTGAACCATCGATCTATCTTTTTGGTTGTGTTTGATATGAGTCTGAATCTAAATGACAATGTCGAAGTTGGAGATTTCCGTAAAGACCAGGTAAGTGAAGATGCAGTGTCAATTTCGATTGAGTTTTCTTTGTGTTGCCCTTGCTGCTGCTGCTGCTGCTGTTGTTGCTGTTATTGTTGATTCTTATTTCATAGTCAGCATGCTTATGTAGGTTACACTCGTCCGAGCTATTTATTTGAGTCTAGTTTCATCAAGGCCCACAAAAAAAACCTCCAGAAATGTACTCCCTGCCAAGCAGACAAATAAACAAACAAACACCTCACTCCCAACTTCCTTATAGACTCCTTACACTAGTGTCCCTCATTAATATCTTATAAAGGAGTAGGATTAGACAGCTTTATTCCTCATAGACTCCTTACACTAGTCTCCCTCATTAATATCTTATAAAGGATTAGGATTAGACAGCTTTATTCCTTATAGACTCCTTACACTAGTGTCCCTCGTTAATATCTTATAAAGGATTAGGATAAGACAGCTTTATTCCTTATAGACTTCTTACACTAGTGTCCCTCGTTAATATCTTATAAAGGATTAGGATTAGACAGCCTTTTTCCTTATAGACTCCTTACACTAGTGTCCCTCGTTAATATCTTATAAAGGATTAGGATTAGACAGCTTTTTCCTTATAGACTCCTTACACTAGTGTCCCTCGTTAATATCTTATAAAGGATTAGGATTAGACAGCTTTATTCCTTATAGACTCCTTACACTAGTGTCCCTCGTTAATATCTTATAAAGGATTAGGATTAGACAGTTTATTCCTTATAGACTCCTTACACTAGTGTCCCTCGTTAATATCTTAAGAAGGATTAGGATTAGACAGCTTTATTTCTTATAGACTCCTTACACTGGTGTCCCGCGTTAATATCTTATGAAGGATTAGGATTAGACAGCTTTATTCCTTATAGACTCCTTACACTAGTGTCCCTCGTTAATATCTTATGAAGGATTAGGATTAGACAGCTTTATTTCTTATAGAATCCTTACACTAGTGTCCCTCGTTAATATCTTATGAAGGATTAGGATTAGACAGCTTTATTCCTTATAGACTCCTTACACTAAGTGTCCCTCGTTAATATCTTATAAAGGATTAGGATTAGACAGCTTTATTCCTTATAGACTCCTTACACTAGTGTCCCTCGTTAATATCTTATGAAGGATTAGGATTAGACAGCTTTATTCCTTATAGACTCCTTACACTAGTGTCCCTCGTTAATATCTTATGAAGGATTAGATAGCTTTATTCCTGATAGACTCCTTACACTAGTGTCCCTCGTTAATATCTTATAAAGGATTAGGATTAGACAGCTTTTTTCCTTATAGACTCCTTACACTAGTGTCCCTCGTTAATATCTTATAAAGGATTAGGATTAGACAGCTTTTTTCCTTATAGACGCCTTACACTAGTGTCCCTCGTTAATATCTTATAAAGGATTAGGATTAGACAGCTTTATTCCTTATAGACTCCTTACACTAGTGTCCCTCGTTAATATCTTATAAAGGATTAGGATTAGACAGCTTTATTCCTTATAGACTCCTTACACTAGTGTCCCTCGTTAATATCTTATAAAGGATTAGGATTAGACAGCTTTATTTCTTATAGACTCCTTACACTAGTGTCCCTCGTTAATATCTTATGAAGGATTAGGATTAGACAGCTTTATTCCTTATAGACTCCTTACACTAAGTGTCCCTCGTTAATATCTTATAAAGGATTAGGATTAGACAGCTTTATTTCTTATAGACTCCTTACACTAGTGTCCCTCGTTAATATCTTATGAAGAATTAGGATTAGACAGCTTTATTCCTTATAGACTCCTTACACTAGTGTCCCTCATTAATATCTTATAAAGGATAAGGATTAGACAGCTTTATTTCTTATAGACTCCTTACACTAGTGTCCCTCGTTAATATCTTATAAAGGATTAGGATTAGACAGCTTTATTCCTTATAGACTCCTTACACTAGTGTCTCTCGTTAATATCTTATGAAGGATTAGGATTAGACAGCTTTATTTCTTATAGACTCCTTACACTAGTGTCCCGCGTTAATATCTTATGAAGGATTAGGATTAGACAGCTTTATTCCTTATAGACTCCTTACACTAGTGTCCCTCGTTAATATCTTATGAAGAATTAGGATTAGACAGCTTTATTCCTTATAGACTCCTTACACTAGTGTCCCTCGTTAATATCTTATGAAGGATTAGGATTAGACAGCTTTATTTCTTATAGACTCCTTACACTAGTGTCCCGCGTTAATATCTTATGAAGAATTAGGATTAGACAGCTTTATTCCTTATAGACTCCTTACACTAGTGTCCCTCATTAATATCTTATAAAGGATTAGGATTAGATAGCTTTATTCCTTAGAGACTCCTTACTGACTCCTTACACTAGTGTCCCTTATTAATATCTTATAAAGGATTAGACAGCTTTGTTCCTTAGAGACTCCTTACGCTATATCCATCAAAATACAATTTTAGAGTGTTAACAGGTTAGCCATCGCTCAAGTTTAAAACTGCCATTTACGACATATTTAAAGTTGTTCACGCATGATCCACGATGCCTGGTTATTTTGAGTTAATTTTTTTTCGGCAGTGAACCTGTTAAAACTTTAAAATTGTATTATTATGAATACCCGTCATAATCGGGCCAAGTCGTATAAAAGTGTATCACATAACTCACCACAATCACAGACATTTTGGTCCTCCGTGCATATTAATACACTTAAAGCGTGTATTAATACGCGGAGTGTATGTGTAGCGGTCACAAAATGCAATAGAGACTATTTTTTTAAATGTTGTCTTTATGAATTTTTGAAATATTTTGGGAAAAAAAGGATTTTTGTTTTTGGAAATTTTTTTAAAACAAATTTGCAATTTTTTGGGGATATTTTTAAAAAAGAAATTGAGATTTTTTTTTTTTAAATTAAAAAAAATGTTATTGTTATTTTTACAATATTGTGGTAATTTTTATTTTATTTTATTTTATTTTATTTTTAATTTTTTGTTGTTGTCAAGTCAAGATAAAATTGGCTGGATTTTTTCGCATGATACACACATATATTGGTCTCGCTGTGAGTGTTAAAAATATTGTGCTCGACTGCGTCTCGCACAATATGTTTTTAAACTCATAGCTCGACCAATATCTTTGTGTATCATGCTCAATCCATCCAATTTTATATCAAACTTGGTTTATTTTCATTGAGCGAGAAACTGTCCAAGACTGCTATAACTGTGTTGATTGGATTTCGTTTCAATTTTTTTAAATAATTATCGTCAGCATACAGTGATATGTTTGCTTCCTTCTGATAATTTATATAAGGAAGTTTGATACCTTCATTATTTTCTTCTTGCCTTATTTTGCATGCTAGTATGTCTATGTCTATACATAATAGAAATAATAATGCAGATTGGGGACATCCCTACCTTATACATTTATCAAAAATAAAAAGGGAAAGGCACAGGGATACCTGAATCAAGCCAAAACCGGGAGAGAACGTTGAACCTAGTCTCGTAAAAACATGAGAATTTGCCTTAACTGGCAAGAAATATTCTCTTTATAATTCTGACAAAATATAGTCATACCTGCCTAAAGATTATGCTTTTCTCTATGGATACTTAGAAATATCCCCTTTCTTGGTATCCAATATGGATAGTCCAATCTTACAATACAAGTATGACTTGGATTGTTACATGTGACATTTAAAACTCTGATACGACATCTGCCATTACCTTTTCTTTCGTTTTTTGAAAATACTCAATTGGTGGCCAATAGTATGCACTAATATTTGCATGGTCATGGTCATTGGGTTTAATTTCACCTATTTGCACTATTTGAATCATAGAGGACACATGTTATTTTGGCGGGGTTTTTTCAATTTGTTCTATTTCCCCACGACATTTGTGATGTGACAATATTACAAAATGAGTATAAAGCTTAATTTTTGATAACATGGCAATTTGGGTAATTTCTTTTCCAGACGTCATGTTATCACAAGTTCACAGGAAAAGATTTTATCGATTATTGGTTGAAGTCGCTGGCGAGGTATGGGACGACAAAAGGAACACGTACACCAGTGATGATCATCGGTACACATTGTGCTCACTTAACCGTATGTATCCAACATGTCCAATTCATTTAAATAAGATCACCCACAAGCCCAATGTTGTATGTGTGTTGAAAGCATCCATAACTCGGATTTATATAACTATTCACCTCGATTAAGATCTTCTTTGGTCGCACGATTGAAATCAATAGAATTAAGCGAGATTTATCCGATGCGGTTAGAATAGACCAGTGGTTCTCAACCTTTTTGCCCCACGACCCCTTTTGATATTCCTGGTCAGTACCGTGACCCCCAATACAAATATTGAAAAAAGAAACCAGTCGGATATCATAAATGAAACTGCTTAGTTTGGATGCGAGCGTAACGAGCATGAAATTTTGCATATTTGAATGTTTCTTTTGGGTTTTTCTAAGCTTTTTGTAAAGCGAAATGTAACACGGTTCCCCAAACCCTATATTTATGAGCCCTTCATGACCCCCTGGAAAACCCCAAATGACCCCCATGGGGGGTCACGACCCCCAGGTTGAGAACCCCTGGAATAGATGGTGACTTTACCTCCCAACTTGAGTTAACCAAGTCAGTTGACTTCTTCACTAATGCGTTAGCCACTTGCATTTTCTACGAGTCGTTCGAATGCTCCATTGTCAAACTGCTTATATTCATGATATTCGAATACACAGATGCCCTGATTCAACATAAAAGAAAATATTTGTAATACATTTAAATCGCAATACATTTAAATTGCAATGCATTTAAATTGCAATACATTTAAATTGCAATGTGTACTTAGCTTAAGTGTTGACACTTCATTGTCGATTTGAACGCCTTTAATAGTGAGATATACCAATTACGTTAACGGTGAAAGTGCACAAGCTTGGGTGACTTACAAATAATTTCGATGAACACCAAAATAGATACTGATATCACTATAAAAAAGTGGTGTTAATATCTAAACGCTTATTTTTAACATGCGAGGAAAACACTTAATTAACATGTTGAAGTGTTAATAATTCTAGTTTTTAACACGTTGTGGTGTTAATTTGTCAACGCCATTTTTAACGTGAGTGGATGGTTCATAATTAACACGTTGAACTATTAAAAAATAATAAGACATGTGTGTAACCTTATAGGCTATTATTTTTGTAAGCCTATTAAAATATATAATAAATCAACCGGTCTTAAACAAAGAATAAGAAAACAAAACGAAAACAAAGTAACCTTGCATTCCATGATTCCGTGATAGCCTTTTTACAGTGACGACTAGTAAATAGTAAAATACGCCGTGTTGCTTTTTGTACGGTTTAGCAACGGAACAACCTACATTGCGTGGAAACGGTATAGTGAAATACACCACGCATTGTCGGTTAGTCCATAGCTAACCGCGTCACTATATCAGCAATTCTGAAGCGGTGTCATCGCTGTCAACAACAACTTCTGGTTCTAAACCCCGGTCTAAACCACTGACAAAGTCATGTTTATCTTGATTCCGAAAGCACTCAAAATCATCACCAGAATCATTTTTCGAAGTACGCAACAATAATTATGGCTGTGGATGATTTTTGACGTAACAACACATCGGGTTTCCCGTATCACATTTCAAGGGTTTATTAAAGCTTTTGCGTGTTAAAAGTTATCGAATTACTAGAATTTTATTAACACAGTGTTAATACTAGCGTTAACATTTGCAAACCTTGCGACTTCTTTCTAAAATGTTAACACATTCACGCTATATTGACATTAGGCGTTGACGAAGACCATGTTAATAATAATTACGAAGGTCAGTATATATACTGATTTTAACACTATCGTATTAAAAACTTGAGTGAATTAACACTACAACACGTTGGAATATAGCGTTTATATTTACAGTGAGATAGAATGATTAGGCGTAAAACATGTCGGTTTACTTATATCTATTTTATAAAATGATCACTTACGATGATTCTACATGTATATTCTGCAGAGCGTGCCAAAGATTGTCCCATGGGGGTGGGGGGGGGGGGATAATGAAAAATACATCCCATGTTATGATTTTATTGTTATATTAATTATACGCGTAATGACAATAAGAATCACAGAAGTGTGAATAAATATTTTCGTTTTTGTTATGAGTATTAAAATAATAGCATTTTAACCATATTTGACAGAAAACCAATATTTGGTGCATAGGACCCTAATATGCCAATGTAAATGTTGCATCAACATCCAATTATTATTCATATCATATTTTTATTTCAGAATATTGAAAAAGAAGAAATAGTCAACGAGTTGAAGGAGTTTGTGGACGGAAAACCATACAGTAAAGTACTTGATATACAGGAATATTGTTTTTCAATTGACAATGCCGAGCGAGACGGAAAGGTAAGCATGAAAGTTTACAGAATAGATGCTTTACATCATACTATAAAGTGGGTTAAATTATGAAAGTATATACGTGTACATTGTACTGATAGTAGAATTTGTAATGGACAAATTAATAATGCCATCACTGTTACGAATTTCTTAAACCATCACTTTTATCGGCATTCACCAGCTTCTCTACTATTTGGTCGTGTGCCACGAATTGGAACCCCGTATTTTGAGGAGGTGTGACATTTTTACACTGTTAATGATGTTTATATTATCACCGTTTCTATATTTCTCGTCATAAAATAACAAATTTGGTGTCATTACAAAGCACAATAAATATTCTTTCCATACCATCCACAAAATAATGTCTTAATTATTTCAGTTTTAATTGGGAGCAAATAATTGATCAACGGGTGCTTGGGGAGGAGGGGGAGGAATCGGAGGAACAGGATTGAGGAGCCATTCACATACACACACACAGCGCCAATCTCTAGACAAGCTATGAAATACTTCATTCACTTCACTTATTGATTATCAATATACATGCTAGCTAGATGGAATGTCAGAGTGATCGGGCTGATGTGTACCGTTGAGGAGTAAACAGGAGTATTGGGGAGGAGGAGAAGGAGGAATCGCAGTGAGGAGCTAATCTCACAGACACGCAATAAATACTTCATTTACATCACCCATTGACGATACATGCTAGATAGAATTTCAGAGAGGTTGGCTGTTGTACCGATTAGAAGTATACCGATTGATTTATCTATACTGATAACAATTCATACACTTGTGCATTATATCTTAAAATAAATTAACCACTTCATGGAATAAAACAGTATAAATATTGCGATATGAGCCCCTTTACATTCTGTACGTGTGGTATGTTTACTTTGCTATAACCAGACAAATGACAGCTTACAAATTACAAGGTATGCACGCTCTACTGCATGCATGCCGAGTGAGTTCAAAAAGCCCGCGTGTACATCTCGTGGTTAAATGTCCCAAGCGATACTATACGGTGTGCATATTGCATGCGCGCAATCTTGAAATTTGTCCAGAATTTGTGACATCTTTATCAATTTTGAAAGATTTACGATCATTGTTCGACAAAAGTACTTACATTGCATCTTGCACAATTCCCGAATACTAATTTATTTTACCCATGCTCAAATCTGTTATGGCAGTTCAAAAATAAGCGCTCCGTTAGATCGCATGTGCGTCATTTTGTGACACCCTGTATAGGCCTATGATGTTATTGGCCATATTAAATTTAGTATGTATATCTAGGCAACATTTCTAATTGTAACATGATCATTTCATGTGTGTTTTATTTCATTTCATTATCATTGCTTTCATCAAAATAAAAACAAAAAGTGAAGAAACGTGTGGATTGAGGACTCGATCATACATGTGCCTTTCACTTGTTACACCCTGTATAACATGGTAATTATTGGTCATATGATTGTGTTTGGTGCAATATTATTACAAACGTCAATTTAAAATTTATTATGACACTAAATTATGATAACGGTTAACTTTATTTCAGAAATACGTTTTCACATACTTAAATTGTTACAAATTTTGACCACCCTGTATAAGGTATCCTTTATAACTAAAGACAAAGGTGGCAACATTTTTCTTTGTAATACTAGTGTATACTTTTGATTTATGCAGCTTAATAAATTATAATTTTATCTTCAAGGTATGTAAATGACCAGTGAAAATTTTGTATTTTTAGTGCATTTCTTGATGTTTACACCCTATATATTATCTACCCACCCTGTATAATGACCTTGACATTGTCATTGTGAGATTTAGAAACGTGTATGCTTTCAGGAAATGTATACTTTCCTTATACTCCTATGTATAGTTTTAATGCTAAAAATGTTTTAAGCAAAATCCATGTGATTTTTCCACTTTTAGCATACCGTAGATATTCGATATATAGACATAAAAGTCAACAGAGCCCAGTGATTATGTAGTGAGCGCCCTCTCTTGATAGTAATGTATACGTTTGTTGAACAAACACGAAATACGGAGATTTGCACCAGTTGTTGACATAATTATATAAATGGGACTCCTAATTGTCATGTGGAAATCAGCTCAGTTGGTAAGACACTGGACTTTGAATCAAACATATATACAAAAATACACCGAATCGTAAGTTCGATTCCCAGTAAATTCATTTTGGTCTTCTCATTGTCGTCATGATTTATCATACGGTACTTTGTTTTGTCCTTTTAATATGATCATTTCCTTTGTCTTTTTGTGCGTGTTTTTTTGTGGGGTGGGGTTTTTGTGTATGTTGGGTTTTGTTATAGTTTTAATTTTCAATTTTTGATGTATTTTGTTTGATTTGGGGACGGTGGTGATGTACTCTTTTTGAGGCTTTCTTTCATTCTTTCCACTATGTTCCTTCCTTATGATCAATTTTAATCCGAGACACACACATAGATTCAACAACAAAATACCGTCACCGTATTTAAAAGTCACTGATTTAATGACATCTGGGAAAATCTAGAACACGTTTCAACAAATACTTTTCATTTAAGCGGTATGTATTCGTGGTTCTGGTAGCGGCATGGTGTACATGGTGTATAGGTGTACAAGTCACAAGTATGAAAATAGTCTCACTGAATACAACGTCATGCTCTACCACACATCACCATGTTAACAACGGAATAAATCTCATAATCCTCAAGCAAAGCGTTCTATAGATATGGAATCCACTTCACTCATCTGCTCATGCGTGCCCGTAACGTACAAAGGCTCTCGTTCTCCAAGTATTCGTTGTATATCAATTTTTAATGCACAACCTTCAATACACTTGTTACTGTTCAAAAAACATGTACTATGACTGAGCTGTACATATTTGGGATAGTTAAACGAGTACCTCGTATTTTTAATCAAAGGTCATGGGTTTGAGTCCTACCACAGTTTTCTAATTATGAACTATGAACGAACCCCTTTTCTAAAACAAGGGAAAACATCAACAAATCAAATCGATATTTGCATTAATACGTCGTAGCGCGAGAATAATGTTTGAACGTGACCTAATAAATAATAAATGAAGAAATGAAGTAATTAATGTGTATTTAGGGCTATTTATAATTAATTGATTGATAAATTATTAAATAAACAACAACAATTAAGAAAGTAAATACAAAATAAATAAATAACGTTAAATAAATTGAATATAAGTGAAAACCCCGAACAAATATGACAAACGTATAACGGAATAGATTTGTATTTACGTTAAACCCTAACAGAGCTCGTCCCTGACCCGACCGATATACGTATAAAACACAAGGAATATAAACCGCCACAAAGATTCGAACCTACGGCCTGCTGATTGCGAGTCTTAATCTCTACCAACTGAGCTATTTCAACTTTCCTGATATCCTCAGCGTTTTATACCCAAATCATTCAACTATCGGGTTTTGCAACATTGGGTTGTTGTCTGATTTATTAGACTTAATTGTAAAAGGTTCCAACAGTTCTGACAGGTTTAGACAATATTACTTTACATTATTAGCTTTCAGTGTGGGTGTGTTGTACATTTTAAATAAAATATACGTATCCAAATTCCCCCCAAATGACTCATTTTGGGTCGAATAACTCGATAGTTCACCACTAGTTCATTATTGATTGAAACGATAGTCGCTTCAATGAGCATGATGAGTAGTCATGGCCGAGCGGTTAAGGCTTTAGACTATAAATCTATTGGATTCTCCCCGCCTCGGTTCGAATCTGCTGACCATCTTTTGTTACAACTTGAAAGCGATTTAGTGTATTGGAAAATTGCGTATATTTTTACTCCACACATTTTCATATGAATGTAATCTTTTATACTACATTATTTCCAAGATATTTCACATTTTAATGTCGGGAACCTTATAGGCCTACATGTAACCTTTGACAATTTTACATTCCAATAAATGTGTTATTTCTTCATTGGGAGAAATTTGCTATGAAACACGAATGATGTGTGGTAATTGTACCGGTTTGTCGAAAGGAAGGAAATACTGTTTTTATATTAGAACTGTATTGTTATATCCCTTATCCTTTTTATTATCCGGAGTTCATGGGTTTTCATGGTAAAACACAGTTCTTATTTAAGCCCATGAGACTAGACCATGACAAACTGAGAAGGGTTTGAAAAAAGCCGCTCCTAAACTAATTAGTAGGCACTAAGCGCAGCACAGCCCACCGGAGTGTGTGTCTTCCGCAAGAAATCGTGCATGATTTACTTTCACAGTGAACGCTTTTTGTGTGCGTTAGAACGACTGACTGTACATGTAAATCCCTAGACCGAATGTACAGTCGAAGAAATTACATCAATAGAACCCACTTCACTCATGCGTGCCTGTAACAAAAGGTTCTCGTTTCTGTAGTATGCGTTGTTCAGATCAATTTAATGCACGACCTGCAATGCAAGTGTTACTGTTCAAAAATGACCTATACATTTGGCGGGTTATTTAAACGAGTATCCGTCATCATGTGTGTTGTTCACAGATTTAGATATCTGTGGTATTGTTCTTTTTTGAAAACAGACTTTAGTTCCCGCACATATGACCGACACATGGATAGCCGCTATTGCCAGTATTCACATCACATTATCTCAATCAATAACATTGGATAGATTACACACACAAAAAGCGAGTCATGTGACTTATATATGTCCAAGGCATCAGGGTTGAACCACTCCCAAAGAATTGGGATTGCCCAAAGGTGTGATATTGGGGTTTTCTGTCACGAGGAGGACAAACAGCGTGTTTTTATTAAGCAAACCGGCTTTTACCCGTCTTATAAAAAGCAGGATAAAAGCCGGTTGCTCGTGTGAGAGACGTGTTTTTATTGCAGTTCGATAAAAAAACTTGCCGGCTGCCGCTGACCTCATTATAATAAATGCCAGCGAAAGGTCATACACATCTGTTTGCATTTAATTGTCAGGTGATCGTGCATCGTGTGCCCACTTCCGCTTTTCCACCGGCAAACGCGCTGATCAGGAACCGTGCGTGTTTATACTGACGAAAGACTGCTTTTCCTAACCGGTTTCAACCGCTATTATCCTTGGTTTCGAAGGATAAAAGGCATCTAAAATCCAGGAGAAATAAACCGGTATGAGCGGGCAAATGCCGGTGGTGGTGTGTTTTTACTGGGGGATTTTTATCCGTTAGCAGTCATTTTTCTTCAGTAAAAACACGCTGAAAGAGAACCTGAGTGTCCAATTATCTTATCCGATTTCGTATCGAATAATTTTGAAATTCCATGCTCTGTTTCCTATAATTGTATTGCTATTACATGAATGTAGCTCCTTATCTACTTGTAATAAAACAATAATAGGCCTAATAACCAAGGCCCCGACTAATAAAAATAAATAAAAATAACAAAACAAAAATGTTTTAACAAAATAGAGAAATTGGGGACACAGGGAGAAAAATAAGAAGAAAAAGGGGAGAAACAGACAGAGAAGAAAAATGACTGTACTGAGTATCGAACTCATGATAAAGAGAGAATGTTCTAAAGTCCACTGCCCTACCAACTGAGCTAATTTTCACACGACAATTGCGAGATCCATTTATATCATTATGTCAACAACTGGTGCAAATCTCTCATTTCGTGTTTGTTCAACAAACGTATACATTACTATCAAGAGAGGGCGCTCACTACATAATCACTGGGCTCTGTTGACTTTTATGTCTATATATCGAATATCTACGCTGTCACACAAAGGGGTCCCAACTCAGGGCACACGACCATTTATATATTTAATCCAGAGAGTAGTACCAACTTTATTCATGAGCACGATTAATGTGACTTACAGATTTACAACAGTTAGTTTATTACTTAATTTGCCAAATATTATTTTACAAAAAAAGGTGATTACAGAACTTCGATCACGGATTGCATCTACGGCTGGTAAACAATCACATATGGGAGAAGCGATTCCTACAAAGTGGTTAGAATTCCAAACGAAGCTACTTAGAATGCAAACAGATAAACATAAGGAATGCAACTTCGTTGAATTGTTGAAGGTAAGCGTTAGAAAAGTATCCAACATGCTACATTATTATCGATGTGGTTGTTAACCTGATATGTGTATATTTATTGTATACCCGCAGTTTAATCTTCTTCTTGGCAATTTTCCCTCCGATGTAGCTGCATGGTATCATACATATCAGGACGAATTTGATTTTACTTATTTAAAAATATTAAGTGAAATTGATATAGGTTAACGCATAAATAATTGAAGGTCTTGTTTATTTTAAAACTCCCTCAAAGAAGAAAGATACATATTGGTCAACGTTGTAGCCCTTGGACTTTTCTGGAAAAACGTATTCACTGACAGTGGCGTAAATTTGTTGTGGACAATGGGGGGGGGGGGGGGGGGGGGGGGGGCGGTGATTGGCTGAGGCGTCAAGACTAATTGCACTTGCGCGCACAGGTGAGTGTCTCAGATTGGCTGCCCTCCTCAGTGCTAAATGTTGTAATTGTTTTTAAACTCCATTTAATTTGTTGAATATTTTAGTCAACGTTTAGTTTACTCTTTTTGCACATTTAAACACCAATCTCGCCACTTTTTAATTAGGGTACATTTTGACCAAAATTAACTAATTTTCCAAGGATTGGTATTTCCCTTTGGCAATTTTTGATGGTTAATTACTATTTTGGGGCAACCTTTTGGAAAAATTGCATAACTCCACTCGATCCACCCCTCTACACCCGGGATGTACGCCTATTTTCACTGCTCCTCCTACGTTTTTACATACTTTAACCGATTTTGACAAAACTTGGTCACTTGTTCGAGAGCTGGAAAATGATTTCAGTTGCAAAATGCTTCATTTTCAAATGATTTACGGTAGTATAAGCAACGACACTAACACATACAGGGTGAGTCAGAAAGAACGGGCACCATTTTTAGCGAAAGCGCCACAGAAATAACAGGTTTGCATTCAAAACCAATGAGAGGGCTACAAGGACCGCATATTTGGTTATTATTCAAAATATTAATTCGAACATTGCGTCATAATGTTACAACACATTAATTTAGTACAACCCGTTATTTGTATTGCTGGCTGATTCAGAGATGCCGATTACTGAAACGAGGCATCGATCCTGATTCGGAAACGAACCTCATTAGAATACATTAACCCTAACTCTACCCCCCCCCCCCTTTTTCAGAATTTATTTTTCAACGTGGAAAATTGACCAAAATATCCCCCCCCCCCCCCCCCCCCCCCGATTCCCCCGGATTTGAAACACGGATCTCCAGCACCAGCGACTTGCAATTCCCCACGGGTGAATATGGGCTGGGACCCTTTTTTCATCGAAAACTTCCGAGTCCACGCCGGGTGATACCAACTTGCGCAGTCGTGATATGTTATGGTATATGGTAGGGTTAGGGTTATGGAATGGGCTGAAAAGTTCGACCACCCCATGGATTGGCTTCAATATGTTTGGTTATACTAAGTGTAACATGATGACACAATCATGACAATGGTTGATTTTTGAAATTCATCTTTTGAATGAAAGCCAAATTATAGGTCTTTATAGTGTTACCATTGGTTTTGAATATACATGCCTTAATTTCTTTCTGACTCACCCTGTTGGAATCGACTACAGCCAATGTCTATATAATATGCACAGAATATCGAGGTTTGTGATCAAAGGTCATTAAAGGGGCATGAGTTGGAGGCTGCGCCCTCAATTATGATAAAAACTGGGATTTGTATATTTTTACAATTGTATTACTTGAACTTACACCTATAAGAATTAAGAAAAATCAGCCCTCTTTGTTTAACAAAACGTCGATTCAAAAATGCTGGTTGAGCCTTAACCAGCATTTTACGTCAAATAGTGTCCCCTGCAGCACGCGTGATAAATAAAGCGAATATACAAAGAGGGCGATTTTAAGAAAAGGTTCAATAAATAGCGATGGTATTGTTTTAATCAAGTTTTGCTGTGTTTTTGTGAGTAAAATCAACAAAAATGTTAATTTTTAATGTTCATCTTGAATTCTGAAGTAAATTAATTTCGTGTCCCTTTAATGTATAGGGTTATTTCCTGTCAATGTTAAGGAGTAAAATTTAAGAATGTTGTTGTTGTTGTTGTTGTTGTTATGGTGATTTAATATAATTCATTCCTTTCAGAATATTCAATGGCAATCACGCTCACCAGATGGAAGCGAACAAACCCAAATAGACAACATTACTTTCTATGATTTACAAAGGAAACATGAGCATGCTAACATTACAAGAAAATGTAACATACTATACTCATATTATGATGATTAAGCGAGCATGTGTGGTCTATAGTGGATAGCACGCAGGACTCACAATACAAAGGTTGTGAGTTCTAGCCCCGCTAAGGCCAACATGTTTGTATCCTTGGGCAAGGTACTTAGTCGCAATTGCCTCGTGCTTCAGAAGTCACGTAGAAATGGTGGTCCCGTGCATCGGAAGAGCTATCCCCGAGCACGTTAAAAAGGTCACAGACTCCTTCGTAAAGAGTAGGGGATCATCCCGGGTCTGTATCTGTACACACACATAATATGTATTCCTATACATACCTCCACTAGGCGTGGCTCACCAATGGAGCATAACAAATAGCCAAGAAAGAATAATGGAGGCAACTAAGCTGCTTCTAATGTTCCGTCCAAGGACGACCGATGATGATGATGATGATGATTTAGGCACACTCTGTCAAAATCCACATCACACGACTACCTTATACACAATAAGTGAACAATATAACGAAGGAAAAGTCCACTATCTAGGATTCTTCTCCGGCAAGACTAGACAATATTTTACAAACCTCCCCCCTACCAGCTGAGCTCCGTGCTGAGGATGCATGTCTATACTTATAAACGCATAGGCCTAAACATACGCACTCGTTAAATATTAAGAACATTTATTTTTGTTCGGTACATGCAATTGCACACGGCAAAATTGGCCCAATGGGTTTTTGACGAAATAGTTATTAAAACCCTTTGAACCCGGAGTTATTATAAGGGTTCAGTACACCCACCCTGACTTCTCCGGGGGTAAAATGCTAAATATAGTACACCTATATCATCCGTAATAAATGTTACTGATGATAGAGGGCAGTATGCCATTGTACTACACGTATAACGTAACCTATTTATAACATAAAAACGTCCGTTTTATCGCCAAAATTGCCAATCATGACCGTAAAACAATGCATCCCTGTCTACCTGAGAATCATCTGCGCCAAATTGTGTTGCATATTCATCCAATTTTGCGCTATTTTTGACTGTTTTCTTCAGCTAAATGACATCAAATCACAACGAAAACCTTGCGAAACAATGTATTTCACATCGGGTGAACATCACATGACTTTCAAGTCACATGACCACTCAGTCATATGATCAATGTGTCATCTGTTCGCTCTATCGGGTTATACGCCGTTCTCCGATAGGTCGATAAATCGACCTATCGGGTTCAAAGGGTTAGAAAATGGCAATTGAGTATATAGAGCAACAAATATATTAACCGATGACCCATACACAAGCCTTACACAAGGTAAAAATTGGACATTATACCCAAGTGTACTGTGGTCACGCCTCCTGGATATAAACTGCAATATCAACGCCGCCTAGTGACGCTATAGGGCGTTGCTTCGTCTGCTTCATTTTAATATTTAAGTATAATAACAGGGGATGCAGTCTATCGTCGCTATATTTAAATGGTCATTATGTTCCAAAATGTTGAAATATTAGAGAAATAGCCCATCAGATATCACTATCTATAGGAGTGTTAGATAAAATATTGGAATAGCAATTACGGAATTATTATTCCATGATGGTAAGATGTTTTAAAGTCTATGAAACAAGTACGGGTAAGATTCAAAGCTTATTTTCTCAATGAATTACGTTCATATCATATTTATTTTTAGAATTCCGTACTTCCTTATATACTCAAGTTATATTTTATTCTCATTTGAAAACAATCCAGGTAATACAACGTCTAATGTAGTGATATTAGAATTACTAAACTTTGTTCACCAAAACTACCAGAAGTAAAAAGCCCATTTCATAATCATGCGAGTTTACTCTCCTTTCAAATATCCCGCGTCAATCCCAAGAATAAACTGAATGGTATGTAATATCGATGAATGACCCATGATTGATTTCTTTTGATTCACTTTCTACCCGAGTCGTCGGTGCACATCAATATACACCGTGTTGCAATGTAACGCAAGGCCAGTCTCTATTCAATGTTATTGATTGAGATAATGTTACGAATACTGCATGTAGTATTGAGATAAGTCATTGATGTCTGACAGTGCTATCGATTTAGGGATTATAATTCCGTGACGTAGACATTAACTTTTCTGTTTGATTTACTGATTAACATTTGAATTGCATAAGGTCTGGTTTACCGCGAGCTTTGGGATAATATATAATAATGTTCTCGTGCAATTGATTGACCGGGAAGGGACCATTATGGATTTTAATGGAAATCAGCCCAAACTTACAACTGTAAGGATTAAGACAAATCAGTTGCCTTTGTGCAATAACACGTTGTTTCAAAATATTCTATCCCCGGCTCGGACAGATTTTATGGTCATTGGGAAATAACGACATTCAAATAAGTATTTGGTATTTGTTAATTCTCTGCCACTATAATCGGGAACTGTCACTGTGGCCGAGTGGTCTAAGGCGGTGGTCTAATGGAAACTTTTGCGCGTGAGTTCGAATCTCACTGGAGTCACCTTTTTTGTCTTTATTTTATTTATGATTTTGAAGTAATTATGAATCGTATCGCCCTGTAACTCAGAAAATATTCATGATTTATTATCAGAAATGTAATTCGGCATGAAATCTACTGTCTAAAAAATGGTTTGGTACATAAACTATGATGTGACTTTGATAAAATATGTACACAAATATTATCTAAATATGTTCATTTTGCATGTTGGTTCTCGGGGAGGGGCATCCATTTTCAACTTATTGTCTACTACAAGGGAGTTTGTTTTCTTAACAGAATGACCACTGAAGAAAATTGAAGCTGCATACATAATTTGTACCACACGCAATTTCTATAAATTGATGTAATGTGTTATTCGAAACATTAAATTGTAAAAATACATTGATATCACGAGGTTCGAAATAGCTCAGTCGGTAGAGCTTTAGACTCTCAATCAACAAGCCGTAGGTTCGAATCTTGATTGAAGTTCTTAATGTTATTTATTTATATTATTTTACGTTATTTATTTATTTAATATTATTATCTATTTACATTTTTTTTTTAATTGACATTTATTCATATTGATTTTTTTTAATTTTTAACTTTCTTCTATCTTGATGGGTTTATTTATTAATTATGTGTTCATTTGATTTTCAATTAATTGAACATTAATGTTATACATTATATTTATTTATTTATTCATTTGTTTGTCTAAGGATTTTTAATAACTTACCTAATTAATGAATTAATATATTCATTTATTTATCTATTTATTTACCCATTAATTAATTAATTATTAATACATATTTCGATGTGGTCGAGCTCATAATCTTATCTTTTCATAAATAAAAAGATCACATGGTGTTTCAATTCGTATTAAAGCAAACACAAACTATTAACTTCAATTTTATAATACATTGTTTTAATTATAATTTCAAAATCTGTCGTAACCAGCCCATACTAAAAGCGTGTTCAGGTTATTTGAAATGACATTGGATTACAATATCGCTGACGCTAAACTGAATGACTGGATTAATATATCGCGCTGACGCTAATAACGAGGTCGTACTACAAATTAAATGATGATAATCGATTGGCCATCCACTATTTACTATTGAAGTGTTACGTGTAATGTAAACCAATTATTACCATATCAATTGGATCACGCTTTCAAGTCCTGAACACTGATTGAAAAGATCGCTACATAAAACCAATGGGATGTGCTAGCATTAATAAAGGTGCGTGACCCATTTACCAGGGAGTTACATAATCACTTCGATAGTGAAAAGCAATTATGCAGTATCAGACCTGGATCACTGCGCATGAATGGTATGAATGGGTGCTTATCCCTTTAGGTATACTTGTCTCAGGATAAAAAATCTCGATAAATACGAAATAAAATAACATTGACAAAACTACATGCTGGGATAGGATTCGAACCCGTAACCCGCTGATTTCAAATCCGACACCTTACCGCTGAGCTAAATCTATTCGGTGTAAATTAAGTACAAGTACAGAAAAAAACATTATACAGTTCAACATAAGCTTAAAATGCTTTATATTTCCTATTTTAAGCGTTTTTAACACAGAGTTTTCGCCTAAAAGCAGTTAAAAACTGTTGCACTTAAAGAATCTAATTTTGATTTAAACGACACTTAACAATTAAGGACATCTATTTCGTTCGTACACACTTCAATGTGTCGATTAACAGCCACAGTCTATCGTTGCATCATGGGGGTTTAAACGATGGGTACCTGATGACTCGGGTACGTACATCGACTCGTGTGACTTTTGTCTAGGACAATCACTTGAGAGGAACAAAAGATGTTACCTGTCAATACATGTCTAACCACCTTTCCATTCATTATTATCTATTGTCTTTCTATTGTTGCATCAGCCCTTTATTTTGTAGGAAGAGGTCGCCATTCTGGTCACGGCGTATGAACAGCCCATTATCTAGCCAAGAGACCATTATTAGACAAAGGTTTTTGATAATGTCCTCTAGCTGACATAACGTCGTCTGTCCTATAGTAACCTCTTCCAAAAATATTGAGCAGATAAACAACAACAAAAATACAATAGAAACAATGAAAAGAAAAGTGGATTACCTACGAAAAGTAGCATCACCTATCGGATACACTTCCGAGTAAACATCACATTAACCGATTTAAGTAGGCCTAGCAAAAGTAACACGATCAATAGTTTTTCAATTGTGGATGAATTCCTGATCGTGAAGTAGGCTAATCTTCAATGATTGTGTTATAATGCACATCTGAAGGCACAATCAAATATTAGTATTTTAATACTGAAAGGATAGTGTTAACCCTTTTAATATGAAATTTATCAAGCGCTGTAACGTTTGAACTATTAATGTGATATTTAATATATGAAAATACATTTTTGGAAATGAAATGAGTCAGATAATCCATTTTGGTACTAAAATGCAGATTTTTACATTTTTAAATCATTTCAAAACTAAACATTTGCATGTAAAAATAAACCAGAAGAGAAGTGTCTTAGGGACGCACCATTCGATACTCAGGGGGGGTGGGGGGGGGGGGGGGGGGGGGGGCATGGAAGTTTAAAAAAAGAACTTTGCCCACTATCTAGGAGAAAAAACAACTTTGGCCACCAACCAGGAAGAAAAGAAAGATGACCCACTGCTGATTTTTAAAAGAAAGATGACTCGCCCAACTCAATGGTAAGAAAAACAATAAAACCTAAAAAAAATAAAAATTGCAGCCTTTGCCCAAAAAAATGCCAAAATTGTGATTTTTTTTAAACCTCCAAAATCACATTTCTTGGGTCAAAGGTTTTAAAAAAATAAACACTTTTTAATGTAACAACTAAAAAATGTTCCAGAGAAGGCATGAACATGCCTTACGATGAATTTGGTACAATTTCAGCATATTTTGTTTGACCCAAAATGTAATTTTGGAGGTTTAAAAAAAATCACATTTTAGTGTCTCAATAGTATGATCAAGAAATTTTGGGCATTTTTTATTCAAAAATAATTTTGTTAGCTTGCCCCAAATAAAAAATAAAATAAAAAAATGGTGATTTCCTCAACAAAAGCAACATTTTGGTCAAAATTGATGCCAAAAATTGATTCTCTGACCCAAATTCTTTCCAAAAATGGATACTTTTATATGCATTTGATTAATAGTTCAAAAATTACAGCACTCGATAAATTCAACAAATCCCATCAAAAACTTCCTTGAGCAGATGATAAAAAAGGCCAAAAGGTGAGAAAAAGGGGGGAAAATCAGTAAAAAATCACATGTTGACAATTTTTGGTCAAAACTTCAAAAAAATACAGCTTTAGAAGAAAAAACAAGAAAATTGGCACTATATTAGTGTTTTAATAGTATAATCAAGCAATTTTGGGCATTACTCAAAAATAATATTGTTAGTGTTAGCTTGTCCCATATAAATTTGGTCACAAAAGTGTATTTTTGTGATTTTCTCAACCCAAAAAAACAATTTTGGTCAAAATTGACGCCAAAAATGGATTCTCTGACCCAAATCCCTTCCAAAAATGTGTACTTTTATATGCATTTGATTAATTTGATTAATAGTTTAATAATTACAGACAGCGTTCACAAAATTCAAAAAAATACTTCCTTGAGGGGGGGGGGGGTAGTCAACCCTCACAACAAGACATTTATCAAGCACTGTAACTTTTTAACTAGTAATATGATGTATTTAGTATACATTTTTGACCAAAGAAGAAGAAAAAAATTGGGGGCACAAAATTTCAAGACGTCGATTTGGGGAATCGAAAAGCAACTAGTATAAAAAAGAGGTGGTGCCAGCATCAGAACAATTATTTTTCAAAGTTAAATGTATGTAAATTAGTTCAAATGTTCGATGATTTGGGGTTGAAAAGGGGGTACAGGGCATGAGCTGACTGCGTCGGGGAGGGAGGCAAGTGTGTGGGGGTGTGTGGAAGTGGGAAAGGGCGTGACTGTTGGCATTTTCTTTTTCGTGTTAATCTATACGCAGCTGAACTTGATTCTGAAATTATTCGCATTGAAATTTGATATAGAGGGCCTTACAAATCATCATGTATTACCTGCCATGGTATAACATAATAATGTAATAGTATGATACAAAATCATAGATCAACTCACGTTCTGTAGTTTCTTTGTCAACAATCGCATATAAAGGCATTTTCCAAGTATATCCAAACATACAACGTGCGTATAATTCCTTGTTATCGGTGATGTATTTTACACAAATCTTACAGTATTTAAAACTGTCTTTGACATGCAATAGGCTTCTTGTTGACTTGAGCATGATTGCTTTGGTAATACACTCTATTCGAGATTGTAAATAGAGCTCAAAAGTGGTACCATCTAACTGACTCCAAAATACAATGGTCGGATCAATACGACTAAAGATTATGCTAAATTCGTTTGTATCAATTTTTAAATCAGTTAAATCCATGTGTGTACCACCTATTATAGTATTTCATGGTTTGCTAACTTCAAGGAGGTTGAATATTACGTCATGGGTACTAATCACCAGACCAACATTATATATAGTCTCTTGCAAAGTTTAGCGATGTCAAAATTAGTATAACAGACACCTTCATGTTATTACTAGATCAATTGTACAATTTTGATTATACAACTTACAAATTATCATCTTTATTTATTTGTACCGTTACCATGGTTACGGTGTATCAACATGTATGAAAGATAAAACACTCATAGTAGACCATCAGCAATAATAATGGTCGCCGGCGCGCCACTTTTGCAGGCTCGGGCCTGCGGCCTCGCCTGCAAAAGAGGCTTGCCGGGCGCCCATTATTATTGCTGATGGTCTACTACTCGTCCTTTATCTAATACATCAAAAATAAATTGAGACTAGATAAACTAGCCATCAAGCGATGGCGCTCTTGATAATGTCCCTGCTCTAAGGCTTGTGCATAATAAAACTCACTATTTTTCCCAATCTGATTCTTAGGGGTCCCGGGTGCGATGTTGCTGCTGTTGTTGTTGTGTTTTGTTTTGTTTTATTATTGGATGACAATATTTGTTAACATTGTATCTTAATTAGGTAGTACAAATCGCAGCAGAATCTGGGATTGGACGAAACAATGTTGGTATTATACTAGAGTTTCTTCATAGTATGGGCTACATCGTGTACTTTCCAAGAAGCGATAATGCTAATCAGACAGATGAACGCAAGCATATGGTGTTCCTGGATCCGAAGTGGTTGAGTCGTGTCTTCAGCAAGATAATAACAATTAATCAGGTAATGGTGTTTTTTAAGATTGTTGATAATAATATTCGTATTCTGAGGTAGACAAGCGTGTTAAAAGCATCACTGTGGACCAGCATGGTTAAAATTACTGCAGACCATAATGGTTAGAATCACTGCAGACCGATATGCTTAGCATTGCAGGCAAACATGTTTAGCGTCACTGAAAGCCAACATGCTTAGCATCACTGCATATCAGCATGCTTAGCATCGCGACAAATCATCTAGCTTGGGATGCATCATCACTGCAGCTCTGTTTGCTTATCATCACTGCAGCTCCGTTTATCCTTCTTAGCATCGTTGCAGACCAGCATGATTAGCATCACGACAGACTATCATGATTAGCATCACTGCAGACTAGCAGGCGATGCATCACTGCAGACTAGCAGGCGATGCATCACTGCAGATCCGTTTGCTTATCATCACTGCAGATCCGGTTATGCTTATCACTGCAAATTAGCATGCTTAGCATCAATGCAGACCAGCATGATTAGTATCACCGCAGACCAGTATGCTTAGTATCACTGCAGATCAGCATGCTTAGCATCACTGTTGGGGCTGCAGACTAGAAAGGGATGCATCACTCCAACTCCGTTTGCATATTATCACTGCATATCAGCATGTTTAGCATCTATGCAGACCAGCATAATTAGCATCACGACAGACCACCATGCTTAGCTCACTGCAGACTAGCAAGCGATGCATCACTCCAGCTTCGTTTGCTTTTTATCATCACTGCATATCAGCATGTTTAGCATCTATGCAGACCAGCATGCTTAGCATCACGACAGACCACCATGCTTAGCTCACTGCAGACTAGCAGGCGATGCATCACTCCAACTAGTCCCTTGGCACAGAGACGATTTTGACCCTAACCTCAAAATCGGGTATGCGGGACATTTTTTTTTGACAATTTTAGATTGCAAAAATGTGCTGATTCCAAATCCGGATGATGCCAAAATGTCACCCTTGAGCGTTTCTAGATAATTGGACCTGAATAACATTATTTTTTAAATACAAAAAACTTAAAATACAGCCCGTTTTACACTATAAAACCGACCATGAGGTCACTCATGGTCGGTTTTTTGACAATTTTTAAAAACAATTCTAGACTGCAACAAAATGTTGATTCCAAATCCGGATGATGCCAAATTGTCATCCTTTAGCGTTTCTAGATATTTGGACCTGAATAGCATTATCTTTTAAATACCAAAAAATCCCATAAAATATAGCCCGTTTAACAATATAAAGGTCACTCATGGTCGGTTTGTTTTTTTGACAATTCTTTTGAATATTATAGACTGCAAAAATGTGCTGATTCCAAATCCGGATGATGCCAAATTGTCATCCTTTAGCGTTTCTAGATATTTGGACCTGAATAAATATAAAAACCATTAAAACACAACCCGTTTTACAACGTAAAGGTCACTCATGGTCGTTTTATATAGCAGATGGAAGGTTTGACGATCCTTGGTGATATGCTTATGTGGATGATGAGTTCTAAAATTGGGTTTGAATTATCCCCCCCCCCCCCCCCCCCCATCTCTCTCTCTCTCTCCTGTACACATTCTAGTTACTCGGTTTAACCTTTAAACGTCACTGAGAACAAATGCTGATTGATTTTATAATTAATAGAATATTAAATAAACATCTGGATTTATATAGTGCATCCAAGATTGATCTTGCATAACTCTGCAAGATGATGCTCTTAATAGCAGGCTCATACCAGACTAGTTATAAAAGGTCGCAACCTAGTACCGGTTGAGATTAGATAAGGATTCGTTTTCCACGGGATGTCCTGCGAAATACCCAAGAAGAAGCAGATGTCCATGTCATGTACAAAGAACGGTGATTGACATTGGTAAGTCAGCAAAGCAGCACCGAGATGTTTCCAACAATATTATTGCTTGTCACGCTTTATCAGGATGTGATACGGTTGCTCAGTTATCGGGAATAGCAAAGACAACTGTGTTGAAAGTACTCAAAACAGGAAAACACAACGTCGATAGCTTTGCCAACACTAACTCTTCTACCCATGAACTGGTTCAACAGGCTACCTTCTTCTATGCTAGTTGTCACAACACAAAAGAAGCCAAGCCGCAAGTAATATGTCAGAGCTCCGTTTCAAGGTCTGCACATCAATGGGATCTAACGCCACAAGTGCACCCAAACTACAATAAATTCCACAAATACGGAGTCATTTACCGAAAATGTCAAACTGGCATATCTACAAACTTCAATATGGTTATCTGCAGATTCATCAGACCCTTCAACACTCGGTCCAATTAAGTATGGCTGGAACCGTGATGAACCAACAAAGACTCTCATCCCAGTACAATTTTACCACCAGACAGACCAGCAGCACCAGATGAAATTCTGAAGATGGTATGTTGTGGATGTGCTTCTACTCAACCCTGCGCAACATCAAGATGCGGTTGTGTACGTGCACATCATATGCACAATATTTTGTGCATGTAAGGTGATATAATAATTGTCATAGTCAGTTGTCAAAAGTGAACACCGAGGATGAGAACAGGAGGTACTGGTTGATTCCAATGAATAGGCTCTCAATTCAATACGTTTCAGCATTCACATCATAATTTGATCATTGTAATTGTTGGAATATGCCCTTTTTAAATTGAAATTGAATATTATAATAGCAACCAATTGAAAATGTAACATTAATAATTTTAGCATATCAATGCATCACTTGGATATGTATTTGTTCAACTGAGTGCGGGAACGAGAAATAGAGGTTCTCTTAGAATCCGATAACTATGCTTATGATAATGAATTTTGATTCCCATTTGAATATTATGAGAATTGTTTGAAATATGCTATTGTATGCATCAATGTACCATGTTTCGGGAGGTGTTGAAGGTGAACTATTTTGATTGAAAATTGAAGGGGTTGATATGATATCGATGCGTAAAATACAATTTCACTTTCAATTTGTTATCAGTAAACATGATGTCTTTGTATGACATGTTTGATGTGTATTTCAGTTACCCGTTTATTGACAATGGCGGCCATTTTATAATATGGAAATGAGGAATTGCTGCATCCATTTACAAATATATATAATCTATGAAGCGAGACAAACAATTTGACACCTTATTTATGTGATTTGGACAGTATTTATATTTGACCCCAACTTGACCTTTGCCTTATAACTTCAATAATATAAGTCATAACCATGTCAAACTATATATTTTTGTGATCAGTAAACAAAGAGCTACAATGTGATATATTAGTTGTGTCTGTAGAGTCATTTTGAAAATTTCCCCCTCACAGAACTTTACCCCCTTTATTTCTCAAAACGCTCAACATCTACGAGTTGGCATCATCTAGATTTGAAATCAGCACGTCAAAGTCACCTAGAAACAATCATAAAACTTCCCGCATACTTAATTTTGAGGTCAAATGGCTCTGCCAACGGACTAAACTCCGTTTGCTTATTATCACTGCATATCAGCATGTTTAGCATCTATGCAGACCAGCATGCTTAGCATCACGACAGACCATCATGCTTAGTATCACTGCATCAGCATGCTTAGCATTACGGCAGACTA
The DNA here is from genome assembly GCA_035610835.1 of Ophiura sarsii. Lineage (NCBI taxonomy): Eukaryota > Metazoa > Echinodermata > Ophiuroidea > Amphilepidida > Ophiuridae > Ophiura > Ophiura sarsii. The sequence continues at coordinate 35,120,755 of CM069453.1, read as the reverse complement.
TCATGCTTAGCATCACTGCAGACAACATGCTTAGTATCACTGCAGAGCAGCATGCTTAGCATCACGACAGTGGGATGCATCACTGCAGCTCCGTTTGCTTATCATCACTGCAGTTCCATTTGCCTTATCATCACTGCATATCAGCATGCTAAGCATCTGCAGCGTAGCACCATGCTTATCATCACTATAAACCAGCATGCTTAGCATCACAATGATCACTGACAGACCAACATGATACGCACGCCTGCAGACTAACATGCTAGCATCAATGCAGACCAATTACACCTAACATCACTACAGAGTATTACATAGTCAGTCTGCACCTGCCCCATCTGGTTTATCACCCTTTGATGGTGTGGGTTCCACACTATAGGCCTATTAGGAATGAAATAAATGATCAGATGATGAGATTAATGAAACGAATAAGATGAAATGAGATGAATAAGATGAAATGAGATGAAATGGGATGAATGAGATGAAATGAGACGAATGAGATGAATGAGATGAAATGAGATGATTGAGATGAATGAGATGAATGAGAAGAATGAATAAGATTAAATGAGATGATTGAGACGAATGAGATGAATAGGATGAAATAAGATGAATGAGACGAATGAATGAGATTTAAAGTCTCTCGAAGATATAATTTTCTACCACTGACTACCTGATTGACTATTCTATAAGTTGCATAAGGCCGAAAAACTCATAAGGTGACTATCATGTTCGAGGAATCAGTGGCAGTGTGGCTTGACTTGTAACAACGAAAATTTGATAGAATTACGGTATTCCAGTAGCCTTAAATACTCGAATACATTCGAGTTGATGCTATTTGCAAGCTCACAACTTGAAAGGTTAATATTACCTACAATCTGATTTATACATGATAATCCATTTTTTTATTTCAGAAATCATCCATTGTTTTCTATTTTCAGTATCGGGCTGTTATATCTAATCATATACGGAGTGAAAACGAAAAAACCCACCACGTATTAATCTTTAGGGCAATTTTTCCGTGTCCGTTGTCCAAAATCTCTCTGAAACAGATATAAATAGAAACTTATCATTTACTATAAATGAGTAGCTATGCTTTTGAGTCAATCATGACAAATGTCATGAGGCTGACATTCATATTAGCGATGGTATGGGAGCACGTCACCTTAAGTCATTCCCCATTGACTTTACACGCTGAGTAGGCCTACTGTCAATTTGACCTTCCAATCCTGGTATTCCCCAGAGATTGATGACGCAAAGAAATTGAGGAAAAGACTTGAACGCAAATGGAGGAGATCAAAATTGGAAGTGGATCGTGAGATTTTTATAACTCAGCGGCAACATGTTTATAACATGACTTATGACGCCAAGGCAACGTATTACAGAGACAAGATTTTAAAATTGTGCCGATCAGAAAGAGCTCTTCAAGATTGTTAAAAGTCTTTTATTTCAAAAAGGAAAACCAAAAATTACTAAAATACGCAACGACTTGGACTCTGAATCTACTGCTACTGACAACCTGGCAACCAGAACTCCTATACTATTGTGGACAATGATCATGATTTAACATCATATTTAGATGGTTTTTCTTCAGCATCGGAAGAAGAGGTTTGTATATAAAATCATCAGAGCTTCACCATCAAAATCATGTGATTGAGACCCTATTCTTACTTGGCTTTTAAAGAAGCATCTTCACCAGCTTGCTCCACTTATTACACGGATTGTTAATCTTTCGTTGGAATCTGCTGTTTTCAAGACTCCTCTTCTTAAGAAGCCATCGCTTGACTCTGAGATCTTGAAAAACTACCGCCCTGTCTCAAACTTGGCTTTCATCTAAAAAATAATTGAAAAAGTTGTATCATCTCGGAGAGCTCATCACCTCGCTTTTAAAAACCTATTATGAATGCCTTCAATGTGCTTATAGGAAACACCACGGAACTGAAACAGCATTACCAAGTGTTCAGAATGACATTTTATATAATATGGATCAAAACGCGGTGTGTTTTTAGTCCTACTTGACTTATCTGCTGCCTTTGACACCATAGACCACAGTGTCCTTCTGTCGCGTCTCTTATCGTTTGTTGTCAGAGATAGTGCACTTGAATGGATCCGCTCTTATTAAACCGATCGAATGCAGGCCATGGACGAACTAATATTGGACAAAATCAATCATGGACTAAATTAGATTGGACAAATTATGTTTGGACCATTTAAGACATGGTAATTAAAGTTGGCCAAAATAAAATGTGACATCGGACCAAAAGAAATAGGACGGAGTGTTGTATTCCCATCATAAGATGTTATAGATATGCTATGTAGATGTGCACTATGCTATCATCCAGAATACATCAGCAATGATGATGCATGTTCCCTTGTTAAAAACTAGACTAATTATCTTGTAATACACTTCTCGTAAATGAGATCCGAATGCTGATACGCTTAGGGGCAGAGGTTTCTGTTCCCTTTTTACAGATTGTTACGACGACTACCTTTGTATGAATGTATATTATCATGACCTACATTATTCAAATAATCCTCATTTTTCTCTTTTATTAGAGAACACAAGAGGATACAACAGACATCGGGTCAGAAGACAAGGTAAAACCGTATATTGTCGTATACACATACTGTATTTTAAAGATATGTGCATTTTCCCCAAATTATTTTATATTTAATCTGTTCCAACTTCCAAGGTACCTCTATGAATGCAAAAGTTTAGCACACGCATTTTGAATGTCAATTAATAGGTGCTGGTATTCACTACAATGCCTACAATGGCAAATTGGGGTAATACAGGGTGAGTCCAAAGAAAGTGTACTCAAAGTAAAATAATTATCAAATATATTTGCAATCAGAATATGAAGCCGATCAATGTATGCGGCAATAGATGCATTTATTCACTATCAGCAAAAAGAATCATGACATTTCATAGGACCGTATACCAGATATGACTATTTTGGTAAAGTTACTGCATTTTGAAACCGAACATAATATTAAATATTTTACTCAATAATGCTGGTAGTTAACTATAAAGAGTTAACTTGAGTTATTTTAGATGTGTCAGGCGGGTCAAGTCCCGTCTAAGCCCTAGCACACCACCTTTAACCCGTGATGCCGCGCAGTGCAGGTTAAGTAAAGTTTACACGTATTTCACACTCACTGTAGATACTACACGTTACCGAGAACAACAATGCCGAGAAAACGGACTTCTCCAGTTTCTGGTGGGTTTTAGTAAATATAATCTCTCATGGTAGTGTACAATATATGGTAGAATAAGAATTATTGTTGTGGATACCAATGGTTGGGGATATTGGGTGTGCGGATCGCTTCAGTTTCTGTCGGTTTCAGCCCACGTCATGCATGTGATTGCACGTATGCACAGCATACATTACATGTTTGCACACTGCAATGTTGAATCGCTGAGGGATTCAGGTGTAACGCTAAAAATATTATTTCCTTGATATTTCAGGCTTAAGGAGGATTATCCTCCCACTAATCCTATTTTAAATGTCTAATCCCATTGTAATTGTCAGTATTAGACAGACATTTCATTGTCATTTGAGCATTACACTTACAATGTCAGTGTACTTTCCGGTGATTCATTTTTGTAGTGACAGTACATTGCATTGTTCACAATGCAAGGCTGGCTTGTTATTGCATCGCCCGGCGTTTTTCATGGTTTTCTCTCGCTCACTCTTGCCATCACAAAATAGGCCCCGTTGTTATCCACAACTTAGATCTCGCCTGAACAAGGGTGGTGTGTATGATAAACCACCCCGTGGGAAGATCTACCTTTAGCCTGGCTCTGTCGGTTTTTCTAAGATGGATGGTCCGACAAGCCAGTCATTATATACCCCCTGCGGGTCTATGTTATCTTTAAGGCTAGCAATAGCAGTACAGTATCATCAGACTCACTTTCAGTGGTTTTCTTGTGCGTGCCACTAGATTGCATTCCTGTCACAGAGTGTGTCCATGGTGGCTGTTATGCTATTGCTATCAGTATAATGTCATGATAATTGAGTGCTCCGGCACTCCATCCCGGAAGCGATTACCGTAAACAACATTTGATACCTTAACGGAATAAAGCGATAGTATGCATGTTGAGACTGATAATACACTGTATACAGTGGTTAGCCAAATGTTGTTTACGGTTAATAAATTCGCATCCCGGAATGGCTGACTGACCCCGTATTCACGGTTGCATCACTGCCACAATAGTGTTCCGACACTATTCATGTCACCCAGTGCCCCGGCACTGTACGGTTCTATCACAGTCTGGCTGCCTGACCCCGCCTCCGCGGTTGCATCACTGCCACGTGTAGTCATAACGCATACCCCGGTACTGCATATGACTTCACCACAAACAGTGTTCCGACACTATTCATGTCACCCAGTGCCCCGGCACTGTACGGTTCTATCACAGTCTGGCTGCCTGACCCCGCCTCCGCTGTTGCATCACTGCCACGTGTATTCATATCGCATACCCCGGTACTGCATATGACTTCACCACAAACAGTGTTCCGACACTATTCATGTCACCCAGTGCCCCGGCACTGTACGGTTCTATCACAGTCTGGCTGCCTGACCCCGCCTCCGCGGTTGCATCACTGCCACGTGTAGTCATATCGCATACCCCGGTACTGCATATGACTTCACCACAAACAGTGTTCCGACAGTATTCATGTCACCCAGTGCCCCGGCACTGTACGGTTCTATCACAGTCTGGCTGCTTGACCCCGCCTCCGCGGTTGCATCACTGCCACGTCTAGGCAATCATCACATACCCCGGCACTGCATATGACTTCACCACAAACAGTGTTCCGACAGTATTCATGTCACCCAGTGCCCCGGCACAGCTGTTCTGTCACAGTCTGGCTACCTGACCCCGCGTCCGCGGTTGCATCACTGCCTTGCTACCACTCACAGACTACCACACTTGCAAACACCCCGTATAGCCAATACGTCATTTATAACCCAGTGTCCTGGCACTGCGGGGACAATGGCCGTATAACCACGGTTACTGTTATGCATACGCTACTCGGTGCCCCGGTACCTCAAATCAGTTTAACTTATTGACCCCTCCATAAGTGTATACAGCCAGCGTGTGATTCGTATTCTATTCATCGTTTGGATACAGGGCTATGGTAATGTGTCGCTCAACTACTTAAGTAAATAGAATTGAAAGTTTTTATAGCTACCACATTAGTTAATACCTTCACTATCATGTTCCCACTTTAGGCACAGCTACTCGCAGCCGGCAGTCCACCACTGCTGCCATCACTTACTGCTGCCACCATATCCTCAACAACAACTACCACGACTAATGCCACCACCAGTCCTCAGGTGTTGCCACTTCCCCCGCAGCAGCAATACCAGCCCCTGCAATGGGCACAACTAGGTCAACCACATGTGCAGGTACCTTTATGGCAGCCTACCCAACCTTATCCTTATCTGCCAGCACCGGTTCCTACGCCGGCTTCAACCACACTACCAGCACCGTCAACCACAAGTTATCAAAACACTGCCCCAATGGCCACGCCACAGGCTCGCTCTGTTCTCTTAAAAAAAAATTTAAAAAAAAAAAACTGCTGAAAGGGGTTTTTCAACTAAGGGTAATAAAAATAAAATAAATATTCACATCAAACAAACAAATGAGAACGAATGAAACGTAAACCAAGAGCTACGAGCATACAACAGTATCAAAGTTCGAAACATCCTATGTCGTGCACACGACCAGAGCGCTGCGTATACCCCATCGGTGTGCAGTTATCGCATGGGTGATACAAGGCAACACGCAGGGCCCTCATATACATGCTGCAATCCTCACTCCTGGGAACTGATAATCCTATCGTTAACTCAAATAGTGTTCCATGCCTGTTTTGGGGTCCCCAATTTGCTAACTTGGCTCATGATTTCCTTCACAGCTACCTTCACACTACCAATCACTGCGGCACCACCGCCACCCGAGCTACACCTCCCATTCATTGAGGACAAGTGTCTGGCCATCATTCAAAGCAGGTCCAAGTTTATGGACCTCCCCAAGGTGCTGCCAAAATCTCCTTCAGATTCCACCGTCACTAAGATTGCAGTGTTAGAGGATGGTTCAACATCCGTAACTTCAACAAGAGTAGGTGCCACCATTACCACCCCTCCTGAGTGGTTCCAGGCATTTGCTCTTTTCTCAGCATACCACTGCTTCTACTTTCCCAACCTGGCAGTGGGTATGTTTCATCACATGCATTTCATGGCTTCCAAATTCACCACATACCCGGTAGCCAACTGCATCGCGTATGATGAGGAATTCCGAAAGAAAATAGCTCGGTACCCCCACCTTACATGGGATAGACCAGATCAAGATGCAGTCACTACGCACTTTGCAGATGCCATGAAGCTGAGCAAGACCACAACGTCAATGTCTTCAAAGATACCACGCAGCACAAGTAACGCAATTTGCCGCAACTTCAACGCTAATAAGTGTACCCACCCATGCCCGTACAACCGGCAGCACATATGCATGCATTGCTCACAACAACACGCATGCATGGTGGCCCACCCACTTCAGTGGCAACGTATTCAGGATCCAGCTAAGGGTTCAAAAAACTCCACAGGTCAGGGGAAAAAGAGACCCCAGCCGTCCAATTACTAACCTCGGCACCAGATTCCACAGTAATCAATTCACTATATCCCTCAACGCCTATAAATATCCCGGCTTTCCACGCGCTGCTTGTTGACCACCCTAACCAGGATCTGATTCGGGATGTTTGCTCCTCTCTACATCATGGTGTTGACATCGGCTATAGAGGTCCCCACATCAACCTTTGTACGAAAAACATGGTATCGGCCCTTAACAATCCAGAGGTTATAGATAACACAATATCCAAAGAAATTACCTCCAAGTGGTCTGAAGGGCCATTTTCTACTCCCCCTTCCAGTTCTTCGTCATTAACTCTATTGGGGTGGTTCCGAAGAAGTCAGGTGGTTATCGAATGATCACGGATCTATCACGCCCAGACGAAGGTGTCAACCACTCCATTAGCAAAGATGTCTTCAGCCTTCAATATTCTACAGTTGATGATGCTATCGCTATCCTTCAAAGGGCGGGCACGAATGCATTCATGTGTAAACTTGACATCAAGGACGCCTTCAGAATAGTTCCAGTTCGCAAGGAAGATTGGCACCTCTTAGGCTATCAATGGAAAGGCTGCTTCTACTTCCACACCAGACTACCCTTTGGTCTCCGTTCGTCACCTTTTTTTCTTCAATCGCGTAGCTAGCCTTCTAGCTTGGATCGTTAGTAAAGACACTGGCTCCAATGGCTTAGTACAATATCTTGATGATTTCTGGTGTGGGGACAACATGACAAGATGTGGGGCAACATTCAAAGCCTTCCAGCGTATTTGTTGTCAACTCAATATCCCCCTCTCTCCGCAAAAGCTGGAAGGGCCAACTCAGAGTATCACGTTTCTGGGAATCCAGCTGGATGCAGCCAATCAGATTTTATCTCTGCCAGGAGACAAACTCGGAGAACTCCACCGGGAACTATGCCAATGGCATACTGTCAAGAAATGTACAAAGCGACAATTACTCTCCCTCATCGGTAAACTCTCATTTGCTGCCAAATGTATACCGGCTGGCAGGATCTTCTTCCGTCGCCTAATTGACCTCTCCATGACTGTAACCAAGCTACACCACAGGATCGACCTTAACTGTGAAGCCCGCGAGGATATCGCTTGGTGGTGCAAATTCCTACCCTTGTGGAATGGTCAGGCGCGGTTCATATCACCAGAATGGACCTCGGCTGACACACTATTCACGGATGCTGCAGCATCGGTAGGAGCCGGTGCTTACTACGGTGGTCGGTGGTTTTTCATTCCATGGCCTGCGCATATCATGGAAAATCCTCAGCTGAGTATCACTTGGATGGAGTTGTTACCTATTGTGGTAGCAGCCAGACTGTGGGGCCACGAATGGACGGAGCGCAGGATAATGTTCCGTATAGATAATAGGGCGGTTGTTGATATATGGTATAAGGGCTCTTCGCGCTCCCCGCAGGTTATGGCATTGGTTCGCCAGTTGCACTTCAAGGCAGCCAATACTAACTTTCATGTAGCAATGTCACACATACCTGGCCGCCTTAATACTTTTGCGGACCTCATTTCTCGTAATTTGCAGGACCGGTTTCACCAGTTGGCACCACAGGCGGAGAGCTACCCAGCAACTGTTCCTGGCAGCATCCTGACGGACCTACTCCCTACTTAGCATCGTTAATGCAAGAGGGTGCCGACCTCATATACAACAGTATTGCTCCTAATTCAAGGCACACATATGCTACAGGGGCCACACAGTGGGAGCAATTCTGTTCCTGTCACCAAATGTCGCCGTACCCGACAGTAGAGTACCACTTATTTTTATTTGTTGCCGAAATGTAATCCGCTACTTATAGGTATATAAGATGTTGGCAATCATGGCCATGATTTAATAGCATGTACAGATACAATAATTGATATTAATGAATAAGTTGATTCATGTATGGTACACAATGGCTAACTAATAAAGACAAATCAAACATTCTCAGCTATTTTTTTTCAAACATTAATTGCGAAATAATGACAAAACTATGTCATTATTACACGAATTTAGCAACAGCAAAAAAACATTTTGGCTTTTGTGATAGTCGGGCTCAGTTCGAACTAAAGTGTGGACCGTTTTCAATAGTGGAATTCAATGGATTTTATAAGAGAAAATATCGTAAATCTTGTTCGGTTTATAAAATGTTCACTTTTATGTAAATGAGCATAAAAAATTGTTTACTACAGCAAATTTCAACCAACTAAATTTCTTTCAAAATCTTATGAGATAACCCGTCTGCATTAATAAACAATATGTTAAATTTTTGAAAAGATTTTAAGATATAAAATCCCAAAGTTAAGTACAATTTCTTTTTTACTCCCGCTGTATTGGAACACTTTGGATTTTGCGCGTTTTCGTTAATATGTTGTAATTATGGCCTGGGATAAGGTATTGACTAGGGAATTTCACCAAATATGAAGAAGTATTTCAACTCCTAAAGACAATGAAGAAATTGACCAATTTTAAAAAGGAAGTATTTTTCCTGATTTTCGAAAAACGGGACCTGAATATTTTGACTCACCCTGTAGATCCTATTATCAATTGTGCTCTGTTCAAGGATTACCATTTATCTAGGCATACACGCCTGATTTTCTCAATAGGTGAACTCGGAGATTCCCTTTTGTTCTAATTCATTTTGTTATATGTTTATAATATTAACCTAGTATCGTTCGATACTGGTAAAAAGACGGTGTTCTAATATCGCCCGATACCGGAACATACAAACGATCCAGTATCGCTTGATACTGGAACTCTATTTGGGCGATACTGGAACAGTAAATCGTACCAGTATCGACCGATACTGGCCAAATCTATGATCCAGTATTGAGCGATACCAGTATCTGGGACCTAAAGTACACCTTTTCCGAATTTTCAAACGTTGAACAACCGATTTAACCCTTTGAACCCTAGCTGTGCCAGCCAATGTGTACCCCTGACCCTAGCCCCGCCAGGGGTAAAACACAAAATAATGATTTTTGCAGAACATGGATGAAACAATACTAAACTTTTTCAGAATCATCTATAACTTTGAGATATTACATAGATATGATAAAAGTTTACAAAAAAAAAAAATGTTTTCATGACAACAACAAAAAACAAAATGGCGGCATTTTGCACCAAAAACCTCAATTTTTCATGTTTTTTGCTGAAATTCAACAATTTATTCTGAAAATAAGATTTTAAATTTTTTGTTTATCCTGGTAACACTAACGAGGACTAACACTTGAACATATCAGGTTATAGCCAGTATTTTTTGTTAGTATGGTGGCAGTGAAGCAGTTTTCATCTCCCCTCACCCTGGCCATTTCACGCAAAAGCAAAATGTGCTGCTAAAACACTCGCAAATAAAAAATTACACCAATTTGAACTTTGACCCGGCAATTTCTAGATGCGCAGTAGTCTTTTCTATGTAAACAAACCATTTTGGACATCCTACACTGAGCCTATAGTTCGTATCATATGGTTGAATGCATGCATACCTCTAAGCCGAAATTTCGGCGCGTCGGGAATGCGGTAGGCCTACACTTACACGTAAGCCGAAATTCCGGCGCGTCGGGTTCAAAGGGTTAACGACAATGTTGTTGCTAAATAGCCTGCAATGTGCCCAGATTTGCTTTTTATAAGGACACTATATCACATTTTAAGCTACGTATATCAATGTCAGTAATAGATCGATCCGTAAACAATTTAACGACACAATTGTCGTTCGCGTTGACATTGCAGGGAAAAAAGCTTCTTATTTTCTGTCAATTGCGGACAAAAGACAAAAAAGGCTAAATAGCCTATGATGTCCCAGGTATGCTTTTTAGGATACGATATCAATTTTTGAGCTACGATCTTTAAATCACAAAGAATTTGGCATTTTTTTCTGCCAATTGCAGACGAAAAAGCCTAAATAGCCTATAATGTGCCCAGATTTGCTTCTTAAGACACGATGTCACATTTTGAGCTACATATGATATCAGTGTCAATAATCGGTCGATTACATAAGAAAATGTTAGCATGCAAAAGAAATGTTTGATGAAAAGACATTATGAAAAGACCAGCATGAGTCAGTATCACTTTAGACTAGCGTGTTGAGCATCACTGAAGCCCAGCGTGTTTAGAATAACTGAAGTCCAGCGTGCCTAGCATTATTGTACACCAGCATCAGGGCAACCAAGCATGCTTAGCAACACTGCAGACCAGCGTGTTTAGTATCACTGCAATAATTTGCTTCACAGCAGTAGTAGGCTTAGCATCACGTTAGACCCGCGTGTCTAGCATCACGTTAGATCCACGTGCCTAGCATCACTGTAGATTTGTATGCTTTTAAGTATCTCGGCAGACCAGCATGCTTAGTAGCATCATTGTATATAGACCAGCATGCATAGAATTAATGGAGACTAGCGTGCTAAGCATCACGGCAGACCAGCATGCTTACCAACACTTTAAATATGCGTGATTAGCGTCACTCCAGACAAGCATGCTTGGCATCACTGCAGACCAGCATGATTAGCATCACTGCAGACCAGCATTTTTAGCATCACTGCAGACCGGTATGCTCAGCAACACTGCAGACCGGTATGCTCAGCAACACTGCAGACAGGCATGCTTTAGCCTACTGCATACCAACATAATTAGCAATATTATAATTCAATAAGTATCTGTTGTCAGTAAATAATATTGGCAGTCAGTAAATAATATTGGCATTCTGCTAGTTGTAAATCATATAGGCCTACATGAGTACATGTGTACTAAGGGAGTGTTCATAAATACTTTGGTGGGCGGTTGGAAAAAATGGAGGAGGGTCAGACAAAAAATGTCCCGCAAAAGGGGATCACAAAAAAAGTAGTACTAATAATAGGGGGGTTAAAAAAATTCCATCATTTTTTGGCCGCTTCGCGCACACGAAAGAAAGGCAATTTTGTTTCCGCGCTTCGCGCACAAAACCAGAGGAAAAAAATCAACGTAAAAGGGGAGCAAGAGAACTGTGTTTAAAACTATGTTATCTTTTTATCTTCCCGTCAATGAAATTCGAATGTTGATTCGTTGGGAGCAGAGGTTTCTGTTCCCTTTTTCAATTGTTACGACGACTACCTTTACTCACAGATAGTCAAAACTTGACTATCTGTGCTTTACTTGTGAGTGTATATTATCACGACCAACATTTTTTAAATTATCCCCTTTTGCCATTCTTTTCTATGTTATTAGAAACCACCAGAGAATACAGGATTCGGGTTAGAAGACAAGGTAAAACCGTTTATTGTCGTATATACATTAACTGTAACGTATAATTAAATATAAAGATGAGCGTTCGAAGTCTAGATCTCACGTTTTACAACTGCTATGTTACGTGGAAGCCATCAAACTTCATCAGGCAAGTGACGCGCTGATGGTATTGGGTTACGTGATTAGCGTGGTATGGCTTAAGAACGCTTTCAAAAACTTGGTGTACATGTTACAGGTAAATTTGTAATATATACGATCAGCGTTGGATTCTTTATCGCTTGGGCGACTATTGGCTGTGCCAATTTCTATAATATTGGAGAGACTAAAAAATCCTTCAAAGCCCTGACTAATCAACATCAGTGGCCAATAAGGCCCATTTATGGGCGGTGCTCACTAAAGAAGTGTATTACAAGATAAATATGAGTTTGTGGATGTTGTAACGCTTCACTGGGGGGTAGTCAGTGGGCAAAACGAGGAGTGAGTGGAGCTATCTGGAGAGAGGGTATAATGTACAGCGATATTGTTTGGAAAAGACAAGGGGCGGCTACAATTTCCGCTATCAAACACCTAGCATCGAGCATCTCGTGAGTATTCCAAGCTGCATTTAACGTGACCTTACGTCATCAGAAGGTTCCATTATTGCGCTGTATAGGGTTAGGTTTCCAAATTCTACATGGTTGCTCATGCTAAGGTTAACTGCACAGGAAACATTATTACCGTGGTAGGAAATGTTGCATCGGACTTAGTGTGTAAACATTGTCATTCTCTCGGTTAACTCAAACCTTTGTTTTACAGAGAGAAAACGTTTCACAGGCAGAAGCATGGAAACGCCTTCAAGGCACTGGTGTGATAGCCGATAAATTCCTCGAAAGCATTCTTGGAAAAGATGATGAGGATCTCTGTTCGATCAAAGATGAGCTTGTGCATATTTTGAAGGACTTCGATTTGTGCGCTGGTCCTTACAAGGTATTCATTGAAGCCTATACTAAGTTAGTTTTGTTCAAGGAGCTATTACTACTATACTTTGAGCCCAATCTATCAAATCTCATAACGACAACACGGACTTGTATTCATAGCTATATGTTTTTTCAATCAATACTAGGTGTTGTTGAAATGGTACATCTCGAAGGCCTCGTTCTATATTCAGGTTAATTAGACCATGGACGTACATCAATGATGCCATGAATCATTGAAAATCGAACTAAATTGGTGACGTTACATTATTCAGCTTAGATGAAACCCTTTCGGTATTGTAACATTTACAGCCTGTTCTGGGTGTAAAAATAGGCGTACATGTACTTCATCTTTTTCTTTCCAACAATCACAATTGGCATGCGTCCATAATTTTAAAAAAATACTAGTAGGTCCATACTAGCACTAGGAATCAATTACGCAAATGGAGAGATAACTTTAAAAAATCTCCCAAAATTAGTAACGTACGTATATGAAAAATTCTTTACAATCTCATATGGCCATGTGTTTTGAACTGATCACCCAAAAAGGGTGGCGGCGTTGCATTTTTGGTGACGAATCATCCATCTCTCTCTATTAACTCAACAACTATATGTGACGTGTTCTACCAAACCAGACGGAATTGGGCAGAGCTCCAAACTGAGAAATAGCCCAAAACATAATTGGGGGTGATTTTTGGAGGAATTTGAGTTTATGGCACATAATTAAATTTCAGAGTGTTTATAACAATATTGTGAAAGATTCAGATTTAAAAATCATCCTAAATATATGTTTCAGTGATTTGAAAAAAGCCTAGTTCTAGTAAAAAGCCTAGTTCTAGTAACTTTAAAGGGCGATATCTCAGTTTGGAGTTTTCATAAAGACCGTAAAAGACGAACTTGAAAAGGATGTAACTCTGTTTTGGGAAGTCCGATTACAAAAAGAGAGGTACCACTGTAAAGCTGAAGATCTCTACTTCAATAATCAATTACTAACTCAATTTTGATATCTTGCCCAATTGTGTCTGGTTTCGGTAGAACACGTCACATATGTGGTAGAGCTATGGTTTAGGTGTCATTTGAAAGTTTATTTATCTAGCTACACCGTGTCAATAAATCAGGTATTTCTATAACTGTTTGGCTGAGATATGATTGATTATACTTCGAAAGTCAGGGGTGGCGGTGGCGTCGTGTACAATCTCTATGGGGAATATAGAAAATGTTCCCAATTCTACGTTCAAATTACAATAACTCCTCATTTCTGTATGGTACAACCATGATTTTGCTCTCATTTTATCGATTGTTTTATATTCTATACGTTTCTGTTTCAACAAACGTGTCAACTCTTACGTAACAGTTGTAATCACGAATCGATTGCATTGTCTTTGGCTTTTTCCCTATTCACTACACAGTAAACTTGCCCTAATTCATCGGTTTTACATACATGACTATAACAACAAAATTATTCAACCGATTATAGCAAAATTATACATTTTTGGAAAGCTCTTGAATAGGGGAATTCAGAAATCTTGCTTAAAGGAAGGGTCCCGCAAGCACAACATTGAGCATTATTTGTTAGAAAAATAATTATCGAGCCGAAGTTACGTAATTATATAGAACAAAACACCATACTAGTCACAAAAATGAATAAAAACTGCCATCACTCAACATGCACATTTTAAAATTCGCGGCGATCGAAAGTCCCGGTGTCGATGACGTCATGGGTATCGGTGTTCAAATTTGCGCATGTGCATTGTATAACTATGACATCATCGACACTGGGACTTTCAATCGCCGCGAATTTTAAAAAGTGCATGTTGAGAGATTGCGGTTTTTATTCATTTTTGTCATCAGTGTGGTGTTTTGTTCTATATAATTACTAAAGTTGGGCTCGATAGTTATATTTCTAACATATAATGCACACTTTAATGCTTGCGGGACACCTCCTTTAAAATAGGATAGGGTGAATAGCCAAAAATATATATGTGTAAACTCTAATAAATTTGAAATGTAAACGTTTGTGCTCATTTACTTCCCGATATAGTATATTTCAACAAGTTACACTTGACAACCATTATGTTCTGATGGGTAAATTGCATGAGGAACTAATATGCACAGTAAAATGATGATTGTGATAGGAATAAAAAAAATATTGAGCTTTAATCAAAATATGAAAAAAAATCGATATTTTTTGAACATTCTTAATCACAACATGTTACCATTAGGTCTTATGCAAATTCCAATCGCATATTTAGATTCCTTGTGAGATTACCGTTCAGAAAATATATACTTTTTATGGGGTAGAACAAGTAGTTATTGCGATATGCTAATTCGAATCTCAGATGGTGTAAAATGTAAAAATCTGGACATGCAACGGGAAGGGTGGCGAGTTCAAAACACATGGCCATATGAGAGAAATATTTACATTCACCCGAAAATTATCGCAATTAAGCATTATTTTGGTTCTAGTATTGACTAACTTTCCTATGTAGACGTGATTTTGGTGCATTTTTCTACTGATATTTCACCTCATGTACCTTCGTCCTTTAATCATTGCCAGATCAACAATGAGAACAGCTATTACTTACCAGTTGGTATACAGAGATCTGATACAACTTCAGAAGAGAACAACATGAACAAGGAGCAGCATGCGCTCTCATACTACTTACAATTCGACTTTCATCCTGGTATTATAATAAACAATTCTCGTACTAAACATAGTATTAGCTTAAAACCGTGTCTAACTAAACTCGTGTCTAAATCAAACGCGGGTTTATCTTTTAAACGACCTGTTTAAACTAACCCGATTATGAACTCTGCAAAACTCATCCCTAGAGTGGGCGGGCGTTCGCTGTAACAGGTGTGATACTTATTGTGGCCCTAAAGGGTTACTATAATAAATATCGACCGAATTCCTCAAGTAATACACGGGTATTTTTAAGCCTATGCACGGATTTGCCAATCAGCTTGCACAGGGCACGGTTGAGTAATCATTCAATGCGTACAATTGGTGCACGAGTTTAGGTAAACGCGCGTTATCCATACCCATGTCTAAAGATAGACACTTTTCAGTGAGTTTGACGCGTGTTTAAGTTTAACACATTTTCGAGAATTGCGTTAAGTTAAACGACGTGTTTAAAATCAAAGTTAAACGCGTGTTTAGCTTAAAACCGCGTTTAAATATACGTACGAGAATACGGCCCATTAAGTTTATAAGACTATTATAGATAGGTTTGTTACAATGTTCATATTTACTTGCCACATATTCCAGATTCGGGAAGTATGATAAAAACATCCGTGTTGGACATTCTTAACAATTTACACTGACTCTCAATAATGCACCAAACAAATTGGCTCTTACAGACGATGTGTGACAATCAACAATGCGATCATGACATATTTTACTTCATAGCACAATGAATGTGTGAATGGTGTTAAAGCAATCTAAAGTTTACCCTTGATTAAAATCAAGGGTAAATTACTCAATGTCATTATTATGGACAAGCATGGGTCTATAATTCCAAATAGACATCAGTATCTTCAGAGTCGGGGTTATTCGATAAGAATACGAGGATCCTCTATAATCGTTTTCATACAGCGTGTTTTTATTAAGCAAACCGGCTTTTACCCGTCTTATAAAAAGCAGGATAAAAGCCGGTTGCTCGTGTGAGAGACGTGTTTTTATAGCAGTACGATAAACAAACTTGCCGGCTGCCGCTGACCTCATTATAATAAATGCCAGTGAAAGGTCGTAAGCAGGTCACTCGCGATGCATTGTGGTATTGACAGTAGCAAAATGGCGTCTGCCGTACGACATTTACAGTGCGCTAGTCTGATGTCACATGACTATACCCATTTCCGCTTACCATCGGCAAACGCGCTGAGCTAGAACCGTGCGTGTTTATACTGACGAAAGACTGCTTTTCCTAACCGGTTTCAACCGCTATTATCCTTGGTTTCGAAGGATAAAAGGCATCTAAAATCCAGGAGAAAAAAACCGGTATGAGCAGGCAAATGCCGGTGGTGGTGTGTTTTTACTGGGGGATTTTAATCCGTTAGCAGTCATATGCCTGCTTTTTTTCTTCAGTAAAAACACGCTGTTAGTCAGTTGCGTCGTACTATTGGTAAGGGTATGGTGTATAAGTCCCAAGTATGCAAATGAGGATTATGAGATTTATTCCGTAGTTGAGTACTGGGTAGATGTGTGGTAGAGCATGACATTGTATTCAGTGAGATCATTTGCATAGTTGGGACTTCTACACCATACCGCTACCGTACTATTGTTCATTATGTTTCACCAATCTTGTTGCGCCCATGCTATGCCTACAATGTGGTTTCGACCTTGTCCCCAAACTAGCGTTACAGTCGCGCCGAATGATAGTCGGAGATGGTGAGGGTAGCCTGCTGGTTGGAACAGCTTGGTAACAATATTATTTCGGGGATTATGGGCCGCTGATTAGAACAGCTTGGCTGGGGCCTATTATTAGATCAGCTTGGTTGATATTAATACAACCGGGCGAGGGCGTATATTACGTCTAATATTGCAACAGACTTTTGCAAAAGATAAGATTCATTTTAAGCGGACAAATGTCAGTGTTATTACGATTACTACATGTAGCGGGTTCCCTAACATTAAACTCAATTTATTATAATATTCCATTTCTCTGGAAACAAAGGTGTTGCAATGTTGACTTAAAGGCATATTATGTGATCTTTTCCAGAGAGCGCCCTCTATTCATGATTTTTTTTTAGAAAGTAGATTTTCTTGCAGATTTACATTTCTGATCATAAATCGTACATACATTCCAAGTTACAGAGCGATACGATTCCTAATTACCTCAAAATCATGGTTTTAGAGTGAATTTAGACTAGAATAAAATAAGTTGTCGGATATCCGACAGTTTATTTTCACTCTAAAACCATGATTTTGAAGTAATTAAGAATCGTATCGCCCTGTAGCTTGGAATGTATGTACGATTTATGGTCAGAAATGTAAATCTGCAAGAAAATCTGCTTTCAATTTTTTTTTTTCGATGTTGAGGGCGTTCCCTGGAAAGATCACATAATATACCTTTAACATATTTTTCTGAAATTAAAAAAGTACTTAGGTTTTCTGTGGGTATACCGCATTGCATCGTGAGAGCTTGAAATATGTTTTAAACCCCGATTTTACAAGCTCATGAACGAAAAAAAATGTACAAAAATGAACAAAATCTGTTCCACAGTTCGTGTAACCAGGTAACTTTATGCACAAATATCATACAAAACTTTTACATCTTTGTTTAAAACTGAATGAAATAACTTATGACCTTACTAGGTGGATTGTTTAACACATTACTGGTTCGTTCAGCAAGATGGTCTATGGCCTCTCAGTCTCAGTCGAAGTCACCGGAGTTACCTAAGTTAAGTTTCGGGAAGGGACAATTTCAGATAGGTAACAATCACACCGTTGAATTAGAGCTGATAGAGCCTTGTGTCAAGGTAAGCTGGCATGTTTATACCATAGGCCAAGAAAAACAATAATACTGTAGCATATATTCTTTTGAAAAGGTTAGCAGGCATTTCAACACAAATATGCCAAAGGTGATGCTTTACCATATTTACGGGTTCGGCTGACGAATATTGTTAGTAGCATTATTTGTAAACATTGTATTACAATTTTTGATAACAGTCAGTTTTTTTTTAAATTGTCCAAATCTGACACAGCCTTAAGTTAAATAAAAATTGTAATAAAGAACCCTTATTGACCGACATTACCCGTAGAACAAGATTGTTTTTATTTTCGTCGCCCAATAATGGTTGACTTTGCACAATTAAGCTTTCAAGCCTATTTTCATGACATAAAATGTTAATCTGAGTATCTTTCAATTTCACTTAAAGCGTGTAAAAAGCTGAAGTTAAAACGTTTGGACGTGAACAAAACTCGGCGTTTACAAACTCAACGTCATCGTTCCATTTTCGACGTCATTGTTACTAACTCAACGTCATTGTTATATTTTCGACGACGTGTTTTTCTTCCCGTATGGCAGGTTAATCCTATTTCAACCACGATCTCATTCCATACAAAGTATCCCAGAAAGAGTTATACCCTGTTTGAAAATTAATACAAATATGAAAACAATATTAGACTCCAAGTCTATTGCCTACAAAAATAATGGGGAACATGTTTCCTAATTTACTCTGTAATTTTATCTCATTAAAATATCTGTGTCTATTCCGATATGGCATTACATTATAGAAAATCGGTGAGGACCAGTTTTTCACTTTCAGCATATTTCAATTGATAAAGCTCACACCAAATTTCAAAAACGGCTCTGCTTAAATCACTGAAGTAGAGCAATTCCTTCGCCCCATTCAAAACATAATCAACAGTTGATATATATTTGTAATGGCCCCTCTTCCCCCCCCCCCCCGACCCCCATCACACAAATCTTATATTTGTAAGGTCTATTCTACCGAAGCAAATTACAGCCCCTAAAAATCGAATATTTACGCCCATTTAGAACACTGATCAAACTATATTAGACTCCATTGAAGACTCAGATTATGAAATCTAAAAATTGACGCTTTCCGAAACTGCCCATACTGCCCATGCCTATCTCGAAATGGACCATGGGTTGCCTCATGAAATTGCAGATTAGACGCTTGATTGTTATACCTTTCTTTTCAATTTTTGACCGCTACCAGAAAATTACGTTTGAATTGGACTCATTCCTCCATTTCGTCTCATTTCGATCCATTTCACTAAATACTAATATATAAAAACGAGATGCAATCACACCTTGTGCCATGACAACGAAATAGACACCAAATACCCTCAATCCACACAGTAACCAAGGCCAAAGTCCTTTAGTGCTCGCCCTGTTATCACTCCTTGGCCAATCGCGCGTATTCCTCAGCTCTACCTAATGATTAAATATTTGTGTATTTCAGGTAACAGTTAGTCGAAAGGAAAAGGGCAAATACGTTAAACCATGCCCGGATGTATGCCAGGCAGTAAGTATTTGATAAATTAAATATAATAAACTTAAGTATAGCTTACAGAAGAACAAATATACCTCCCCCACCCACCCCACGCACAATAATTCGCCATGGAAAGCAAACTTAATGGTCAAACTTAAAACAAGTGCTGAATCGAAGCTCTAATCACACGGAATTGGTTTAAAGGCATATTATGTGATCTTTTCCAGAGAGCGCCCTCTATTCATGATACTTTTTAGAAAGTAGATTTTATTGCAGATTTACATTTCTGATCATAAGTCGCACATACATTCTAAGTTACAGAGCGATACGATTCCTAATTACCTCAAAATCATGGTTTTCATGGTTTTAGAGTGAATTTAGAGTGAAAATATAAACTGTAGTGTTATCCCGACAGTTTATTTTCACTCTAAAACCATGATTTTGAAGTAATTAAGAATCGTATTGCCCTGTAACTTGACATGTATGTACGATTTATTATCAGAAATGTAAATCTGCAAGAAAATCTGCTTTTAATTCTTTTTTCGATGTTGAGGGCGTTCCCTGGAAAGATCACATAATATAACTTTAAGTCCCATTAACAGATATCCCTATTTGCCGGTTTCTGCAATGTAGGCCTATTATGACAAACCTCTTATATATATATAATTCATTTGATCAGTGCCATAGTGACTGATGGTTAACATAATCCACATTTTGTATTAATATTTATTTATGTTTGTGTTTCTTGTTTATTTCAAGCGAAAGGTTATTGTTTGAGAAATCTTGAATTTACTATTTTTTACCGCTCTACCAGGTCACGGACTTTCTTATTGATAGAGCTTCAGGGATCCAGTTTGACAAACTCAGGACAACTGAAGAGATTTATACCGAAGGCATGTATATAATTTGTGGATATAATCGTGTGTTATAATAATCCTGAGTGACAGTTATAAGATAGCTAATTCATCACCAATAATCAGTGCCAACAATCTGAGACATACATTACTTAAATCAGTGACAGTTAAGAATATCTTAACTGTCACTGCTATACCTTCCCCGTAATATGACGCATCTTTGATGAAAATTGAGTGGATACTTTATGATGGCTTAAGTGGGCTGACCCACCTTTTTCTGTCGGATCAGATATCGTTTCATCATTGCTTAATATAGTGTGCTTCCAAATTTTTGCCAATTTTTAAATTGACATTGGCAAAAGATTTAATTTGGTGCAAGCATCGAGCATTGGGTTTTGGTGATATCGTAATTTGAAATTTTTCCAAAATTCGTTGAAAACCTACCACGAAATGCCATTTTAGGCTAACATTGATTGTTGTCAACTTTGAACCTCTTTATTTTGATAACCATGTTTTTAAAAAACCACTTTATCCAATGTTTATCAGCTGATGAAAAATCAGCGGTGTATTTAATTCCATGTTTGAACATCAGGTTTCTGAAAATGGAAGTTTTCACAAAAAATCAATCTGCAAATGTGGAAATGCTTAAAAAAGTACATCTCGAGTTATGTAAAGTAAAAATGATTAGGACCGCATAATTAAAAACATTTCAAATAGAAGTGGGCGAATGGGTGATTTTTTGTTTTGCCCAGGTAACGGGGTTTTTTAAATTTCATTTGAAATAACAACATTTTCAGTCGGGGTCCAAGAAAAAAGTGTGCAGCGCCCTCGTGTGTCACCATATCTGATCCTTGTGGTTAGGTTGGGCGTGTTCAGTGCTCTCATACGAAAAGTCAGGTTTTAATCTCTACCATACTTGGTAACAATAATCTTTCGGTAAAGGGGGCTTGAGGTGCTAACTGGATATATGTGCATAGATTGACCTCTAATGACCCCTACATGACCTTTGACCCAAATTTTGTCAACACTTTAAAAAGCACTTTTTAGGGCTCTCATGTAAAGTCAGACTTCAATCTTGGACAAACCTGGTGACAATAATCTTTAGGTAAAAGGACTTGGGACGTTCATAGGGTATACACTGATTGACATCTAATGACCCCTATATGACCTTAAAACCCAATTTAAACTGCACTTATTGCTCTTAATTGCTCCAAGTTTAATGGTAATATTAGTTATAAATATACATAATATTTGGAATGAGAGGAACAATCTTTTAACCAGGGTCCATGCGACATATATTGTAAATAAATCGGACTAGTTTTGAACCCCTCACGTGACCGGCCGCCTCTACTGTGAAATCAACTAGAACTGTTTTTAAAAAAAGTCTGACCCCTGATGACTGCGGATACTCTATTTCAGTGGTTCTTAACCTTTGTGGCCCACGACCCCTTTTGACATTCCTGGTCAGAAACCAGCTAGATATCATAAATGAAACTGCTTAGTTTGGATGCGAGCGTAGCGAGCAGGACATTTTGCGTATTTTGGGTTTTTTAATAAGCTTTTTTAAAGCGAAATGTAACACGGTTCCCCCAAAAACCTATATTTATGAGCCCTTCATGACCCCTGGAAAACCCCAAACGACCCCACGGGGGTCACGCTCCCCAGGTTGAGAACCCCTGCTCTATTTGACCGGCACTTTCACTATTGTCTTCATTTTATCTGGTCCAAGAATTATTTTTACTAGCGGGCACCAGCGCTTCGCGCTGGACCCGCTAGAAGATTTCACGGGGAATAAGTAAACAAAGCGTAAGAAAATGTGATACAATAATATCAAGAACATGTCCTACATGTGTATACATAATCCAGACGGGGCCCTATTAAAACAATCCGAATAGCGCAGGTGCTTTTGATAATCCAGGTATACATGTGCCTTAATCTAGGTAGGCCTACGTTTGTGTTTCCCGATACCTATGTAGGCCTCCCATGAGACCTGAAATGCGGGTACCCGTTGTCCCATTATATCCAGGGACCCCATAGGCCTAAGCCCTACCCCCTAATCCAGTTGCCCCAGGTGCTCTATAATGCACCGGATACCACATAATCAAGGTAGGCCCACTGCAGTGTGCCGTTATCTCGAGATACCCAGGTGCCCTTACTTTATCATATTCAAGTAAATTAAACGCGGGTGCCGAAGATAGCGGGCAGTAAAAGTCCTATCACAATAGGCAGAGGTCAAAGCGTTATAAATGTTTATATAAATATCAAGAGTATGTCCTTAAATAATTCAGGTACTAAAGTGCCCTTGATATAATGTAAGTGACATGGTGCCCTTAATACACCATGAGCCTAGGCCCAATGTGCTCTTAAATAATACAGATACCCATGTTTCTAATCCAAGTAGGCCTAACTCCATCAACGTGTTTTTAATACCCCCAGTTATTACCTCCTGTCAGCGCATGTTTCTACCTATTTTGTACCCCAAATAATAAAAAGTTGAATTTTTATGTCAAAATTGAAAGTTACTTAAAATTTAGATTTTAAATGTCTCCCCGATTCTTTTATTACCCCTCCACCCCGTTTTCCTCCTTTAACATTTTGGTGCTGGTGTCGCCACTGCCCATTATGCACATACTGTATCCAGGTAATTCAATAGGCCTACGTTCTGAGCGTTATAGTTTTATAGTCGGTCGTTTAGTTTTATGGTCGGCGGAGTCTATCATCAAGATCACTTGTACCATTCCACGCTTGTACTTGAGCACAATGTATGCCATCCGGGTTTTGTTTGGCCTGTTTACATTAAATACATTATTCCTTCAATAGGCATGTGGGGCCTTACGTATAGTATGTAGTCCCTTTGTCAGGTTTGCTGTGTTCTATAAAGCCTCCCGAGATACTATCTGAGTGTACACCCTTACAATCCAGTTATCAAACGTGGCCCACACCTGCGCATAGTATATCCAGGTAATTTGAGACTCGTTTTATTATAGTGAACCCCGTAATCCAGATACCACGGATGCCCTTAATAAATCCAGACACTCTATAATAATCATGATAATGTACCACACAAAAAACACGTTCCGTTTATCCAGATGCCCCATGTGCCCTTATATCCAAGTGCGGAGAGGAGGAGGTGGCTTCAGCTGTTTAGAGTACACTATTAGAAAAAGGGTGCAGACTGCAGAGGGGTTCTTGGCTGTCCCGTATATGGTTTAAAGGTTCTTTGATTTTGAAGGCCCCCAAAAGGTTCTGTAGAGAACCTTTAGAGGTTCTAAAGACCAATGTTTGCCCATATTTTGCCTATTTTGAACCTTAAAATGGTTCTTTTTGGAACCTTTTAAGGTGATATAAAGGGTTCCATACGGCCGCGGGACAGCCAAGAACCCCTGAAGCCTGAAGCATCCTTTTTCTAAGAGCATGAAGAGTGTACGGATTGCCTGCTTTCACTCTGCTCCGTTACAATGTGCACGGTTTGCGCCACAAACGCGTACACTTTTTGTGCTGCGTCATTACGTGTGCGCCGAACCGCGTTCGCCATGTTAAACGCGGCCGCGCAGCACAACATAGAAACGGTTGACATGGTACTGCCAGTTTCTTAATTTTGTAAACTCTGCATTTGAGTTGCGTACATCTTCAGGAGTTTAAATTGTATATGATATATATGTATCTATATTTTATACTTATGTACATTTGTTTGTTATAATTTGTTTGTTTGTTTGTTTGTTTGTTTCCTTATCTTTGTGTACTTTGACCATACCTATATGTTTGGTGAATGTCAAATAATAAATACATTATCGTTATCGTTAGCAAACGTCGCATTCATCTATGTTACTAATGTGAAAGTGTCACTTTAAGATCTGTGTAAGAGTTTTTGTTTACATTTAGAAAATGCCGTGAAATATTTTTATTTGTCGGACGTATAAATGCTTGTTACTATGCGATCTTTAAGAATAACAAACAGCCGCATATACAGAAATGTAGCTATATCCCTGAAGAAAATATTTTGGGTGAAGACCATATGTCATCACTCACTCCGAAAACCACAATTTGTGTCCGAACAGTAGCTACCCGAGTAAAATAAATTCAACATTTTGGATTTTCACATGTGATCCTTTCTGCGCATGTCTGAAAACGGGAAAAAAACGGGTATTGAACTATCTAATTAGCTCGTGTATTAGAGGCGCAATTACCACGCTTTTTCAGTTGAAGAGGGACGCGAGTGCAAAATTATTATTGAACTATCTAATCAGGCGAGGGACCGAAAATTAGTATATAGATATTGTCCTTTAAACGTATCAAAGAATGATTAAATGGCTTGCATTATGAAACGTTTTGAAATACTTGAATATGGTGGGATGGAAGTTTATGTGTGGAAGTTATTCCATTTTAATTCAACTTGACTTACACAGGACAATCACTATTTGCATTTTTTTAGGAAAGAGACGTGTTTTGAAAATCAAGGTCAAAGGAGATAATAACAAGAATAAGACTAAAGCTATCGAGTCTCTGACGCCCTCACTCGATGAAGACAAGAAAAGCAAGACGATAGAGGTAGATATATGAAACTGCAATATGAGATGATATTACATGAATTTAGAGTCATCGTGCTGAATCGATATCAAGTATATGGTACCCCAATTGCCACCAAATAACAAAGAAAAGCCATGATTAGCCCCATTTAACGAAAATCCGTGCCGTTTCCAAATTCATATTATCTTCATTTTGCAATGGCTCCCAAATGGTTAAAATGGTCAAAAGCATTCTGGTGGACAATCTTATTATTGAGTTTGGATGGAGATGGGCATAAATAAAACTGAAAATCTGCTAGGATACCGATTGAATACCCTCACTTTTCTGGTATGTCTGATGGTCTAGGTCATTTTTGTGAAGAGTAACCGAGGTTAAGCGTCAGTTCCGTATGCCATATTCAAAACCAGAACAGAACGAGCGTTAGCGAACGGCGAGCGTCATGCACAAGGGACAACCCCATCTAGACTATGAACAATTATTATTCGCAATGACCACCTCTTTTCTACCATTTCCCATTCAAATCATCTATATTATAATACGCTACTCTCTGTCTGTTTGTCTGTTTGTTTGTCTGTGCACGCTTTTTCGTCGCCTTCCCAGGGTCGGGCGGCGTTCAAACTCGGTGGGTGGGTGCGGCTCGGTCCCCGCAAGAGCAAGTTTAGTTTTGTTTGGGGCCCCACAGGGGTCTTTTTTTGTTAGAAGAGTCGTATGGTGCTTAAACTCGGTGGGCGGGTGTGGCTTGGGCCAACTACATTTTTGAAAATGTTTGTTTGGGGCCCCGGGCCCCAGGGGGCCCCACAGGGGTCTTTTTTGTTAGAAGTGTCGTACGGTGCTCAAACTCGGTGGGCGGGTGTGGCTTGGGCCAACTAAATTTTTGAAAATTTTTGTTTGGGGCCCCGGGCCCCAGGGGGCCCCACAGGGGTCTTTTTTGTTAGAAGTGTCGTACGGTGCTCAAACTCGGTGGGCGGGTGTGGCTTGGGCCAACTAATTTTTTGAAAATGTTTGTTTGGGGCCCCCGGGCCCCAGGGGGCCCCACAGGGGTCTTTTTTGTTAGAAGAGTCGTACGGTGCTCAAACTCGGTGGGCGGGTGTGGCTTGGGCCAACTACATTTTTGAAAATGTTTGTTTGGGGCCCCGGGCCCCAGGGGGCCCCACAGGGGTCTTTTTTGTTAGAAGTGTCGTACGGTGCTCAAACTTTTTATATGAATAAAATTGATTCACAGTTGTAAATTTTCAAACAATATACAACCATATTAAGTAACCAACTCGACCTGGGCCAGAATCTTTCCCGTCCCTATGAATTCAGAAGTCATAATTGGGTAAATGAACTCCATGTCTCCCACAAACCGGTAAATCCACAAGCCGCTAAACCCACGAACCGCCAAATCCCGGGTGACCGCCTAGTTGTTAATAATAGTGTCATCGGCCTAGCAAGTATCATGACCAATTAGTTGTTTTATTGGTTTCATTGAACCATACACTTTAAAAACGACTGTAAAACTAGTCTAAACAAGGTGTGAGCGGGTGTTTGAGGCGCTGGAAATTTGCCACACCATTCAGGATGTAATTAATATTAAGAATACAAACATGAGCGGGGCTTTTTGACCATGGGGATTGCGTATGTAATCACCCCCCCCCCCCCCCCCCCGATTATGCATGATAAAATGCTCACCTTAAAGAAATATCTAAGTCAAAACAAATTTATGTAATTTCAGGTAATTTTAAGATAAAAAACTTAATTTTCACGCGTTTGGCGCGCATCTTTTCATCGATTTTTTTTGAGTGCTTTGCGTGCATTTTGTTGACCCATTTTTTCCTTGCCTTCCGCCCCCTAAAATGTTGATAGATAGCTGCAACCATTGCTGTCACATGTGTTTTATGGGTTTGAATGGTCACAATTACATTTGTTTTGAAAGAGGTAGTGTGGTTCATGATGAACATGTTGGTCATTGTATATAACTATAAAAAATCATTGATATAGAGCTTAAAATTTGTTTTGGTCGTGTAGTGGCTGCTTGTGGTGAATAATACGAAATTCGAAAGACACGCATGACCAAGGTGAAATGTCGAGCTAGTTTATGAATATACTTTAACTTGGGAAACTGTCAAGAAAATTAACAGTTGGTTTTCAAACGCCAACGCCATCTACATCAGTTATACCTATGATTACTGCCAAACACTAGGATTGCAATATAAATCAGAACTCTTACTTACGCTAAAAAAATCATGTGGAGTGTGAATCCGCCACATAGCCTACCAGAAATTCATTTAATATTTTTCATAAATAACCAAACCTCACTCCCAGTGGCGTAGCTAGGTTTTTCATATTGGAGGGGCAAAACATGAAAGTGAACCGACAAGACTTCGCAACTAATTTGAAAGTCATATTCCATAATTCCCATGTCAAATGAACCAACAGAACCAATCTCAACTGACAGATTCATGATATTGCCCTCCCCTTCCCTAGCTACGCCACTGCTCATTCCTGTCAAAAGGAGTTGATAGATGCACATTTCTAAAATGTACTTCATAACATTTGTAGAATAACATAACCACCTGACCTTATAAAGGGTCACTCTATTCTATTGTGACTATGAATGTAAAGTTCTCTTAGTAACACATAGCTGCACATTTTAAATGTACTTCATGATTTGAATAATTACATTCAAACCAGACCTTAAAGGTCAATCCATTATAACTTGTCTATAAATTTAAAGTTCTTAGTGACACATATAATCATATTGTGAAAACCAGACCATAATTGGTCATTGTGCTCAATTGTTTTCCGCAGATAAACAATTGTAAAATTCATTGATTGACATCAAAAATTCGAAAAGATAGGGGCCAAAACGTGATTGTCACTTAAAACGCCCTTGCAATATAGTGAAATGACCTAGGATCGTCAAAATCGATCAAAATATTCGTTATGACGGTACGCATATATAATAGTTAGGTCACTTAAAATGCTCTTGCTCCTTAGCGAAACGAGCCAGGACCGCACTCAGAATCGGTCATCATATTCGGTCATCATATTCATCATGATCGTATACACGAATAATACTCTTGTTCTTAAAATGTAAAAATATTTGGGGTCACTATAGGGGTCAAAATGTCAATTTTCACTCCTCGCACTCAAAATTCTCAGAGGAAATGACTGATAACCGTCAGAATTTGTTAATGGATTCCTCTGGTCCATGCACATATAGGGTGTTCAGCGATTTAAATTGACATGTCAAATGGGGTCACTAGGGGTCATTGACCTATAAAATAATGCTCCGATTTTGATCGGACTTGATGAATCTGATCTCTTTTCATTAGACAAGAAGAAAAGTAAATCATGACCTCGGGGTCAAAATCTAGTTACACCTTTCTTCCAGACACTCATTGTTTACTTTATAGTCCAGCGTATAAATATCGCTGGTCCCCGTTTGATTATTGCAGAATATACAACGTAGAAAACTACAAGATGCTTTTGAATCAATAGGAGCTAGTCTAATCGGAAAGGGGACCAGGGATACGGAGAGTGTCCAATACGAGTTGGTTGTGACAGATAGTGACAAGTTTGAAGAGTTGAAGACTAATTCCACTGGCAATGTGAGAATCGGTGGCCAAAGCATCGTGGACGAAGCATCTGATATACAATTTGAAGTACATGTACAGCCTGAGGAATCGCACGGTAAAGAGGCAAATTACAAAAGGTTTTAAAATATTGGTCATTTTGAGATATAGTCGTTTGATGTTTTCTTTTAAATAAACAATAAACCCCAAAACAGTAACAGGAACAACAACAACTATAACATCGACATCTGCAACAACAACAACAACAGCAACAACAACAACAACAACAACAACAACAACAACAACAACAACAAGACCCACACAAAAAACAAAACAATAGAAGACAAAAGAAAATGACCGCAAGTGAAGTCTTTAAACTTGTAAGCCTGTTTTTGTTTTAAACATAGTCAAGTTCTAAATAATTATTTAGGGAAGACGTCAAAACTCGACCGCCCGTTGACCGCCGGTTACGGGCGGTTCCGCCCGGTTCTTTCAGGTCAAATGTTTTACTGGTATATGAATATTCGCGCATGCAACACTGAACAACCACCGGTTGACTTAATGCTGTAACCGAACCAATTTACACTATCAATCTGTTACTTTGCGGTCATAATAGCTCTCTCTATAATCGTTCTATAAAAAAAAAACCATTCATAGACTTTCGGTATTGATTTTAAAAAGTTAATTGAGCTATAAACAGATTGAAAAAGCCAACCCCAGCGAAAATCAATAGCTGTATTGTACTGGTTGTCAACTGAGCCCATTACTTCAAGATTTTATTGCTCACGCGTGTGACGAGGCACTATCAACCGGTCGTGTTCACCAGAGTGTAACTATTTGACCTCATTATGTGTGTATATTATAACAGACGACACGTTTTGTGAGAACCGGGCGGAACCGGCGGTTGCCTGGCGGTTGCCTGGCGGTCGAGTTTTGACGTGATCCCTTAAGGCTTACGAAAGGTAGATTTTAAAAAAGACATTATTTTGAAACCAACTACAAACACTTTAGTAACCCTTTTCCAAAGTGATGGGGGGGGGGGGTGCAAACCGATATAATTATTGTTCTCCGCCACCAAAAACGGTTGAATAACTCGTCCTAAGGTATGCATTGCAAAACATATTGTTCTCCTTTTAGCAAAATATATGTTTGACCCTACTACTTTACATACATGTACAGCCTTACCCTTACATTGTGAGGGAACGAATTAGTAATTTGAGGGAATTAGTTACTTCCTCAATAATCAACCATTCTTAGCGTGCAATGTCTTAAATTAAAGAGGAGAAATGTCTCTTTATACATTTATTTATGTAGGAGTTATACCTTTAGAGTTATCAGCACATTTATTAACTGGTCAATTACTTTTCTTGATGACTGTATTTGGACCGTAGCGATCAAGTAAACATAGTTCATGTAGTGTCTCTGGTTTTCATGGGTGACCTATTGAATCTGGGTTGTTTTTTAGGATTTAATATATGCAAGAGCTATTGCGAATTTCTTTTGTACAGGACTTGTTTTTAAACTGATATCTTATATGGACTGCTACACTGCAATTAAATAATACATTTACGCGGTTTTTGTACGATTCAACTGCATGTATTATCAACTCCATTGATTATTTCGAGAGAATCTTGGTTTGTTGTTGAAAATATCAAATACACATTAGTCTCTGTCCTCAGCCTATAACGTCCAGTAAATCGTCAAGTAGTCAGTTTTCCATAATAGATTCTAAAATTAAGAATGTTATACTCATATCCACTATAGATTCTCTAAGAAATGATGGACGATGCTACAAAACAAGGGTGATAGATGAGCGTGGCGGAATCATCAAAGTCCCTGACCTATGCCTTGAATTAGAGATGCCTGTACAAGTTGTAACCAATCCCGATTTCTTCAATATCACGACAAATCTTACTGATCAACCTCAAGACGACTTGCCACGGTTGGAAAAGGGTTATCTGTTTGCTAGCCCTATAATTCACTGCGATCCATGTGGCTTAACATTTAAGAAACCAGCATCGTTGACAATTCCATTTTCAGCAACCATAACATCGAAAGACATGTTGCAAATATGGTGCAAAACAAAGTCACGAGGTAAAAAAATCATTTCATTTCAGATCCTTTCACTTAATTTCTTTTCGTTGTTTTCGGATTTTGTAATTTTCTATTCTATTCTATTCTATTCTATTCTATTCTATTCTATTCTATTCTATTCTATTCTATTCTATTCTATTTCATTTCATTTCATTTCATTTCATTTCATTTCATTTCATTTCATTTCATTTCATTTCATTTCATTTCATTTCATTTCATTTCATTTCATTTCATTTCATTTCATTTCATTTCATTTCATTTCATTTCATTTCATTTCATTTCATTTCATTTCATTTTAGTCTAGTCTAGTCTAGTCTAGTCTAGTCTAGTCTAGTCTAGTCTAGTCTAGTCTAGTCTAGTCTAGTCTAGTCTAGTCTAGTCTAGTCTATATGCACCCACACTTAAATACAGTTAGGTACTCAAAGTACTTGTACTAATGCTTATCAGTACACCAGCCAAAGACAATAAATGTTTTCCCAAATATTATCACGGCATTGTTTTTTACAGTTTGAAACCTAGGCTAAATTAAGTGCTCAAATATAAAGTTTTCCATTGCAGGGCAGGGACAAAATATAAATCGATTTTGAAGCAATTTTCTGCATAAAAAGACCGTTTTGGGTACATTTTTGCTGGGGTTTTCTTACGTAATTAATATCTTTCAACGATGGAATATCCACCAGTAACCAGTTCGACCTGATTTAAAATTAATTTACGAAATAATTTGTACTTAAAGCTGCTAAAATAAAAATAAAATAAAGGCACAAGGGAGTGCAAAAGGGCACATTTCTCAGTTATGTACATTATCGTGTTATACGATGCTTGAATAATCAGCAAACTAGTTTGACATGGTCTATGGAATTCATAAATAGTTTGAAATGACAAAAAGGGTAAAATTTAACATTAAAGGGGCGGGGCATTCAAGAGTTATTTAACATGGTGGTACAGAATTATTAGTGAATTAGAGGCGTATCATCTGTGGGGAGGGGGTGTCTTTCATGTACCGCCATGACTCTCCCAAACCTTCTTTTTGAACTTTTTATCACGGTCCTAAACCGTGGTCAGTGTGTTACTAAAATCATTACTTACTTTCTTTCCTATTCGATGTAAAACTTTTTAGATTGGCACATATTTGGAAAGGAAGAAAAGGAAGACGTCACAATAGGGCTTTGTAAGGTGACACTACCCATTCGTCATTTCACTATGTTTGGACTGGTTGTTACTGTTGCGTCTGTTGGTACTGTTGGTCTTGCAATAGGCCTAGGTGGTCGGATACGTTCTGCTTGCAGCTACCTGAACCATGTTTCGTATGATATACTTGTGTATTGGAACACGCTTGCAAATGACACCAGACATATCCGCGTATACGCTGTACGGGGAGCCGAAAAGGTAATCACATCTTTAATAGTGTAATAAAACTTGCAGCGTGTCTCATTGTCCAAAAAACAGAAAACTTATTATTATCAAAATGAACAGTGTCACAGAATGATTGAAATCCAACAGTGTATTTATTATAATACTTGAAATATAATATATAGTAACCATGTTTTGTACTTATTCTGTAAATGTTATCAAGATATTTTTTTCGGTGCGGCATAGCGTAATTGAAAATCGATAAAAAAGAAATGATTGTCAAAAGTTATTCAAGCTGAACAATGCATTTTACATAATGCAAATATAGGGCGAGTTACATAATTCAGGTCCCAATTTCAGTAATTTGTAACGTTAAGACATATCTAAACACAGAAACTAAATATTCTGATTATTTATATAAAAGTACATATTTTAAATGGTAACCTTAATTTAATTTTTATTTCGTTCAAATCGGTTATTCCTCATTAGAGATATGTGCATTTAGTCCCCGAAACTTGTGCCACGGAATCCCTGTGACAGTGTAAAATCGCGCATTTACCACTTAGGCAGTCAGGTATACGGGGGAAATATTCGAGAGTAAATTTACTGGGCAAGTGACTCATGCATAACCTAGTCTGGCGAGTGCAGCAGAGAAAGATCCCCGGATGTGGAAGCTTCACTGTACAACAGCATAGTCATATTATTAACTAACTTAGTGAGATGCACACAAACATTTTTAAAGAAACTTCTTGTTGCATGGAGACGAGCTGTGAATTATTTCACCTTGACCTTTCTTATGTTCGGCAACTTTTCACCGACGAATATAAATTTTCGACGACAGAAACACGATTTAGAGCCAGTTTAAGACCCGATTTAAGACGCATTTTTGTGATTTTGTGTGCAAGGCATGGCGATTGTGACAACGTGGATTACGTATCGCGTGGTCTGTGGTGTTGAAATTTGTCTCCTGCTGGGCGGAAAATAATAACCGTAACATCTGCATTCTTTGTTATTTTCGTAAGTTTCATTAACAATCACTTCGCAATTTGTGCAAAAATGCCCTCGAAAAAAGAAGGCCATTAGTTATGCTAGCGGCCTCCTTTTAGGTCACGTGTCCAGTAAATTTACTCGAAAATGTTCTCCGTATGTTTACATCCCGGTTTACATATGAGACAACACATGCCTTGTCGGTATGATTCGTAAATTGCACGATTGAAATTGTTTCTAGCTGATTGTAATAGGTGCGTACATTTGACGGGCAATATTGTTCCAGGTATCGAAGTTGAGAAATTACATTACTTATTGATCTGTGCACCCTTCATTGTAAGATTTGGGGCCCTCAAATTTAGAAAAAATAACATAAAAATGTATTACCAACACTAGACACTCTGGCCAAATTATAAGGCCAGAAAGCGCAATACATTTTGTCAATCATGATAATTCTAGAAGTTCGCTCAAAGCCAAACAGTACCTCAATTTCCAAATTAGTATAGTGTAAAATAGCACATTTTCGCGCGCTATACCCGCACCTTTGGTTAGTTACAGTGCTTTCGTCAACATATTGGCAACCTGGGCATGCTGGATGTCCCGTCCTCTATTGTTCTCGCTCTTTGGCCACTTGGGCTGTTGAGAGCACATAGTTTCCTCACTTTTTGGCCCAGGGCCTCCAAAAAGGTAAATCCGGCCCTGAGACCAATGTTACCAAGCACATATGGTTAACTCTCATGAAAACAGTGCAAAATGAACTTTGTGATGTCTTTGGTCCATTTCTGTGTTATACAATGTTTTCTTGCTTGAAAAACTTCTTTTCTAGATATATCTCGATGTTTTCTACTTGGATATATATACTTTGCTATACTTCTGATCGTGTTTTCACTAAAAAAAATGCCCTCATATACCCCAAATTAGCGAAATGTCCATGTCCGCAGCATAAAAGTAAATTTTGCCTTTATTAATTACACTACAAAAAGTACACCATTTTCTACAGGATATGTCCTAATTTGTAATAGCGATAGTCCATGGTTAGTAAAAAAAATGTTTATTACGTTATCTGCGACATATAGAGGATCAAAGTTGTTCAAAATTAACATTTAAACATTTAAATGTACATATTATGAATCTAAAAGAACATGGGTGTTGGAAAATAATATTTTCGAAAATCTATAGCAGCATGTCTGACCTTGAGAAGAAATCAAAATGCTGCAAAGCATGCGACCTTGTTAAGGATGTTTATTACGTTGTTCAGATTTCTCCCGAACTATGTATCAAAACACCCTTTTTGGTTAAAAACCTATTTGATACATATACATAGACTATGTGGTTACTTGGAGCACTCGCTAGCTCTTTCCAGATCGTCTACGTGGTACTTAGAGTACGAAAAACGTTTACTACGTTATCGTTTATTACGTTATCGAATAAATCGAAAGAGATACAGCTACCCTCTACGACTGTATTAAACAAAGATACGTGGCAGGCCCTTTTCGCAGGCATGCATGGTGAATACTCGTTGAAAGTACAATGCGAAAAACACGACGAATGGTAAGAATTCCTCATTTTTTTCTTGTAAGTAATATGACAATTAAGCTGAATGACAGTTGAAGTCATTATAGATCTCTTAAGAACATTGAAAATGGACCTGTGATATCAGAATGGGGTTAATAATGTGAAGAAATGCAGTAGGTATCGCTAACATCTACATTGATTGCTTTGTATATACGTTATAAGCCAGCATGAGGCACTGTTGCAGTTGCCAATAACGTAATAAACGGGATAACGTAACCAACCTCATTGTCTATTCTCATGTCAATGTTGGCGTCAATTCCGTAGCTTTCATGATTGATGTACTTGAGTATCATACATTGTACCCAATGTTATAATTTTAATATGTGGACCTTTCTATGTCAGGACTAAAACCACCTTATAATGGATAACGTAATAAACTTTTCATCATTTGATAAAGATAATTGCACCTTGTTCACAGTGATTCAACATTTATTATGTGTTTATGAATGTTAACTTAGGCCGTGTTCCCACATAAGTAGAAGTTGTCCCGGTCCGGACTAGTCCGGACCGGCACCCACTTGAAAGTTGCGTTCCCACATAAGTGGTCGTCACAACGATGATTCAGCAAAGTGGTCTAATGTGGTCTAAAACAAAATCCACTTAGACCCGGATGTAAATCTAAAACCATTCAAAAATCGCCGAAAACGCATGTAAAATTCCCTTTATGACATGGAAATAGGATAAAAATAATAAAAATAGCTACAATCGGCTCCGCATAACAACATAAGTCTCATTAGTTGATATAAAACCACAAACTAGTGCTGAAATACTGTTTAATTAAGTTGTTTACCTAAAATCGTGACGATCACTGCGTCCTATTTCACCACGCGCGCGACTTTATGTATATCGCGCGCGTCTTCCTTTATAACGCGCGCGACTTTATGTATAACGCCGCGCCGTAACTACAAGGCGCAGTAATAATCGCGCTATTGCAAAGGTCACCGGGTCAAGTGGTCTGGGTCTCGACTAGTCTCGAGTGAATCGCGTTCCCACATGAAAAATTATTGATTTAGTCCGGACCAAGACTACCTTTAAAGGTGGTCTTAAAAAATAACAAAAACCACTTTGAGTCCGGACCGGGACCTACTTGAATCGCGTTCCCACTAGCGATTTAGTCCGGACTGGGTCCGGACTAGTCTAGACTACTCGGGATTTTGTTCTATGTGGGAACACGGCCTTAGTGTACATACATATTGTCTCACATACTGAAACAATCTCATTTGTTTGCATTCTTCAATGGTGTATAGTTCTATGGCTATTGGATAACGTAATAAACCAATACGTATAATTGGGTGAATAAATATGGTATACCTAGCTGAAACAGCTACAATACAGCTACAATATCTTTCATCAATTTTGTTTTGTTTTGTTATCATTTATTATACAGGAATATGGGCGACACAGTGCATACAACTAATGGTAATACCGGCAGAACCAAATGCAATAGTGGAGACAAAAAGGTCATCAGAGTACAGTCTTATTACAAATCGACTACCATCATTTAAAATAAAATAAATCAATATCTTACTAGTTTAAAGAGATTACAAGGCAATTCAATATTCAGTGCTAGTATAAGTTACATGAAGGTAATAATGCCATGGTTTAATAAACATACCTGCACAGTGCTATGTTACATCTGTCGATTTAGTGACCATGTTTATTACGTTATTCACCCTATTTACCCTACATTAAAAGAGCGAGACAACAATATATAGAACCGTCTTTCGGTTGATTTCGGCAACTTAACTTTCTCAAATACCATTTACTAGGTATCGCTGAATACACTGAGGTGCTTTATACATAGAAAATTATATTTCATTTGATAGTGCTTAGTTCTGTATATTATCATTGTGGATGTTTAGAATTTGAGGTATATGCTTGTGTCATTTAACACAAGTTAAGTGAGATTATATGTGGTAAGCATAATATGTGGTAAACTGTTTGTTTGTTATTTCGTTGGTAAAAGAAGATTGAAGATAAAATGAATGTGTTGTGATGTAAAACTAAGTGTTTGAAAATGGTGTACTAAACAACTGTGACTATGTTTATTACGTTATCCATCCTCGTTGTTGGAATTGCATTCTGGTGTAATTTACAATTGTGTTTACTGCTTTTTACTGCTTTATATTGTCAAATGGGCTTCAATCTATGTCGACAAGATGTATTTGTATACAAAGTAAACTGCCTTGCTCGATGTTGAATATATGTGTTTACATGTGTTTGTATAATGTTTATTACGTTACCAAAGATTTAATAATTTGAATTCAACGTTATATTTTTTTTAAATGCAAGGAGTGTTGTTCACAATATTTTAAATCTAATATCCAGTACATGTCTACTCTTAAAAAAAAGCGTAATAAATAAAATTGGAGACAATTTTCAACTTCTAAAATCTCATTTGCACTATTTTCACGAGAGTTGACCATATCCTGTGATTGATACCGTTTGGTCACTGCACCTTTCTCCTCAGTGCGCGGTCTAATTTAAATGCAATGTCATTCATGGGTGAAGGATATAAATGAAAAGGATTTTGTATGGAAAGGAAATGCTTCATTAAAATCTACAGCTAACCTAATTCAAACCGAGGTGTATCCCAACGGCGTGGTACATTTCCAAGCAATTTATGTTCAAAATCAAATAGCTCGCGAACGGGTGTAGGCCTACGACAACACACACCATTTTACCCCGCGTAGTACCGATGTTCATTAAATGGTGCTAATCATACGACTTTTTAAACAAAGCTTCGTCTGTTGAGGTCTTTAGTTATGATATCCAACTAACTGTGTACAGGGCCGTCAGAAGGGGGGTGCGTTGGGTGCGAAATTTTTTGACTTCAAAAAAGGTTTCTACCATTCCTAGTCATCTAAACACGATGTACGAGTATATTTTAAAAATTGTATACAAATTTCTGAAAATTACAAAAGTACTCCCGACAAGAGTGCTAATCCAACCACAATACAGATAATCAGTGAGGTGTTGTTGAAAAATCAGAGAGATCTGTTTTGTGATGGGATCTTACTTGGACAATCCTAATTCTAACGTTATGGACTTTATTTAGTACATTTTTAACATGCCATCGCTTTCACAAATTTAGGTACTGCTTTGGCTTAAAACAATGTCTAATCTTTCACAGTTCCGTCTAATTTTGATAGAAAAATCAACTCCTCTCCAATTTCCGGGATTAATTAGGACAGTGGATATTATGCACCAATAAAACATCACATGACAAACATGATTCTTATACATATAGATGCATGCACCATGTTATAATTCACTCATTGTCTAGAAATGGTAGATTTGTTAAACGAAATTACGTTTATACAAGGACCACAGCTTGGACGAATCGGTTGGGGAGCGTGTTGGCGCAGCGGATTGTTCCCTCGCCTTGCACCAATGAAACCCGGGTCAATTCTGTGCACGACCGCGGGCTTTATGTGCATTTGGTTTATCACGATCCATGCACTCACGCTTTCGCAAGTTTTCTCCGGGCACTCCGGTTTCCTCCTTTTCAAAATCAGTGATCAGTTGTTTCGGTTATCAAAAACTTCCTTGACCTATTTGGGGAGCTGCATTGAAAAATGGTGGATGTTACAATTTAAGTGCGGATAGGTTTGCGCATGAATTGGCTGCACCCTAGTTGATGCGATCTGATTCGGATGATTCACCAGCAGCGAAATTACAGCGCTTTGAAACCTTTGGAAAAGGCGCTATATAAATCCAGTTATTATTATTATTATTATTACGAATCGACCTCGAAAGATTAATGCCTTCATGATACGTATTTTTTGTGACCTTTGTGATTCCAATATCCTTCCAAATGGTTGGTAGGGTATTTGTTGATGTTTTAACCATTGCCAGACGTCTTTTAGTCTCTCCAACTCTAATTATTTGGTAGAAATCGGTGTTTCAACTTAATAGTCAAGCCAAGAAGATTAGAGTAATATCAAATACTAGGCGGTCACCCAGGTTTGCCGGTTCTCGGGTTTAGGCGGTCACCCGGGTTTGGCGGTTCTCGGGTTTGGTGATCAAATGAACATGAATGTATGTTTTACAGATAAAATTGTATAGCTTCAGTAATAATAGTCATGTCTTATTGTCTTATATGTAACTGTGTAAATCCTATTAGAAATAGCTTACAAAACCTGTCACATTTTGTTTAATTGTTTAACAGATTTGTTTTCTTTTCGGAAGATGAACTTGATAAAATACGCGTTATAAAATTAACATGTCATGGTTTAATGCACATATCAAGGTCAAAGAGTCGTTTCAATCCTTGCACATTGTATCCACCCTGTACAATATACAACTACATGAAAAAATAAATGTATACCTGTTGAATATTATGAAGACAAATGTGAAAATATTGAAATTGAATGAAAACAATAACATTATATGTTAACGTGATTATCTATGTAACAATGTTATGAATTCAAGATAATAAACACAAACGATTTTTTTTTAAAATAAAATATAAATGTAGTAAGGTTGAAATTGAACCATTGAAATGTATACCATTCCAGGCATGTGCGGAGAAACAACTCGAGAGACCAAGATTTAGAAGTCAAGTTGCTGTTAATAGTTGCAGTGGCATCACTATCGACATTGATCCAACAGGATGGATTCCATGTGATGCACAGCCTTTCATAAGAGTACGTTGTTTTGTTTAAAGTTGGTTAAAACTGCACTCGCATTTTACTTGCTGGTGACTACCGCTCGGGATGGCGCTGTAACTTACCATTAATGCATTGTTAATGCTATAGTTTAAATTGAAATGAATTCATAACTGCTGAAAACAATCATTTTGTTTCGATATTTGCAATATATGTAGTTGCGATTTTAATAGCAAGCAATATGAACATTTTGTATTTTGGGAGGGTTTTTTATTTCAGAAAATCAGCGTCGCTTTCTTATTCTTGTGAATGGACGGACGTATTATAATAATGATTGATACTTTTTTATGTATTTGTTGGTATTTTTTTGTTGTTGTCTTTTTTGTCTTCTTTTGTATATCGATCTAAAGAAATTTGAATTAATCATAATGAATTAATAATAAATAATAAATAATGGTTTTATGATTTTACAGACAATTTCTAACGAGGACTTAACCACACTTAGCCTTCCTAAACGAGAGTTCGTGCTACAGAAAGATAACACAGCATATCCTCGCAAGTATTATGCATACTGCGGTGTAAAGAACACCAACAATCCATCTTATCTAACGGACGAGGCTGACGAACAAGGTAATTAAAGTGATGAATGTGTCGCGAGTGGAGCATGAGCGCGCGCGAACTATAAACGTAGCGGTCTAATATTTTTTTGTCAACCGACGTGACACTACCATTTTTTAGGGTTGAAATTGGAAACCTATTGACGTGGGTACGTCATAGGGTTGGAACCTACAATTTTTTTGCCTTTGGACTACAGGTGCTGACAGCCATTTATAACTTCAACACCAATAGCCGACTTTACAAATGTCACGGCAGTAAAAAATGAATTACTACAACAACTGATCATTTTCCTTTTACAACTTCCAAATATCGTCGGTCACCAACAACTTTAAATGTTAACTCCGACCAGCAGTTTATAGCTCCACAGTGTCCTACTAAAAAAATAGTGATTTTCTACAAAAGACACGAACAAACAAAAATTGTAATTCCACCAAGCGTTTGTTTGTTTGTTTGTTTGTTTACACGGTCGGTCCGTACAGACACACGCTTGGGTCCTGAAGGGACCAGACTCAAGCAAATTGCTCGGGCCAGGCTTAAAAAGCCTATATAAGCATGCTGGTTGAATTATATTAAAAACAGCCACTCCCAACAAATAAAGTTAACACTTTTAAGCTCTCAAATAATGATACTGCCACATTCCTGCTATGACTACGATCTCCAACTTCATTTCCGGATTTCTCTCGTCTGACTATCACAGCACCTGATACAAATAGATTATGCTGTTTTCGATTGCTACACCCGTCAAAAGTGTCAAAGCACCCGTCCAAGATGGCGACGGCTAAAAGAGACGCTAACGTTAAAACAAGCATCGCATAAATGGGTCATGTGATATATGCACATAAATCAATAAGCTCATAATTAATTCGCGCTTGCTTAAGGTGATCAGCTTAGGTATAAATGTGTACAATTGCAATTAAATAATAAAAATATCAGAAACTTGATACATACAAGCAATCCCGCTACAAATGTGTTATATTTTAAAACTAGTCTAACCAAGAAGGGAGTTGTAAAGAACGCCCCCCTCCCCATTTTAATATCATTCACGCCAAAACGCTCAAATTAATCAATTAACTGAGGGATAGCATTACCACATATTGCGCTTATGTCATGTATGTGACGAAAGAAAAAAAGACCATTTTTTACGAGCCAAATCGTCGCATATTTGTTTAGAAATTGGGAAACAAATTCACGTTCAACTGATTACCGCGACACAAACTTTTCTTTTAGTTTGTCAAAATCTAGCTATAATTCCAGGGCGTGTAAATTAATTGAATTATTAAATTAATTAATTAACGTCCGGGAGTAACTGCACATGTGAACGAATCTAACGTATTGTATGTATTCTTCTGGAGCATGAGGTGAACTAATGACCATATTATGTGCAAACGCCATTTACACTGACAACGTTAATTCAAATTGTACATTGTATGTAGATGCAGGCCGGACTGAACCAACAGATAGCCATGACGAGACTGGGAAATGTAAGTTGCGATTTAAATTGAATTAAATGTTAGACGCACGCAAAGAGGTTATCCGTGTAGTCATGCGCTGCGCAATGGACTACAAAGGGGAATCGCACCCAGCCTGTTTTTACGTTCAGTTAAATCGGTGCATGACGTCCAATTCACTGCAAGACCTGTGTTACCATATTGGCCTACACATCATGAAACAGGTGTGTCTGAAAATCTTGAACACAGTTATATATTATTCCCGACAAGATGGCAGCTCACCCCAAAACATGGATAATCTCTATTGGGTTGAACAATCCATACTGTCATAAATGTGTGACAATGAGATTGGATATATTTTCCTCATGTCTAAAGGCTGGCTCACATAGTAGCGGTAGATAACCAACGGAGGGCGACGGACGTGAAAATCACAAAATGTTGGCGGCAACACGACGGCTAAAGGGGAAAAGCTAGATTCGCTGACGGGTGGGAACGATTTTCAGCGACAACACGACGGCAAGGGACGAATGGCTGCGGCAGGGAACGGAGTCTAGCGACCAAAATCGGATGTTGTCTGAGCGGCGAGTGACGATGTCTCGACGGAGCCCGGCAACAAGGAACGAGGTCAGACGACTGGCAGCGGATTGGCTGGCGGCAAGGGACGGCTGCTGACGGTGGGTTGCGGTGACGATGACGATGTTTGTGTGCGGGTCGTATAAATAGTCGAGTTTGGCGTTCCCACTCTTGACAACGTTTTGGTCATCCACTCAGACATACGGTGTGCTGGGCTGGAGAAGAATCTACTAACTAAAAGTTTAAAATCGTGGACCATCGTTACAAAATCGTAACCCATCGCAGATCACCGTTGCAATGCCGCAGGTACTCGCAAACGACACGCCATCAACAGTCATCACCCGTCACCCTCCGGCCAAAATTCGCAATCCATCGTCGCACCAAGGTCGTTACAATTTCGTTACTTGCCGCAATGTGTCGTCAGGGTTCGAGATGTGACGTCACTTGCCGTTGTTTAGCCGTCAATGGTCGTTGACAACGACTACCATCGAAATTGTGACGACCTCAAAACGACTAGATACGGCCTCGCACGGCATGGAAACGTAAAGGAAATGAGCGTTGCGGTCTCCAACGAAATCTGAACGGAATCACAACGATTTTTTTGCCGCCACAACATTTTCAACATGCTGAAAATTTGCCGACGGACGCGACTGATAATTTCGGCCGTCTGCGGTGGCTAGCGGATTCATCAGCGATAACTGACGGCAACACACGATGATTGGCGGGAAATCAAAATTGCAATCCGCAGCTTACCGTAGCTTGTCGTTGACCCCTCTCCGTCATAGTGTGAGCCAGCCTTAAAGGCTGTCGTGGATGCAAACTGCGTAGCACTGTTGTGTTGAAGGTTAGCGGCCAATTTAGAGGGCGCAATTTTCTCTATTTAATCGGGTATTTCCTGGCTAATGTGTTATTTGTTCACCTAATCTTAACATTTAAAGTAAATGCAATACTATGTTAGAGAGTCTTTACAAGGTTTAATTAATTAAATGAGGAGGGTCGTGGGTGCAAAGCGCGTTGCAAGCAATGTTGTTTTTGCTCTAATCAAGACACTGGTTATCCCCATGAATAGTAGTAGGTTTGAATTGTTTGCTCCCGATTGGACACATAGTTACTTACAGTTGAGACCTACATGGGGCTGAACCAGGAAGACTTATAAGGTTCTAAATAGGCTACATATTGTGGCAAACTGGGCCACACGGTAAAACTGGCTACACGTACATTGGGGCATACCGGGCCTCAAACAGTCAAACTGGCTACATATAGGGGCACTCTGGGCACTTATAAAACTCTATTGTACATTTCACGGACATAAATTATGCTAATGAGCTCATTAAATGACGTCACTCGCATCATCGGGTTTCCCCGATGATTGAAATACGTTGATTGAAATTCTAGGTCGAGTAAAATGATGTTCTTATTTGTTGTCTGTGAGCTTTTCTGATTTTTTCCCGTATTGGAGTATTTTTTTATTGAAAATAGACAGTTCAAATTAAACGTTGGTTCCAAGTT
Organism: Ophiura sarsii; assembly: GCA_035610835.1. Taxonomy (NCBI): domain Eukaryota; kingdom Metazoa; phylum Echinodermata; class Ophiuroidea; order Amphilepidida; family Ophiuridae; genus Ophiura; species Ophiura sarsii. The sequence goes on along the minus strand of CM069453.1, from coordinate 35,077,308 downwards.
CAACTGACAGCACATGTATTAAAGGCGACAGCAACGGCAATATGCAAGCAACATTTGAGAAAAAACGATGCCCGACTTTGCAAGAAAGTGTACGGGGAAGTGTACGGGTGAACATGGCAAACCAAAACAGCCTAGTAAATAATCACCTCCGTGGCGCAATTGGTTAGCGCGTTCGGCTGTTAACCGAAAGGTTGGTGGTTCGAGTCCAGCCGGGGGCGTTGTTACTTTTTGCATTTAATGCAGATCGACAAATCACAGTAAAAATATAATATTGACAAAATCACAGACCACTTACACAATAATCGCATCTGCGCATGCTCCTGTCGTGATCGAAATCCACCACATAAGCAATGGGCGAGTTTTATAAGTGCTGGGCAACCCTGGTATATTAAGAATAGGTATAGAGGTTCATATAGTGTCAGGCTAACCTTGCTATCCATTAATTTAGTCAGTTGTAATGCGTATACGGACGCCATTCAAAAATCCAGTATCATTGAATATGTTGAAATATTATCATTTGAAAATTTGATAGTGTTTTGTATTTTAAGCCTTTTCCTAAAACCCTCTTACCATACCGTAAAATATCAGCATATGGCACGTTATTATCTCTGATATACAGGGCGCCCTCTCGCGATCAAAACGTCTTTTAAAAGTTTATTCTTAATGTTGATAACTCGCGTACCGAAAGATTGGCTACAAACAGCAAAATGTACGAACAAAATTCATGTCTAGAAATGTTTCGAAAAGTCATTCTATTCATTTGAATAAAACCACAGTTATAATCTGAAACAACATTAAATCATTTATTGCGCGAGAACCCTATGTTAAATACATACAAAAATGGAAATATAAAGCATTTTATCTTCCTATTTATAGGATAGTGTTCAACTGTCATTTGAATTTATGTCTGTCCTATTATCGTCATTCAGTGCTCCGTTAGCACAATCGGTAGAACATCAGATTTATAATCTGAAGACCGTGGGTTCGAATCCCACAGAAAATGTCTTGTTTTTCCCGTTACTATTACATTAAGTAAATGTAGATATTATTTTAATATCGTTCAATCATAATATTATTTTGATCCCAGATACTTTTCATTTTATTTATGATTTTCTTACAGATTCAATGAGGTTTTAATTTGAATGTACTAATGTACTATCACTTCATGGGGGTGGATGTACATGTACATCTATAGGTTTAATACATGCTTAGCGTTGCGTTTATTGAATTATTGCAATACCCCGCGGCCCCGCCCATTGTTACACCATGATTATTCACGCAATAATCTATCAGGCCAATTGTTATTGAAAGAAGTCAGTCGTCGTTGAATCGATTCTTATTTCCCATCTGATCTGTTTGAACAGTCAGAAGTCAAGGCATGAAAATACCGTCTACTTTGTTCGCCCCGGCCCGCCAGTAAAGCGAGATTTCAAGAAAACAAATAGAAATTGGGTCATTTACAACTCGCAATTGTGACGGATTGCCTCCATCAATTGTGATCATCTTAGGCTCATTTTTAAGGGGTAGTCCTATTTATTTAGGACATTATTTCCGATTTAACAATGTTACTTTTTTGGAGTCGATAAAGATGCATTTTCAATGCGATCGTAAACATCGTAATTTTGATGATTTTTAGACGTCGTAGCAAAAACTTTGTGCACAAGAAATGTTCCTAACGTATTACACTTAATCAAAAATATGTTTATTTGTAATACATATTTAGACAGGGGTCAGGGCCACGACTTTTATTAATCTACAGTAAAAATATACGCCATTTTCCAACAACAGAGACTAAACAGTTTTTCTAACAAAAGGTATTCATCAGGATTCGAACCGAGGAGGAGAGAATACATTAGATTACTAGTCCATAGTCGTAACCGCTCGGCCATAACTACCCATTGACGTGTTCTCTACATAATGAACTAGTGGTAAACTATTGAGTATTTGACGACATTTTAGCCAAATTGAACCCAGTTTCTAAATTGTATTTTAAATGTGAAAACGGTGTCGCTGCAAGCTAGGTTTGGATTCAATGTAAAGAGCAATACATCGATGATAATAAAAGGTTATTCATTTAAAGCTTTTAATGAGACAGGGGTTAGGGCCACGGGAAATATACCTTCTTTTTTTTTAGTAATGACAAAATCATCTTCTCCAGAAAATGGTATTTTCAAGAAGAAGCGTCCCTGCAAACATGACTTAAACATATCAAAATAATGGATTAATATTTTATTGCTCTCCTTAGTAAAAATCCCCCTAGTCACATGGCGTTGAACCACATTTAAATGCCTTGATGTTGGCATTGTATAAGGCTGACATTTTGGCATATTAAATTGCACACGATCGACATCCTCTTTTCAAGGGAAAACAAAATTGCGTCGTATACAATAGACTCACCCAACGTTGGCAAGCTACAAACATGACAAACAGATAATATGTTGGTACATGTAGGCCTACATGCCCAACGACGTGTGGTTCAGCAAGGTGTCCATGGAGCAGGTACTAGTTTCATGGATGGCATGTCAACCTGTCAAAAATATATCGCAAAATATACAGGCAACTTGAACGTAATGGCCAATAACATTAAATACTACCTTTTTGACAAATATATTGCTGATCTGGCAGGGCTCTAAAATTAAAGATATTTTGTCAATGTTTTCCCTATGAGCACAAGTTGTATACATTGAACCACAAAACAACGTCTTCCACCTATAAAAGGGATTAGCATGCCAGTGCGAAACAGCCATATGAACCGCTTACATTTGTTTAAAGGTTTTTTTGAGAGACGGTTGTGAGTGCGCTATCAATTTTCCTGGATTTCTTCTTCTTTTTTTTGCACAACAGTAATACTAAGCATACTAATTTCCATCTGAAACCGTTTACCTTAATTCACAGCATATCGTGTAATATTTCAACATTTGGTAATATCGATGAAGATCACATCGACATTATCGACATAATTAGGTACATATGGCTTCATATCTATCTAATGGGGCCCTCACATGTATCCGTGTGAGCTGAGCGGCCCCTTACCGTGTGAAAAATGGGTGCGGACGGCGGCACACACGGTGGGCCGTTTCCCGTCCGTTGAACACGTTCAGGGGACTTTGCCGGCCACCGGAGTTTTGAACATGCTCAAAACTCCTGACGGGTGAGTAAAAGCGGCGGCGAACGATGAGAGCCCGGTATGAAGACGGTATAAGGACGGCGCACCAGTTCGCACCCGTTTCGCACCCGTTTCGCGCCCATTCACAGGGCGGTGATGGACGATGGTGGACGTCGACCATCTTAGCGACGGACTGCGAATGGCCGCATGCAGCCTAGTAACCGTTCGCGGAACGGACTCTCAGCAGGAATGTTGCCACTCTCTAAATGTAAAAGAGCTAAAACTCACTCTTTCGAGAGCTCTAGGAGGAACAGCTCTTTTTTTGAAGTGAAGTTCTTAAAAGAGCGATTTTCACTCTAAAAAGAGTTAAAATCACTCTGAAAAGAGTGGAAATCACTCTTAAAAGAGTAACAAATCACTCTGAAAAGAGTGAACTTCACTTCTTAGAAGAGCCGTCCCTCCTAAAGCTCTCGAAAGAGTGAGGTTTAGCTCTTTTACATTTTAGAGAGTATTATAGATGTTGGTCGTACGAATTCCGGAATGCAAATGAAGCGGCGAGCTTGAGCGCTCAGCTTGAAAAGGGCGGTTTGATGATGTAATCAAGACGTTTCGGCCGGTACCCAGGCGTTTCGACCGGTTAGGAACCGGTATAGAGGTGGTATGCACACGGTGAGGACACGGTGAGAACGGTAAGCTAGAACTGTATGAGGCTGGTGATTCCGGGACAAGGCCGGTGAGAACCCGGGACAGACCCGGTGTAGAACGGTATGGACCGAGGACCCGGTGAGGAGGTGTTATGCACCCGGTAAGAACGGTGAGCTAGAAATGTATGAGGACGGTGAGCCCGGTACACGGCCGGTGAGGACCCGGTAAAGACCCTGTATATAACGTTATGGACCCGGTGGCCACAACCAAAAATTAATGCGCCCGTTGACATTTTTAGTGATTGTTTGGACTCTGTTGTTTTTCTATTAGACGGTAAGGTGGCCGCCCTGCGAACGGGCGCGAAACGGATGTGCCGTCTTTATACCGTCCTCAAACCGGGCTCTTACCGTTTGCCGCCGCTTTTGCTCACCCGGCAGGAGTTTTGAGCATGTTCAAAATTCCTGCCGGGTCCTGCCGGGCGCGGATGGCCGTCAATGTCCCCGGCAACGTGTTCAACGGACGGGAAACGGCCCACCGTGTGACATCACCGTGTGCCGCCGTCTGCACCAATTTGTCACACGGTAATGGGCCGGCCAGCTCACACGGATACATGTGAGGGCAAATGTATTTTACAGAGATTCCCGGAATGTGAGAGAAGCGGCGAGCTTGAGCGCTCAGCTTATACAGGGCAGTTTGATGACGTTATCAAGGCGGTTCGGTCGGTACCCAAGCGTTTCGGCCGGTGAGGACCTGGTGAGGAGGTGGTATGAGCCCGGTTCCAGGCCGATAAGGACCCGGTATAGAACAGTATGAACCCGGTGACAAAAATAAATAAAATGCGGCCGTTGACATTTTTTGCTGATTGTTCACCGTGTTGGACTCTGTTGTTTTTCGATAAGACGGTAAGGGGCCGCCCAGCTCACACGGATACATGTGAGGGCCCCATAACGCCGTCACTTCATCCCTTTTTCCATAACATATTACCTTTCAGGGTTCTATATACCTTTGTATTGAAACTATTTATGTTTTCAAATTTCATTTTTATCGCCAATCTATCCGTGCCCCTTTACAGTATTGTCTGCAACATTTAACAACGTTTATCCTAACAAATGTTGCACACGTTCCCATGTTTTCAAAACATGATATCCTAAAACAAAACATGAGGAAGTTAACACTATAATTACGATACGGCTGCACTGCAAAACTAGTATAGTGACTTCACGATTGGCGCCACAATTAGCATATTGCGTCACCACGTCCATGGAAATATACACATTGAAAAAAGTATCGCACCACTGCTTTTTTTGTTGAAAAGTGCAAATGTGTGGCCTCGAATTTTGCCACCATGGTGTGATATTAAGGATTATATAATGATAGGCCTGATTTCAGTCATGTGATAGTTTTTACTATCATTATGGCTAGGTATTAAATTTGTGATATCATTATATAAAACAAATATTGAATGCCTTTTGCTCGTGCAATAGTAAAACTATATCACTCGGTCCAATTTGGATTGTTCCATCACACTCGGCTTCGCCTCGTGCAATGGAAAAATCCAAATTTGACCTCGTGATATAGTATACAAATATTTAATGCCCTCGCGTGTGATAGTACAAACTATATCACGAGGTCAAATTTTGATTTTTCCATTGCACGAGGCGAAGCCGAGTGTGAGTGAGTGTTAAGTGAGTGATATAGTTTTACTATTGCACAAGCAAAAGGCATTCAATATTTGTTTTATATCATGATATCACATCATTCTTTTCCAGCCATAATGATAGTAAAAACTATCACATGGCTGAAATCATGCCCATCATGATATAATTTTTACTATCACACTCTCCGGCATTCAATATTTGTATATCATTTGCTTGCGTAAGCTGCAGGGGTCGCATTCTGACGCGTCTGCGCGTCCTATACCTCTCACTTTCTTGTAGTGACGCGACAGGTTTCAAATTGGAAAGACTTGCTGGTCCCGATCAAAATTGAAGGGACCCTTAAATTTGACGATGTATGGAAATGGAAACCTTAAGAAATTCTGTAAATTACATATATCATTTGATCACAATATAAATTCATTAATACTGTCCGTAAAAAAGTAAACATTTCAATTACCCAAAACGTCAGGACCCCTCAATTTCTTGGGGGACCCCTTACATTTGATTTTTGAAGTCCTACGGGGTCCTGAAAAATGTTATGGGACCTCTCACATTTTTGATCCAGTGCTATCCCTGGTAAGCTGTCCAACTAAATGTTATGCAATAAAAGGGCCACATTTTAGTTTGTGACGTAAAAAATCGATGTAATGTTTTTCCAGGCCAAGGGGAAAATGCATGTTTTTGCCCAAAAGCATGCATGAAACAAGTTTGGGTATAACGCGATATTGAATAGACTTTAAAAACTTCAAATAGTCATTGTAAATTAATTCTGTATTTGGCGCAAGATATGTTCCATTTAGACGTTATAGGCTACAATGCAGTGAATGAGTCCAAACATGACATTTTTTTTGGTTGCTCGTAAGTTCAGCATATACGAAGAGGTCACCGTTGATTTTGTTTTTGTTTATTTGACCTAGGTCAACACTTCCGCAATATTGCTTTTGTTCATTTGAACTTATTTAAAATTTGACCTATTTTGACCTTTGCCCCCATAACCGTTGGGTGTACGAAAAAGGGAGTTTTTTCATGTTTGAAGACAATCGGGCAACTTTTGAAATTTGACCCCAGATGACCTTTGACCTTGGAAGACTTGAATGTGTTACCCAACGAGATAGATATAAATAGAGTGCCCTGCTTGTCAAGAAAATGAAGTCAACAAATCAACAAATAATTTTATGAAATTTCATCGTTTTACAAAATCAATCACATAAGTATGTAAATATGCACATATTTTGGCCGAGAATCCCGTATCAAGATTTAAGATTGACCCAAAAAGGGCTGATTTCCAGTTGTTTTGAGTACCGTCTGCTCGCAAAATTGTATAAAGTTGCCGTATTATTTGCAAATCCACTAAATTCAGTCGATTCATTCATGAACCGTTGCCGCAATTGGTCGCAAGATCGCAAAATTGGCTTCACGCGACCAATTGCGGCAACGGGCCCTGAAATAATATTACTGATTTCAGAGAATTATTTTGCTATCTTTTATTTAACACTGATATCTTATGTAGCTTAAACTAAGAAATTAAGATATCCAAAACAAAAGTTGATAACTATTTCTACATTTTTAATGTTTAACTGATTGAATTGACTATGTTTTGAAAGATTTGGCGTTTCATCTATAATTTTACACGATTTCGAGAATGAGATTTAGGATTGCATCGTAAATGGGCTGGCAATGACCCTAGCTACAGTTATCGCTCTACCTATATCTATCTCGTTGGTGTTACCAAGGATCAAATATAGAGATTAGTCATCGGGCCTCTCAATATCACGTTATACCCAAACTTGTTTCAGGCATTTTCCCCTTGGCCTTGAAAAACATTACATCGATTACGTCACAAACTCAAATGTGGCCCTTTTATTGCATAACATTTTGCTGGACAGCTTTCGCAAACAAATTATCCTTAATATCACACCATGGTGGCAAAATTCGAGGCCATATTTGCACTTTTCAACCAGCGGTGCGATACTTTTTTCAATGTGTATAGTTGCATTGATCATGTTGATCTTAGTTCAATTTTCATTGGTGCTTGTACGTAAACGTTGATGCAAATCGTTATTTTCTCACGTAAAAGTCGCTTATACTTATATTGGCTATACGTACTGGTTTTGTAGTGCGTCCTAAACTTGTTTCATGTTCCTTGTTTATTTTCTTGTTTTTATAGTACAAACAGTGGTTTCAAACGTTGACGCGCTAGACATCTTAGACATATTTACCTTCACCGAACTCGATGATGTTTACGTACGGTTAGGGCTGGAACAGCATGACATTGAAAATGCCAAACTAGGCGGTAACACTCCCAGGGGAAAAGAACGGAAGGTTCTCCAAGTTTGGTGTGATAGAGAGGCTGGTGCAGCCACCAGAGGTAAACTGTTTGAAGCAATGGGAAAGTGCAAAAATTGCAAAGCATCGATGATGAAGCTAAAGACAAAATGGGGATGTCCCTGACTCGTGATTTCCATTCGTATCACAAGCGATGACACTTTAGATTTGGAGGTTAAGTATAGGGTTGTGTATCAGATGAAACAAACAGCAAATTGGTCATGAGATAATGCAATTAAAGTTGGTCATTTTGATAATTACAACGTGATTTCCCTTTGGTACATCAAACGGTCATTATACCTCCAAGACAGATGACGACTTATGAACACTGATGCAGATTCAAATGTGACAAATTTAACTGGGATGAAACTGTATGCGTGGATTTAGAGGTTATCCGACGAACAAATATAAACTGGCAAATGGATCTCTACGATTGCAGCGGTAGATTAGGCTTCTTGTTTTCACCCTCTTCCCCTTCAAAATGAGACCAAAATCATACAAATCTGTGAACAAATCGAAGTCTTTTGACAAACTAAAAAAGGGTCGATATCCGTGTTTACGTAAATCCCCCAATTTCTAAAAAAGGCTGGTCGATCTGGCCCGTAGAACAGGTTTCCTGTCGCATTAAAGAAAGGGTCCCGCAAGCACAACATTGATCATTTTTTGTTAGAAAAATAATTATCGAACCGAAATTACGTAATTATATAGAACAATACACCATACTAGTCACAAAAATGAATAAAAACTGATATCACTCAACATGCAATTTTTAAAATTCGCGGCGATCGAAAGTCCCGGTGTCGATGACGTCATGAGTATCGGTGCTCAAATTTGCGCATGTGCATTGTATAACTATGACATCATCGACGCTGGGACTTTCGATCGCCGCGAATTTTAAAAAGTGCATGTTGAGAGATAGCGGTTTTTATTTGTTTTTGTCATAAGTGTGGTGTTTTGTTCTATTTAATTACAAAAGTTGGGCTTGATAGTTATTTTTCTAACATATAATGCACACATTTATGCTTGCGGGACACCTCCTTTAAGGATAACTATTGTGTCATTTGTCTATTGTGAATCTATCATAATAATACACATAAATGAGACCTTTCGTAGATCGCGAATTTTCAGGATTACGCACATGCATGTGCATTCAAACGTAAGACGGCAGGGAATATAATAGTAGGCATAGCACAATGCACACACACAGAGTCTGCCACTGGGAGTATAACACCAGTGAACAACAACATATAAAGAGCTGTGTTGCATAAAGCCCTACATCCACTTCTACCTGTTACTCATTTTGCATTATTGAATGAATGGCTATTCACAATGTGGAATGTTGTTTGTATTGTTGCCTCAATTGGCGTGCATGGATGAACTAATCCAAGTCATGAAGACAGCCATGGAATATTTGGATTAATTAATCATGCAAAATGAGTAACATGTAGGAGTGGTCTGTAAGCCCTTATTCAAAACAATCTTTTCATATAATGTATGCAGCTCCACTTTGAAAAACACCCCTATATAAAATTAATTATCCTCACAGTAGGCACTCCATGTAGGGCAGTGAACTTGCCATATATGGGTAGTCATGACCTTGGACTATATAACCTTGATCCAGGTATAAATACTTATCATCCGGTTTTTTAGTTATATGACTGTTTTTACCAATTTTCGAAATTTGCTCTGAACTTGAATATATTGGGCCAATTTAAAATAAACCTAACCTGAGATATTGTACTAAACACTTCAATCCATTTAGTGATATGCTCAGATTTTGCATCCTTTGAGTGCCTACTGTGAGGAAAAGACTGAGAATTTAAATATGGGTATTTAAGAAATGGAAAAGCTTGTTTAATTTCTAAATCCATCAATATTTGTCAATCAAATTGGGTATACATGTTATACTTTAGTATATCTATTACCGATCACTCTTATGATGGGAAAAAATTGTCGGCCATTGCTCATTTGCATATTAATGACTTGAATAGATAATTAGCTAATTTGCATATTTAATGAGCTTATGAAACTAAATTATAGTTTAAAAGATTGGGTATCGTACAGTTAGCCATAATACCAAGTTTGATTGCAATACACCATTCACATCTGGATTTATAACATTTACGCATATTAATTAGCTGGACTTAGTCACTTTTTTGATTGCGGTCAGTAAAACTGGTCAAAATGACCAATTTCACTAGCTTATTTTAGCTTAATGCAATATAATTTTACCATATTTTTTAATTTAACATGGTATATAGATATTCAATTGTTAAAGAAATATGTGTAAATGGTGTTTTGAATGTTACATTATTAACAAATTGAGCTCTCTAAATCCTGATAAATTATATTTGTGGGCATTGTTACTGTTTTTGGCAGGTTTTCGGCCATTTTCCGAGTATCTCAAAACACCGTACTACAAGAATGCATTGACCGATTGTCATAATTCTTTTTGGAAAATAAATCTTTCATTGCAATCTTTCATTTGAATCCAATTTTGTACATTTCTCAATTATTTGAATGTTATGTGTGCTATGCCTAATAATAGGCATGTGTTCATGGGATGAGCCGGCAGATCTGGCATGTGCATTTGAGCGTAGATGTCACATTAAAAGCTCCATCATGTTTCATAAAAAACACAAGTTAACTGAGCAAAACAAAATATAATGCCCGTGTTATGCACTCTGTAAAATGGATCTTAAACTGATAATGCAGTGTGAGTGTCTTGTGCAAAATAATTTGTCCAACCTACATCCCCAAAGTATGACTATGGGAGATTTTTAAAATACGGTCTTAAGATTGTCCAAGGATCTTCGTCTTGATTATCCATGTCATGAGTCAAAGCTGGTGACAAGAATTGTCCTGTTTGTGCATCTAGGTTTGGAATGGTCTTCCTATATATCGTATAGTCTGTTTATGTTGATGCCCCAAGAAGGCACTAAAGACATTGTTTGTTTCTTATATTATTTCGAGGATCATTCAATAAGTTCTACCTCCTGCCTCATAACTTTGCTATTATATATATTTAAGCCATTCTAAGAGACAAAACGTACCTACCGGTCAAGTATAACCATTCTGAAGTTCAGTCTTCAACAGACTTATGCCCACTTGGAGTCGATTAGGTGGGAAAATATGCCCTAAGATTGAGCCACACCAATATCAGGACAACCATTAAGTTTAACCCTCACCTCAGGGAACACTGCCAAAGTCATCTGGCTTTTCATAAGAACTGAGAAATGTTCAACAGGACTAAATGGAGTGATTCCAAATCTCTCCAAGAGATGATTATCGACTACATATTGACGATCTGATTGACTATTATGAAAGTTGAACATAAAGAAGACTCAAATAGTGACTATCATGTTAAAGATTTAATTTAACTTACGAAGGCATCACTGTGGCATATGCCATAACTTGTAACAAGGAATTTGACTGATTAGCTGTATTCCAGTATGCTAAAGGCATAGCAATACATTAGCATTTTATATTATACTCGTTTCAACCCTAGAGAGTTTATTTCGCATACAATCTTATTTATAATACCATACTATATTTAAATATCATCCATTGTTTTCCAATTTCAGTATAAAATATTGTGTTTTTATAATATAATATCTAACCATAAAATACGGAGAAAAAATGTTTCCAGTTTAAATTATAAGTTACTTTATAAATGTGTAGCTATGATTCGGAGCTATAATGGTGCCAAATGTCATTCGTATTAGGGAGGAGGTAGAACTTATTGAATGAACCTCGTATGTTAACATGTTGTTATTCGTATATATATATGCTAGTTTATGTCTTCGTAAGGGACGCACCATTAGATTTTCAGGGGGGGTTCGAAGTTTTCGGAAGAAAAAAAATTCCCCCTCTATGCAGGCCAAAAAAAAAAAATCACCCCCTGATGAGTAAAAAATAAAAAATAAAAATTCTACCCCCACCCAACTCAATATGAATGGATACATTTTTTTAAAAAATTCGCCGCCTCAGGCGGCGCAAAAAAAAAAAATCACCCCTTGCGGCGGCCAAAAAAAAAAAAATCTCCCCCGAACCCAACTTCCTACCCTCCCCCCTGAAAATCAAATGGTGCGTCCCTAAGCGCGTTGAGCGTCCGGTATGGCGCAATTCAAATACTTGTATGTGCATTGCAATTCCAAGTAATTTCATAGTGCATTGCAATTTCAAGTAATTTCATAGTGCTTTCGCGAATTAGGGACATGTTAAGGAGGACCCACGTGTATGAAGCGAGCGATAAATAAACCTAGCTGAAATAATCGAATAAAGGAACCGATAATTTGGAAATAACGGAATAAATCGTATTGTAAACTGGAAACCAATGCTTAGCACCAGGCTGCCGAAAACGGGATTCGAAATAATCATAACTCCGATATTTACCGATATTTACTCCTAAGCCCCCTGCGATGGTCGTGTTAACTTTGTCGGAAAACTTCGGAGTAACGTTATATTTAGTACCGTGTGGACAACTGTCCGGAGTAGAGGAAATCTTTGTGGAATTTTGATTGCTGCAGGGTCTAAATTTACGCCGATCACTTATGCCCGTCTGAATATGTATTTAGTATTTAGAATATCAGAAATAAAAGCTGTGAATGCAAAATGGGTGGTTCAAAGGTCAATGAATAGAAAACATCGGCTGTATGGATTGGCAGCAATAAAACAAATACATCTTCAATATGTCCGCATTTTTCAAATGTTGATGTTAACTTAAATGATGGTTAGTATGAACTATACATAAGCTCTGGATTCCATAAAAGCCGTTCTTATACCATGTACATATGATGTACGGAAGAGTGACTGCCGTTGAATCCTTCATATTTAGAAACATTCAACTATGTTGGTGAAATGCTCACAAATCCCTCGGATGAATATCTGAAAGATGTGAAGAGGTGTTGAGTACGGTGATCAAAAATGGGTTAAACTTGTTCAACGCTTGTCCAATTTGCAAAAGAAAATGACATACTTGAATTTCTTATAAACAGATGGGGGGAAATGTACTGCATGCATGGCTACCGTTATTCATAACCAAATGTGGATTATAACTCTATTGCCATGATTGCAAGGAATGTTTTTGGTATTGCAAGGAATGTTTTTGGTATTGCAAGGAATGTTTTTGGTATTGCAAGGAATGTTTTTGGTATTGCAAGGAATGTTTTTGGTATTGCAAGGAATGTTTTTGGTAATGCAAGGAATGTTTTTGGTATTGCAAGGAATGTTTTTGGTATTGCAAGGAATGTTTTGGTATTGCAAGGAATGTTTTGGTATTGCAAGGAATGTTTTGGTATTGCAAGGAATGTTTTGGTATTGCAAGGAATGTTTTGGTATTGCAAGGAATGTTTTGGTATTTCAAGGAATGTTTTGGTATTGCAAGGAATGTTTTGGTGGAATGATAACATATTCATAACCAATCTGTGTGATATAAACATGAAGGAATATTGTTTGTAAATGATTTTCGAAATGAAATGGAATTATGTAATACGTACAAATATCATTGAATGTTATGATATTGTGAACTCAATCAAGAGTAAATGGCCATACATTGGGAAAGGTGGTACTAAAGCCTTGAAAGCTTTCAAATGGTGTATTAGGATATAAAAAAGGTTGTAAACTCTTTTTGTAAATATTGTAACCAATGTAACAATGTTAAGACGTTATGTACCAGTCCAATTATAATGGGAAAATAATTTGGGAGTTACAAACACCGAAAAGGAGTGGCATAATAAATATACTGACAACTTATGAAAATCACACGAGATACACAACGTCATTGGTTTCAGTTCAGAGTAATAAACAACATCCTAGCTATTATTGAATAGATTCATCAGGATCGGTAGACATAACTGATAAGATAAGGTTCTTATACTGATCCAAATAGTATACTCACAACTGTGGACGTTTCGGCAACACTGTTGCCTTTCTCAACACTTGGTAGATTGTGGTGAGTTATTTACTGTCACCGACGCTAGAGGGAGTTTTCTCAGCGGCGGTTTTGGAGTTGCCAGTTCGTTTCTTGACTCCAGACAGTAAAAGTTCGTCAAAAACGTGTGAAAGGTGATACTGCCCTTCGTCTCGGTTCATGGTGGTGCCCCCTTTCTTTCTTATCTCCACTGCTTCTTTAATCCATCTCTTGTAGCGATCAGTAACCATGTGATTGGATGGAAAGAGGCTAAGGTCATAGGCACGGAACAAGATCGCTACAAGAGATGGATTAAAGAAGCAGTGGAGATAAGAAAGAAAGGGGGCACCACCGTGAACCGAGACGAAGGGCAGTATCACCTTTCACACGTGTTTGACGAACTTTTACTGTCTGGAGTCAAGAAACGAACTGGCAACTCCAAAACCGCCGCTGAGAAAACTCCCTCTAGCGTCGGTGACAGTAAATAACTCACACCACAATCTACCAAGTGTTGAGAAAGGCAACAGTGTTGCCGAAACGTCCACAGTTGTGAGTATACTATTTGGATCAGTATAAGAACCTTATCTTATCAACATCCTAGCTAAAAATAGTTCGCTTTTTAAATGAAAATAAAAGACAATATCCACGTTGCTTCTGCAATTCACAAATAGAAACAACCCTTCGTCTACTTTACCAATGTCAGTGAATGTGATATTGTAAAATAATTTTGGAAACAATTTCAATTATATATAAAAAATTAAATAGCGTAATGTAATGTAAGTATATCGGCCCCAAGAGTTATTTCAGGGACCTCTAACGAAGATGCTCTAAATTATATGATATTACTAGCCAAATGTCATATTTATAGAGCCAAAGTACAACAAAAAACGGCAATATATATTTGGGGTTTTTTTAAGTCCGAATTATGTGTCCATGTAAATGCTAAAAAAAATTGCGTGCAATAACCAAAAATACACTTAAACCTAAACAATGTTGACAGGAATTTGAGTAAAAATGGGGTATTTTGAAATCTCTATTTTTGTTAAAATCTATGCCATAGTTTTTCAATCATGTCATTGTAAAGCTAAAACATTGTACTTTTCTACTGGTTGACTGTTGATTTTGTTTCCTGATGTTCCATGAATTTCATGCAAATTACAATAATAGTGTAATAGTATGTAAATATGTAATCTGTAAGGCGTAAACAAAAAAGGTTTGTTTCCGGTACCCGCGCGCATTTCGTTTTGGCGACGTAAATTATCGCATTTCATTTTTTTATTCCCATTTTGAAAATATAAAATCGCAAAAGCGATTTAATTACAAATTACTGTAGAAAAGATTAAAACTTTGCACAAACAATTGAATCTGACTGCTCTGGGAAGCCCAGTATATGATATGGGGCACGGTAGGATACTGGCTGTGCCGATTATGTGTGTCTTCAGGGTTTGCGGCGTATGGTAAATTGCCTTTAAAAAGTCGTCCCACCGCACTTCTCCCCCCTCAAAAAAACCCCAAAAAACCGCATCTCGCATCTTGATTTTCAGACCACCTACCGGAAATAAACTTTTTTTGTGTGTGCCTAATACTATGCAATTATGTAATCGGTAACTCTGATATTATGCAATTATGTAATCGTTAACTCTAATATTATGCAATTATGTAATCGGTAACTCTGATATTATGCAATTATGTAATCGGTAACTCTGATAACACTAATCGATGTGTGAGAGGCAAGAATTGCCCCTCTAATATTATGTTATCATCTTAATCAACAATACTGTGCGTATACGCAATGTGTTTACTAATTTACTTCGAAACTTTCACCGCGTTCACCCAGGTGCAAAACACTAGAGAATGTATCGTGCATATTTGAATATCCCCTCCCGTCATTGGTCGAAAAGAATCTAGTGGAGCCAAAAAAAAGCCCACCTCACTCTATTTCGAGATTGCTTCTCTCACGACAAGACGTCTTCGACAGTGCTATCCAGCACTTATTATTTCTGACCAAATGACTACAGATATGATTCCATGAGAATAAACTGTATGTTCGACATAATCTATATCTGTGCATTTGTGTTTTATTCGTATCTTCACCCTCGGTTTACGATACCATTGTAAAGGACTTTACAAAATAAACCCTCCTTACAGATGTAACGTAGAATAGAGATACTTTGACTTGCCCCACTTATTCTTATTATTTAGATTTTTATTCATTGCATGGTAGATCATTTTTGCTGGTAGATTAGTTAAAGCATATAACTTGGCTCTCAAACGATTGGTTTGTTTTGAAAATTAAAGTACGTTTTTCCCTAATCTTTGAGTGGGTCAAAGTGGGGCAAAAACAAGGGTGTTAAAAATAACACCATTTGGAGTTAATACGGGTCCAATCCAATCAATGTTATTTCAACACGTACCAGTGTTATTTCAACACCTACATGTACCAGTGTTATAACAATAATAGTAGTGTTGAAAATAACACCAACTGGTGTTGAAATAACATTAGGAATCTTAACACCGGTTCAAATCCAACGTTAAAGTAACACCCTAGTTTTTGCAGTGTACCCTACGTGTGTGGTAACTTTGGCCCATACCACATGCTAACAACGCCTTAATACCTACTTGAATTTCAAAACAAAATGATTTGAGGTTTATTAAGCAGGCCCTCACAGTTAATTCTTAGTTTCCTTTTTCCGCACGCGTTCGAAATCGGTCGCGCGTGATAAATTTAATTATTTGATTGTAAATCATTATTTGACATTTTCACCTACGAAAACTAATTTTCGTCATCAAAATTTAGATTTCTAACCTGAATTATATTTCGACTTAAGTTCCAGAGGTAAAAAGTAATGTACAAGGCTGTGATGTCTTTAAAAAAAACAAGTCAATATTTCAAAAATATCATCCATCATCGTTAAAAATGAAGACAAAATTGTGTCCAAAGAACTCCACTGGCTCACCGCAAAAAATTACCAACAAAATCCATGGTCACTGTTTACAAGTGTTTAAACGACCTTTGGCCCATCCTATCTGGCTTCCACCTTATCGCTTTACTCACCTGCACGCACTGGCCTACGATCCTCATCTGACACCACAAGACTTAGCGAGAACAGGATTTTGCCTCGCACTCTTGTTTCTGCAGCTCGCAGATTATTTTCGTCAATGGAGTGGAACTCTCTCCCAATGACTCTCCGCTCAACATCTTCACCACAGTATTTCAAGAAATGGGCTCAAAACTTACCTGTTCACTCAATGATGTTCTTAATTTGCCAACAGCGATATTCTTATCGAGGAGACCGTACCCCCAGGGGCGTCAATCCTGGGTGGACGAGGGGGACATGTCTGAGGTGGGGTGGACACAAAATAAAATGTCCCCCCCCCCCTCCACCCATGTTTTGAATTTGCATGTGATCGAAACAGAAAATTTAACTATGTTTGTGTAATTTGACCATGTTTTGTTAGCAGATCAAACGCCGATAGATGAGTAAAAAGTGGCCTTCAAAGAGCTGATCTGATACCATCAAAATGAGTGATTTTGTTCACCTCGTTGCAAAATTTTCCGACTAAGAGGGGAGAACTCCCCCTCGTGCCCCCCCACCCCCCCCACCCCACCCCCCCCCCCCCCCCCCAAGTGGCGTATCCAGAGGGGGACAGCAGGCCATGGCCCCCATTGACATAAGGGTTTTTAAAAAAGGAGAGGAGAAGAAGGATGAAGAGGAGACAAAGGAGGAGAAGACGGAGGTAGGTGAGGAGGAAAAAGTAAGGGAGCACATCAAAACTCGACCGCGCGGCAACCACCGGTTCCGCCCGGTTGGACCGCATATCATTGTTTAGAACAATAGACACCGGTTGCAACCGCACGGAACCCCACGGAACCGGCGGTTGCCGGGCGGTCGAGTTTTGATGTGCTCCCTAAGGGCATGGGCGGCGCAAACGAGGTCACGTCCCCATAATGTTAATATGGAAACTTTAAACTGGACCTTCTTATAAGATAAGTGTTAGAAAGGCCAATTTTGCGCGATTTGCACGTATTAGTTTCAATGATTCATTATTCAAGCTTCAAGATGGCGTCAGGAACACTTTTTCTGGACCATTATTTTTAGTTCAATAACTGATTTTTTTTGCTTGATTCGCATTCGCGCTCATTTCCCTACCGGTTTCAACATTATAATGGGTCTCGAATTACCGTAAATATTCTAAATGTTATGTGGGGGACGTCAAAAACGTCATACTGGACCTTTTTTAAGCGTGCAAAAAACTTAAAAGTGTTTCGTGCGCGTATTAGTTTCAATATTTCATTATTTAAGCTTAATACTATAGTAACAAGAAGGCTTCAGGACAGTTTTCCATGACCATTTTAGTTATTTGCGCGTTCCGCACGCATATTTTCTACAGGTTTTAACATTATAATGGCCCTCAAACCATACGATTTGGATTTGGACTTGATATGTATGTAACAATGCAATATCAAACCATTAAAAACGTCATACTTGACCATTTAAGTGTTAGAAATGCCAATGAGCGATTCATAAAGGCCAAAAGGAAGCAGCAGAAATGGTTGTACCAGTTAAGAAAAGAGCCCATAAGACAAGCTTCTCAAGTGATACTAGGGTCATAAAGGCAAGGGATAACATCAGGGATGCATATGATAAGTACCAGAACAACACCACTGATGAGAGGAGAGAGGGTCACAAGTCTGCAAAAAAGAAACTAGAGGACACCTACAACCTAGTTATGTCAGAGCATTTGAATGGCAAGATTCAGGAAGTAGAGACTGCACATATCAACTCCAAGCATGGCTTAAGTTGGAAACTAATCAATGAAATCACAGGCAGAAAGGCATCAACTAAAGGTCAGCTGAAAGGAGACACTCAAAAGGAAAGGGTCACCAATTGGTTCAACCACTTTCAGAACCTACTGGGAAAGCCACCTGATATATGTGAAGAGGATGAAGAAATAACACCAATCTTTGTAGATCTTGATATCAGAACAGGGCCTTTAGACCAAGATGAATATGACAAGGCTAAGAAGTCACTGGTAAAAGGGAAGACCTGTGGAGAGGACAATATACCGCCAGAAGTATTGAAAAGCGAAGAAGCAGAAGGATTGGACCTGTAGCAGTGACAGACTTTGACTTTGCAGACGATATTGCCCTGGTGTCTGAAGAACTACACCAGGCACAAGATCTGCTTCAGAGGGTCGAGACATCAGTGGCTAAAGTTGGCTTGTCTATGAATGCAAAGAAGACAAAGTTCATGGCATACAACCAAACAAGTGCTGTGGAAATCAGAAACAAATGATGGAACCAAACTAGATGAAGTAAACGATTTCAAATACCTAGGTGCCTAGATGTCAAGCACTGAAACGGATATCAAGCAACGCAAGGCAGAGCCTGTGGGAAGCTGAACAAGATCTGGAAATCCACCCTCCCAAGAAAATTCAAACTTCGCCTGTTCGCAGCAGCAACTGTTGAATCTGTGTTACTATATGGCTGTGAGGCATGGACCACCACCCCTAAGCTAGCAAAGCAACTTGACGGCTGTTATACTCGTATGCTGAGGGCTGTCCTCAACATTCACTGGAAGCAACATACAACTAACACAGAGCTGTATGGAGATCTCCCCAAAATCACCCAAAAGATCAGGGAGAGAAGGACAAGATTCTCAGGCCACTGCTTTAGGAGTCAAGAATGTGTGTCAAAGCTGGTTCACTGGATACCAAAGCATGGGAGAAGGAAACCTGGAAGACCTGCCCTAACTTACATCAATGTGCTTAAACAGGACACTGGTTTGGATGTAGGAGACTTAAAGACAGCAATGCAGGACAGGAAAGTGTGGAGAGCCATTGTAGATCGAGAACACAACTCGAATTAAGCAAGCAAGCAATGCCAATTTTTGCGCGTTTCGCGCGTATTAGTTTCAATGTTTCATTATGCTTAATGTTTAACAAGAAAGTTATCAGGACAGTTTTCCATGACCATTTTAGTTCAAAAACTGATTTTTCTCTGCGCGCATATTTTCTGCAGTTTTAAACATTATACAGGCAAGTATTCAGGGGCGTAACAGAGGTTGGTTGTCTGGGGGGGGGGGGGGGGGGGGGCACAGCCCCAAAAAATCCTGGTTAGAATAATTGGGGGGGGGGGGGGGGGTAGAGTCAAAAAAATTCGCACGGTCACACAATTTCGCAGTACAAAAAGCTTTGTTGACTGTTGTGCTTTTTGTACTGCGAAATTTTCTTTCTTTCTTTCTTTCCCTTCTTTTCTTTCTTTCCCCTTTTTTCTCCTTTTCCTTTTTCTTTTTCCTCCCTTTTTCCTTTCTCTCTCTCTTTTCTTTCCCTTTCCCTCTTCTTTTCCTCTTTTCCCTTCCCCCCATTTTTCCTGGTGGGTAGGTTTGAATTTCCTGCTGAGCACCTTCAGGGGGGGCACTGTTCCCCCTGCCCCCCTCCCCCCCCCCCCCCCCCGGCTGTTACGCCACTGCAAGTAATATTTCCTTGTATACGTTGCTATCAATTATAGTCATCTCAACAATTTTTGCGCGCTTTGTAGGCCTATTAGTTTCAACGTTTCAATATTTAAGATTAACAAGATGGCTTCATGATCCCCCCCCCCCCCCCCCCCCCCCCATCCAAACAGTCCTGGATACGCCCTTGGCTCCCCCAGAACTATTCAAGCTAAGAAGAATTAGTGTCTGTTTCTTTCTTTCCAAGCAGTCCTGAGTGAAACTCATTGATCTTAATGGAAATAATAATAATAATAATAATAATAGTAATAATAATAATAATAATAATAATAATAATAATAAAAACGGATTTGCTATAGCGTCCAACGCAAGGAGCCTCTGGGCGCTTCACACAAAACAAAGTACAAAAAGAAAAATACATAAAATATTATAAACAATTAATTGCAAATAAATACACAACAATTGGTGCTCCACGTCTCTCCCCGTATACTTGCAAATACATGATTCAAGACATGCAGACAGAAAAGAGATGTCTACGTACACATCAAGAACCAGGAAATGTGTTCAAAACGAAAATACCAATATCAAGTAGTTTAAAGGCCGACATGCAGGAATGGCTGACAAAATATAAACTTTATTTTATTCAAATTCACTGACAAAACTTCATGATGTTATTATTAGAAGTACAAACCACGGAACCTAAAGCATGTTCCGGATTGTGTATGGACTCGTATTTGATAAATCATAAATTGATCAGGTACTCATCAACAGTGCAGTAGCTAAGTAAATTAAACATAATATCATGGTACGAACTGGATTTTAATGACAAGTGTATTGTTGACATAACTATTTTTCACTCAAACTGATTCCATTGATTCTATCTATATTTTCGTCAGAAAATAGCCTCCTCTGCCAGCCAATAGAACGGCTGGGTGACGTCATTGGAAGATAGGTCTTAGATGAATCTACCATCACACTACGAACACTCGATAGCCAATAGTGACGTAATGATTGTTAAAACAACCTTGCCATATTATCTGCTTAGTGATGTGTAAATTCCGTCATCTCGATTTTATTCAAGTCGTTTCCGGGTACAGTCTTGACAATAAAGCAATTGGAGTAAAATAGTTACTCGCGTTTTTAGTGTCACGTAAAAATGATGTTATATTAGTCAACCATTCTGCAACATCAAGGGATATAATCTCAAACATACCTTATAATGTTTGATGGAATTATGTATCAAAACTGTTCGTTGTTGCATTTTGCTGTCTTCTTCGTGTTTGCAAGAACAGGTAAGAGTTCTCTGGTAGGACGTCAGTGAGTTACACGATGGTACTACGATATAGACAATACACATGAAAGGAATGGTGTTTAATCGGCTAATGTTTTAAAAACGTATTTGTGTTGGGTTTTTTTGTTGGTTTTAATAACGTTTCCATGTATTGTTTTAAAAACGTTAATATAACTTTTTTTTTAAATTAACCGTTCTATTAAGATGTTTCAAAAATGTTTTAAAAACATTTTAAAAACGTTTTACAAAAATGAAACCTAATTAAACCCAAATTTAAAAGGTTTTCAAATCGTTTTAAAAATGTTATTAACGTTTTTGAGGCAGCCTATATTAGGTAATTGATAATTGACTGACAATTGAAAAAACTATACAATTATTTGGCTTTTTATTAACACTCTCCAACAAAAAAATTCATGTGTACAGTTTTTTTGTGAAGTAATGTTCTTACTTTATTTAATTATAAAATGGTGCAGATCGAATCATTTGATGAAACGTATAAATATACAATCCATAGTGTTACGAAACCAATATAACCAAGCTAAGTGCGCATGCGTGGAATTGTCCACGTTAAAAACGAAAATATTGTCCAGAATATTTGGTTTAATTTAGGTTGTAATATAACGTTCTATAAACGTTTTGATTTCGTTTCAATTATCTGTTTGTTTATGAGTATTTTTTCAATTATGTGTTTGTTTATGAGTATTTTAACAACGAATATTTTAACGTTTTGATAAAACATTAGTAATAAAAAACTGTGACGTTTTTAAAACGTTTCACATAAGCGAAACCTAATTAAACCCAATTTAAAACGTTTTGAAAACGTTTTGTGTTTACTGGGAATGTATAGGTTATGGCTATTTATGTATTTTGATACGATTTCATATAGGCAGGTAGACGCAACAATCATGAACAATATTCGAAATCATAAATTTCCTGGAACACTACTACATTTTAATGTCCGCTGCGTTTATAATAATAGTACGCCTTTGAAGAGTTTTATCTTAAATGGTATAGTTGATATCAAAAACATCTATTTGGTTGAACACATTTCATTTACAATTTACATCATAAACTCTATGAATTGGTCTTAATCACACTTGTAATTATAGTGACGATATGTAATGAACAATTAATAGGCAATGAATGGCGGTATTATACTTTAACGTTGTGTGTACATTACACTCATTAATACTTGCCTGTATTATTTCCTTGTATACGTTGCTATCAATTATAGTCATCTCACAGTCATCTCAATGATAAGACTCGTAATAAGAAGTCAATGCTATTGTGATGAAACGACCCGTATCACACAGTGTACGGTTATCAACCCAATAATGTGTAGCGTGTACATTAATTCAAATCGATGAGAATTTGCACACGTTTATTTTCAATAATACACTTACATTGAAATTAAAAATGTGCCTTTATTTATTATAGTAAACCCACGTTAAAAAATGTCCCATATTGATTACAACCAGCGAATACACAGGCTACATTCACAACATTGTACGCCTGATTCGTAACCAGATGCATTTTTTCATACTTTTATGTTTTAACACAACTCAAGCGATAGATTGTGCGCGCATAAATGCTGTTAGATAAGGGTCGTACCATTAGATACTCAAGGGGGAGGGGGATTTTTCTATAAAAAAACAACTTTGCCCACTATCCAGGAAAAACAACAACTTTGCCCACCAACCAGGAAAAAAAGAAGTTGACCCACTGGTGAGTAAAGAAATCAAAAACTGACTCACCCAACTCAATGTAAAGAAAATCATTAAAACCTTTAAAAAAAAACCCACTTTGCCGCCTTTGCCCCCCCCCCCCCCCCCCCCCCCCCCCCCCCCATAGCCGCCTTCGGTGAAGGAAAAAAATGTCGCCGACTTCGGTGGTGAAAAAAAGAAATTCAGCCCGACCCCAATTTCCATGGGCCCCTGAAAATCAAATGGTGCGTCCCTAAATACGTGTATTTAATGAGTTTCAAAGCGATTGTATAGTATTCTTATGAACGAAAAGTTACTTTAATTCTTAAATATAATTGCATTGATAATAATCGGATTGCAATCAATTATTATTCCCGGTTTATTTATTCATAAACAATTTTGACGGTTTAAGTCATAATACAGAGATTCCATCAAAGTGTGATGTGAACGCAAGTACATGTAGGTGTATGTAGATGTACCTTTTTTACGTTCTCCCGCAATAGTCTATTCCATTTGAAATCCATACACCCCTTATGAAAGACATTGTTTGGACTTTCCCTGTAGGGAGTGTGAAATTAATTTGGGGCTCATGATCCAGCTCGTTAAGGTTTGATCTAGAATGTTGAATTGTAATAAGCCTTCTCGCAATGCATTAACTCGAAACTTATCAATTCAAGCAAGACTTTTTAATTTTGATATACAAACATACTCGAAGTGTTTTTCTAAAATGCTATGATACCATATCCAGAACATACCTCGTTATAGAAAACTCCATCC
Source organism: Ophiura sarsii (assembly GCA_035610835.1). Lineage (NCBI taxonomy): Eukaryota > Metazoa > Echinodermata > Ophiuroidea > Amphilepidida > Ophiuridae > Ophiura > Ophiura sarsii. The sequence goes on along the minus strand of CM069453.1, from coordinate 35,053,437 downwards.
AGCGAAATAACGTTGAGGGTGATGAAATATTTTTCTCAATTACCGTATTTTAATCGATGAACACTATTTTATCGAAAAACTGATCGTTTAGCATGTTAGATACATTCGCATTCCGATGGCAATGAGACATACCTTCCTACATTATGATCTCTATGATTTCCTTCAGAAGAGATTATCAGGCATGAGAGAGTGTTCAAGTGTAAACCTCAATTCAGTTGGGGTTTTATTGCATCATTTTCCTGCGCTTTCTTTGAATTTCATACAACCCATTTCTTAACTTATTGGCTAGTGTCACGCACTTTTCAGTTTTGTACTCTTAGCCTAATGTCACGAACTTGTCAGTTTTGTACTCTTAGCCTAAAATGTCACGCACTTGTCAGTTTTGTATTCTTAGCCTAATGTCACGCACTTGACAGTTTTGTATTCTTAGCCTAGTGTCACGCACTTTACAGTTTTGTACTCTTAGCCTAAAATGTCACGCACTTGTCAGTTTTGTACTCTTAACCTAATGTCACGCACTTGACAGTTTTGTATTCTTAGCCTAGTGTCACGCACTTTTCAGTTTTGTACTCAATGTTATACCGTGTCATCTGGTATGGATGCATCGCCTTATTACTAATTTTACTCTGGAACTTGATTATGTTCATTCTCATGCCTGCATTAAGGGGGACTTAAGGATGGGTTTTTTATGAATTTTTTTAGTTCTATAATTATTGAAGTATGACTCAAATGAATTTTTGGAAATGAAATGGATCAGAGAATCCAAATTTGGCATCAATTTTGACCAAAAATGTTGATTTTTTGTTGTTGTTGAGAAAATCACAAAAAAATCACTTTTTTAACACACATTTTTTGAACAAAGCTAACAAAAATAATTTTGAGTAACGATTTTTTAATATTATATGAAATTTTGACTAAAGAGTGCCAAAAAAAACCACGTTTCCATTTTAGATTAGGTTAAAAAAAACATCCCTAAGTTAGTGTCTTTAAATCAAAATCAAGCAATTTGGGCATTTGTTACTAACAATTATTTTTGTTAGCTTTGTTTTAAAAAAAAATCGGTCAAAAAAGTGAATTTTGTGATTTTCTCAAAAAAAAATCAACATTTTTGGTCAAAATTGACGCCAAATTTGAACCATTTCCTTTCCAAAAATGTATACTTCTATATGCGTTTGATTAATAATCACAGCACTCACAAAATTCAAAAAATCAAATCAAAAACTTCATGTGAACATATTAGGCCTAGGCCTATATAGAAACCTTACCCAACTTTCAAAGTCTATCCAAAGGATTACTGAATCAATACTAAGCATGCTTGTACTTATTTCAATGCATTTCACGCGGTGATTCCAAATATGATTATGAAATTTACAAATTTTGACATTTTTGAAACATTTTGTGAAATTTTGAAATGTTGTCTGCAGACGCCTACCGCGTGGAATGTTTCAAGTGCCCAAGGTAGTGAAGAGGTTGTGTATTTTGTTAAATATAATTATTATTTCAAGATACTTATAAAGCGCATTTCCCATGGACCAATGCGCTGTACATTAAAACACAATCTAAAATACAATATAGTTACAGCATGCAACAAAATAATGACACATGATAAAATACATGACCTAATTATTACATCAGCAATTATGATAAAAACAGATATATGGTCGAATCCAACGAAAAGTGTACACGTGATGTTCAGGCCTATAATAAAATAATCTATATCTTGAAAATTTTAATTTTGTGTTATACGTATCCGCCTCGATGAGACGGTTCGCGCCATATATAACATGACTAACTTTAATGCTTAATTTGGCCTATACGAGCAATAAACCTGCTATTTTTTACCCTTTTTACAAAATAGTTGTTAATGTTTTTTGTTGGACATATAACCGTTTAGATGAAAACGAGCTTAAGTGGAAATAATGTTGCCTGTTTGGTTGGTGGATATCTCAAGAATGCCTCTTTTAATTTTTGTTACTTTCGATAAATCCCCTGAATTGTTGTGATTTTTTTCGCTGTGGTAAGTTTTGACGTTACCTACAAATACATGTTTTGTTAAATCTCACTTTCGGGGAAGAATTCGCATGAGGTAGAGTAATTTGTGCTGTAAGGAAGCCTAAATATATTAAATACTTAAATGCATTGTCCCCATTCAAGTCTGTTTTTTGATAAAGCTGTTAGAAATGTTAAAAGCGGAAACGATCGGTTTGGTAAAAAAAATGCATTACCTCCGAATACCTATTTAAAATACTGCCATTTTAATATAAACACAGATTAGTGAATGATATCTATAGAATAAGCGAAGTGTGATACAATGTACATGTGTGCCAAGTTTTATCATTTTGAAGGCAAGATTTTTTGAAATCTCAGCAATAAAAGGCTGTATTCGTAGGCAAATTTGAAATATGAACTTTTACCTTCAAATACAAATAACGATACCGTGGTACTTCCCTCTGTTGTTACATACTTGTATCGAATGGAATAAAGTAGAAGTATGCGCTGCTTTCGGCAAGCAACGTAGAAATTTTGCATCAATCTTTCAGCTTTTGTAAGTAACTTTAAACAAAATTCTGTAGTTTTTGTACAAATGCATTAATAATATGTTATTGTCTTAAAAGTTGATTGTATATAGCCTCCCTCTGTCTCAATCTTATTACTCCTGTTAGTGTAGTTTTTTATGCTATTCACGCAAAGACATCCTCTGACAGTTGATTTAAATCGCAATAGGGGTGATTAATGTTTATATAAATATTCAGTAACAGCATCTCGTGCATGACTTCATGTTGTATTCGGAGGTAACATGTATATGTAGGCAACATTAAAAAATATACACGGTGCATATTGGGCCTAAACTATCTTATTTTACATAAAAGCAGTGCGCAATCATACAATCTGACTGGATATATTATTATATTTATATTTGGAGGGGAAAAAATAATATTTCCTTATTAAACGAAAATGGGAGGTGTTGATTTAAATAAAATGCATGGTGTAATCACACTGTTTTTGCCGAGAACATATTTTTTGTTGGTGTTAGAGTGAATGAATGATATTTATATCCATAGATTACACGTTGATCGTTTTGAAATGGGTGCATTTAGTCATAACATCCATGAAATTTCGGATTCATAATCAATATTTTCATATTCCATTTTGTATTCGTAGGTAACTTATATATTAGTTAATGAGCATAGTACAATTCCTGTATTGTTTATCGCTTTCATTCGCACCTAATATTATGTAAATATTAAGTAGGAATGTATAAGACGGGAATAATATGGTTCGGTGCGTAATATTGTTTTAAACCAGCTTGTCTATATGATGTATGCATATAAGTTAACCAATTTCCCTTGTAATTGCAGAGCAGTGACTACTGAGGTACATAATATTGGTCATTATTGTAGTTGTATTTGAAAATGGAATTCATATGTAACAAATATAAAATAACTTGCTTCATTTTTGCTGTGGCAGGTTGTGTAATGTCACCGAAACGTATTCTAAGTGAACAAGAACTTTAGTAATACCTTTTCCTTTATTTTTAAAGGTGGGAGGGAATCAAGGGTAGGCTTAAATGATTTCAGTCTCAAATCAAAAATTGCTCATGAATAATGCTTCCGACATTTATTACTTAGTGAAATTGAACTAAGCAGTGGTTGATTTTAAAAGAAAATCATATTGAAAGGCACACGCCCGACAATATATCTGTCGTGGCAAAACTTTTAGATTAGATTAGTGTTGTTAAATCAAACAACATTGAATTTCAAAACATAAAATTCTTATTTTGTCTACATCTGACAAAATATATCATATTGGTGATTCTATGTCAAACGGAATCTGCCTCCATTTGAAACTCGATAAAAACTGACTATGTACGACATTTAGAATGATACAAATTCCAAACTAGAAAATTATATCCTAATTCTAATCTGACAACTGAATGACTTGATGAAAGTTGTATGTGTTTTATTCCGTTGTGGACTGAAAGGCAAAACATTTGAATGTTCTATAGACTTTGAAAATGTTCGGCTCATATTAAACTATATATTATACGGTATAAGGTCTGATATGAAATTATTTCAAAGTCTATATTAAAAAGCGATCCGGCTTTCGTGTTTAAAACAGCTATTCGAAATGATAACTTCCACTTGCCTCCTTTATTTAGAACAAATTGAGGAAGGCAACCGGTTGTTTATTGCTTAAAACAGATAACCTGACATTCAAGACTATGAGTTACAGGCAAATTAAACTATTTGCTTAAAGGAAACCGCTCGCTTTCTAATTAAAGATGGCTCGGTGAACTATTCAATAGTTGATTCGATCCAATACTTTGGATTCACACGGAAACTGAAACGTTCATTCTTAACATTCTAGAATGTCCTATATAATAAACAAAGAGTAATTATGTTCTATTAGATATAATTCATCCTCGCGACATGAGAGACTTGAAGAACTAACTACACACAGAATACAACAAGAACCACTAAACTTGTTAAGTAGAGATTAAAAGGCTGAATGATAAGATATTTCTTAATTAAAATGTGTCTACGTGTATGTGCTTAACTTTTATCATGTTTAGTTTTAATGATGAACATGCTTGTTACCAAATTAGATCAGTAATAATATTATTATTACTAGCGAGTTAATTAAATGTTTAACTACATGTATACCTTTACTTACGAAATGTTAACCCGGTACGATATGTATGTTGTCATCGTCTTGCCTTAAATCAGATATTAAATATACTTACACACTTCTGACTGTTTTGTAGAAGTTAAACGCACATTCTTAATAATTGAAAGTCAAGAAAGAAAGACACTAACAAAATTGGATGATAGTTAGCATAATAAAACATTTTTCTGCCATAATTATCATGTGTAAAAGGTTAATTCTATTCAATATGCATTAACCAAATTAGGGGATCAAGAATAATAACAGTATATATCTATCACTAGTGAGGTTATTGATGCTTAGGGTGTTTTCTTTTATATCTTAGAAAAAGGAACATGGTTTTATATTATTTTAATGTTTATTTGGTTAATCTTGCTGTTCTATTCAAATGTTGAATATTACGCAATTCTGATTGTTTTGTAAAAGCAGCGCTGAGCGCACATTCTTAAATATACTTATAAAGTCAAGTAAGACACCATTTTGATACGACATTCCCCTCACACGCGATTCAGGGCATAAAAACACTACCGTCGAGTACAAATTTGCCCTTAAACCTATGTTGAATCAACGAATACAACTGTTCTTAGTCAACGAAGTTGAAGTTGAGAACAAATGTGTTACCTACGAATACTTTGATTATTGCAATGTAAGCTACCGTGTTTTAAGTCTTAACATGTTTTTCTCTTATAGGAATGCTTAAAAATGTTGCCTGATATATTGTTCTTAATAAACCTATTCAAAATTACAACTGACAGTTAGATATTGTATATTTTTTCAACATTAAATGAATATGCTAGTATCTATTTGAAGTAAACTCCTGGATATGTTCATAATATTAGTATTTAAACATGTTTCAACATGTTTATTTATTTTTAAATATTGTTAACAACCCTCCTGCATGATTATTTCACCCCAAAATGTAACATAGATTAAGTAGAACATTAATTTATTACAGTTTTACTTCTCTTACCTACGTATACATTAACTGTTACCTTCGAATACCAAATTTCCACATTCCTCTATGTACTTAGGTTTTGGGCGCATGCTCAAAATTCTTGATTTTACAAAAAGGGTCATTCCCCCTCTTTGAGGTACATGAAAACAAATGTTCATTAAAATCATCTTGGTGAAAGTACACAAAGTGACTCAACCTCATGTTTCAAAGTATTGAGAGCCTGAAAATGCTACCTAACTGTGTGAATCTAAAATGTAAAACAAAATGAGTACCTGGACAAATATGATCACTTTCTATCACCATTAGCATCTTCTGAATACAATACAATCAAAAATTTGAATGAAATATGTAAATAGGTGGAATAATCATCACTTAATCAAAATATGGTACTTGTATTTGTAGGTAACATTGAGAAGTGTACCTTCAACTTCATCATTCCGCCACGTAGTCAAATGAAGAGATTAGTGATGGCACTTTTTTCCCATACAAGCTTGATATGTTGACTTTGAGTGGGGAAAAGGAATAAGAGATCGAAGCATTTTGAAACTGGACCCTAAAAATCTAGCCGTGGACACTTTTCGTTGGATTCGACCATATACATATACAATTAAGAAACCAAAAATATTAAATCATACGTCGTTTATATATTATACAGCAGCTGCCGCATGTAATGATATCTCTTCCGATATAAATGGGGCCTTTACCAGTCCAAACTATCCCGAGGATTACGGTGATGTAGGGGTGTGCCAATATTTCATTGAGGTGAATGATGATGATGATGAAATATCCAGGATAACCATAACATTTGAGAAGCTTGATCTAGAGATACAGGGCAACACAGCCTACGATTTTCTATCGTATGGTGTAGGTCGGGGTGTAGGTCCACGAGCTGATCCAGATGTGATAGGAATGTTTCAAGGGTCAAGTAAGCCAAAGCCGTTTGTACTTGAAACAGATTCAGGCATTTGGTTTAATTTGGAATCAGACGAAAGTAACTTTAGACCTTTCTCTGGATTTTCACTTTCTTGGAAAATAGGTACGTATTATTTGAACTGGAATCCATGATAATCTTAATTGCATATAATTGCTATTTTAGTTTTGATCAAACGCCTGCTATTTTTGATATCACAGTAAATCTAACTAAATCGGTTGTGTTAGAAAATTACACAACACTGTTAAATATATGAACCTAGCAACTATTGTTTAAAAAATTACACAACTTCTTGTAAACTTTCATATTAAAGGTTGTGCAACATTTTACACAAGTTGTGTACTTTTGTTTAAACAACCGGTTGCTACATGTAGGTTCAAATGTTAAACAGTGTGGTTGTGTAACGTCTTTTTACACAACCGGATTAAGATATTCATTTGTGGTGAATATTGAAAAACGTCTTCAAACTCTCGTGGTTAGACATTTAACGTAATTGCATTTGGAAGTCCAATACAATGCCAGCGCAAAATTGTTGCTCTAGTGATGTTTGATGATGGTTGTAAATTGCACATAATTAAGGTTATAATGGTTATACTTGAATCCCTGTAGCAATCTTGAGATATGATGAATATAATGTTGCAACAACCATTAAATCAAATAAATGGAATTCGTACACCAAAATACAGTAATCTTTGTAACTAATGAGTTTCTCTCTCCCCCCCCCCCCCCCCCCCCCCCCTCCCTCACAGAAAGCGGGTGTGGATATACTTCTTCCCAGGCGGCGGGAGTTTTACCTAGCCCAAACTTTCCTGGAGAATATCCAAGTTATCTTGATTGTACTTATTTTATAACTTCACATTTGGATTGGTCGACATCGATCACTTTCAAGTACATCGATTTGGAACCAGAATATGATTATCTGTACATTGGAAATGGAACAGACATTGAGATAGAGAAAGCTTTACATGTGTACTCTGACTATATGTCGCCACCACTGGATATCACGGTGTTCGGTGAATCAATTTGGATTAAGATGACCAGTGATGTTAACAATAACAAAAACGGATTTTATCTCTCATGGATTTCAAAACGTAAGTATGATTTTATGTAGCAAATGTACTAACATCAACGGTGTCCGCTCACACCATAAATTGTACCTTATCAATTTACTGGTTTCAAACTTCTGTTTGGATCTATTTCCAATCTTATCTAGTTAAAGTATTAAAACGCAACATAATATCATGGTTGGGTAGAGCTGTGCAGTGAATAGTAGAGCTATGCGGTGAATACGCTCAGTGGGTTCCAGAGTTAAAGTAATAAGGCGAGACATCCAGACCGGATTACAATATCTTACACCGCGTGCAAACTCTAGGTAAATTGTGCCTGGAAATGCTGAAGAATTTTTAGTTGAACTCATTACTTGACTTACTTGACTTAGGTCGGGTGATTTCCCGAACCACCATGCTTCTCCAAATCTTCCTTTCCAACATAGCTGTCTTGATTTCTTCTACCTGCAATCCTGTGTCACGCTTTAGTATATCAATGTAAGTTAGGGCTGGTCTTCCACGGTTTCTTACTCCATGTTTTGGAATCGAATGTACTACTATGAGTTTGGAGACAAGCTCATTGGACCCTCTAAAGCAGTGTCCGGCAAATCTTGCATCATTGGATTCAAATAACATTAATTGTGAATGTATCGAATCCAGTTATTTCGATACAAAGTCATTTAAAATGTTTTAAAAGATTTCAGATATTATGGAGAAATATTATTCGATTAATAGGTCTACTATGAATTTAGCTTTATCTTTCTGATTTAAAAACCCCGCTATAGACGGTTGTACGTGGGGTTGTTTGTAATATCATAAATCTTGTTATGTATGGCTATCCTATTTGCACTCTTATTGCACCCTCACAACAAGCTGCCATCAGCATGGAAACCTCGCAAAACTTGTACTCTCGACATTTACAATGGTGCCAAAGTAATAAATAACATCACCCATTGTAAACATACTCCTGAACAATGAAGCGAGAGCAATAGAAGAAATGTTGCTAGTGTTACATACTGTAACCGATTTTCATTAGTATTTTATGAAAGGCTGACGACAAAAATATCGCTTTGATATGATCGTATACATCTTGTGTAAAATGACAGTTTATTCTTACTTATTGTCCATTACGGCAGCGATGGTAATGGTAAATGAGGATTAATGTGTTAAATTAATTAATACCAGAACAACATCATTTTTCTTCAAATTAAACTACTGTATGCGCTGCCTCTATGTAAGGATTACACTTTATTTTATGTTGAGCATCATTATTTATATTATACTAAAACCCACAGCGTTTGATTCTGGAACTTCCAGCTCTACACCTCTACCAACAATGTCTAACATCGACAGCAAACCCGATGGAACAGAAAGGATATCTACAGAAGATAACAGCAGTGATCAGGAGAGACAGATGCAGCAGGAGTCAGACTCATCGTGTTCAGGTAATTATCCCAACGGATCTTCGTGCTGACGTTTGGTATATTTTTGTTAGCTCAATTCCGTAGATTAGCCAAATATTTCTATAACAAAGTGACACGCAGCCATTTGGCATAGAGGAGCGCCCTAATTTTTCACAAAACAAACTATATAATTAGGTGTTAATGTTTCTAATTATGCTTCGCCCCTGTTACAATGGTTTTGGTTTGAAAAAAAATCTGGCAGGAATTGGTTATTTTTATTTAAATGGTACGTTTGAGTTGGTGCCAATTAATCAATTTTGAATTATCTTTATACCGTGTTGGTATAGAAAGTGTATCGTCTTTACCTATGTACGTTATATTTCTATTTACTATTCAATAATACTATATCTATCCCTATCACAGTTGCAGTTGGATTTGCCGTAACGGAAGCAATCATCATTATTGCAGTGATTGTGGCTGGACTTGTTTTCCTCATTATTTATTATAAAAGGTAAGCCCTCTCAATTTAGTTTGCCCTCTCAATTTATTTATGTCGGCTATACATGTTGGTTGAGTTAAGATATCGCTTGTCACCAAGCCCCGCAACTCATCACTCGTTATCATTAATTATAAAAGAGAACTCCGCAACTCATCACTAGTTATCATTTATTATAAAAGAGGACCCCGTAACTCATCACTCGATCGTTATCATTTATTCCAAAAGAGAACTCCGCAACTCATCACTCGTTTTCATTTATTATGAAAGAGGACCCCGTAACTCATCACTCGATCGTTATCATTTATTCCAAAAGAGAACTCCGCAACTCATCACTCGTTATCATTTATTATGAAAGAGGACCCCGTAACTCGTTACTCGTTATCAATTATTATAAAAGAGGACCCCGCAACTTGTATCACTTGTTATCAATTATGATAAAAGAGGACCTCGTAACTCATCACTCGTTATCATATATTATAAAAGAGGACCTCGTAACTCATCACTTGTTATCATTTATTATAAAAAGGACCCCGTATGACTCATCACTCTTTATCATTTAAAAGAAGACCCAATAACTCATCACTAGTTATCATTTATTATAAAAGAGGACCCCGTAACTCATCACTCGTTATCAATTATTACAAAAGAGAACTCCGTAACTCATCACTCGTTATCATTTATTATACAAGAGGACCCCGTAACTCGTCACTCGTTATCAATTATTACAAAAGAGAACTCCGTAACTCATCACTAGTTATCATTTATTATAAAAGACCTCGTAGCTCATCATCATTTATTAAACAAAAGGACCAAGTAACTCATCACCCGATATCATTATTATAAAAGGACCTCGTAACTCATCACTCGTTATCATTCATTATAAAAGAGGACCCCCGTAGCTCATCATTCGTTATCATTTATTATAAAACAGAACCCCGTAACTCATCACTTGTTATCATTTATTATAAAAAAGAACCCCGTAACTCATCACTCTTTATCATTTAAAAGAAGACCCCATAACTCATCACTAGTTATCATTTATTATAAAAGACCTCGTAACTCATCACTCGTTATCATTTATTATATAAGAGGACTCCGTAACTCATCATCATTTATTATACAAGAGGACCTCGTAACTCATCACCCGATATCAATATTATAAAAGAGGACCTCGTAACTCATCACTCGTTATCATTTATTATATAAGAGGACTCCGTAACTCATCATCATTTATTATACAAGAGGACCTCGTAACTCATCACCCGATATCATTATTATAAAAGAGGACCTCGTAACTCATCACTCGTTATCTTTCATTATAAAACAGGACCCCGCAACTGATAACTCGTTATCAATTATTAAAAAAGAGTAACTCATCGTTTGATATAATTATTTAAAAGACGACCTCGTAACTCGTAATTCAATAGGCCCTCAACTCAGTCACTTTTCGCTTTTACAGTCACTTTTCGCTTTTATCGCATTGCTCTACGTCTTGAATATTAAGATTGGTAGGAATGGGTACGGTGTAATGACATTTTAAGACATGAGACTTACCTGTGTGAGTAAATATCAAAAACCGCCAGGTGGTTCAAGTGGATGTTTTGACCTGTAAGAGCTATTTTATTTTATATCAATTACCATAATTGTGTATTTTGTACGTTTTCAGGCATGGAACCATTTTCAAATTACTAAATACGAAATTTAAGAGTGACGATTCATCTCGCTACGAGAAACACAATACACAGAGTCAGCGGTCAACAGCAAAGATTATCACGGTAACTGATTCGAACCAGGGACCGCAATGCAATGAGATATCTGTGGAATATGCCAATCATAACACCATATTTTCAAAAGCTGATAATAATTCAAGTGATGGACAAGTCCAAAATAATGATGATCCCGTGGAATATGCAGATAGCACTTTCACTACAATAATATCAGAAGACAAGATAGAGATGGACATCAACATGGTGAATGAAGTGATTAAGGAGATAAATGAGGAGGAAGAGGGTTGGGAGGAAAATAAACTTTACGGTACGTCTGATGATTCAGAAATACTGCATAATCCTACGAATGAAACTGAAGGTTGGGTGGACAATGACATATACGGACAGTCTGATTGAAACTATATTCATTCAGAAATATAAGAAATATAAACTCAGGAGGATCTGCAACATATTGTTATCCTTTTGACAATAATCGTCCAATTTAGTAGATACATTTGACTGTATACCTTATAACGCGTAAGTGATAAAGGGTTCAACAAAAGAAAGTATACACTTTGTTTATGTCATTTTGAGTAACATTCAATTTTTGTTTTGACCAAACAGGCTAGATAGGCATTTAGATGAATCTTTTAGGCATCATTTGATACCAAATTTGCCCCCTAACAACAAAGATGAACCATGATTAGCACCATTTAAAGAAAATTGGCACTTTGAATGGCCGGGAATGAAATGGATATTGATCACACAGTGGGGATGCGTTGGGCTGTGCCTGAGTAAGCGGGCTATTTAATTATGGACAGGTAACATGTGGTCTTTTCTTCCCGCGTAGTGTATTGAAAATGTGACTTTTGAAAAGTGACTAATTGTCTTTAAATGGTGCTAATCATGGTTTATATTTGTTATTAAGGGGCAAATTTGGTATCAAATTATGCCTAAAAGATTCATCTAAATGCCTTTCTAGCCTGTTTGGTCAAAACAAAAATTTAATGTTACTCAAAATGACATAAACAAAGTGTATACTTTCTTTTGTTGAACCCTTTATTTCAATTAGATGTTATAGGTGAGAACAATACTAATTAATGAATTATCTATAAATGTAATATATACCACACCTAAATGTGTGCACTGTTCTACGTACATACAATTTAAACTCAAATTTGGAATAAGACTGCATTAATGGTACAACTAAATGTAGAATGGAAAACACTATGACTTGGGAAATTGGGCAAAAACAAAGTTAACGAATTAATTGAAAATGTACTGATACGTATACATTCTTCATACAAAGACGAGTTCAAATAAGGGACGCACCATTTGACTTCACTTCAGGGGGGGGGGGGGGTTGTAGGAAGTTTTTGTACAAAAAAAACTTCACCCACTATACAGGGAAAAACCTTCACCCACTGATGAGTAAAAAAATTAAAAAAAACCTTTGCCCACCCAACTCAATATAAAGGTACACATTAAAAAAAAACACTTTGCCACCTTCGGCAGCAAAAAAACCCACGCGGCGACGGCGGCAAAAGAAACACACAAAAATCCACACAACCCAAAACTTCCTACCCCGCCCCCTTGAAGTCTAATGGTGCGTCCCTAAACGTTAAAGCCTATATAATAAAGTATAGTACTATTATTAGTATAGTATGAAACTAATCAAATAATTATTGTAATGTTACCATAATATATAACTACGAAACACTCTTCCATTAATATTGAAAGCATAGTTCTGGGCAAGTGGCTGATGATGAATGCACTTTCAGTCTGATTTGATTTCAATTGACTGTGACAGGTTATCTTCATGTTTAATTTGTTCTATTGAAATGTCATCTTGCTGATTCCCCACATCCTTCTTGATTACAACATTCGGCTTAATTATTGGTTTTAATGACGTCCTCTGTGTAGAATTGCTACGTTCTCTTTGAGATGAAGGTATGATGTCCATACTTATACCACTCGGTGACTCTCGAGAATTAATCATATCTACGATTATTCGAGGTACGTCTTGCTTGGCTGGTTGAGACCTATATTGAAAGGCATAGTATTAGTAGAAAGTAGTTTTAATACTCCTGACCAATCATAGCTATAGGTTATACCAGGGCAAAACGTTAACATTAGGTAAACATTAAGGAGTGACAGATAATCCCATCAATTATCGACAACAGCCAATTATCTACAGCACGTCAGGGATTCTATTAATTTTGGGATAGGAAAGTCCTATACTAACGTACGTAGCGAAAACGGTCGCTTTTGCAAATTATGGTAATCGTCTGGAATGCGTCGGTGACCGGCGTATGACGCGTTTGACGTCATTATTTAGTCAGCATAGAATTGGTGGCGCTATTCACGCGGTAGATTTACACACAGCTTGCTGTCAAAAAATGATACTGACACTGGAGTTGGTTAATATCCAACTCCAGCGGTTTTTGGATGAAATAATTAAGTTCCAACGTGTGATGAATTTTATGGGGTCATATAATCAAAATCCCGGGCAAAATCTATTGTTACATTGAAAGCAATGGAAATTCAAAATTGACGGCCGTTCGTGTCTACCATCGTCTGCTACAATCACGCCTTATCAGTATAGCGCCACCAATTCTATGCTGATTAAATTTTAATTTAAAAGTGGACTCCGATCGGCAAGCCCTGAGCACGTCTTCAAGAACGAATGTCAACTTTATGAAGACCATGCTCTCGCAACTGGTAGGGTTGGGGGACTCTGCGCATTAGTCAGTACGATGCTCCCACGACTGATAGGGTTGGAAGAGACTCTGAACATTCCAATGAGCCCTGGCAATGCGTGAACCTGATTACAAGAGGAATTAAATTACATACCTACGACAATATGGCTTGCCAATGGCAACCAACAGAATAACGGCAATAACAACAATAACGCCACCAGCGGTACTTTCTGGAATTTAATGAAGGATGAATAAGGTAATAGTACATTCATTGCATTTAATTACTAATCTATCCCTGTTTTTCAGGAAGTCATCATGATAAATTTAACTGATTCTGAAACTGGTGTTTTACAACTACTGTACTACGTTGCGTGTGAAACCATCACTCAAACTTCAACACGCAAAATTTGACCCGCTGGTGATGTTAGGTTACGTGATGGATGAACAATGTTTGAAAAACTCAGATTCCCCGGCCCGATTCTCGTTACCCGCACCTTGGTTCGTTGTCCACTGTGGATTGCCGCACCCCATATAGAAGGCTCCCTTGACATAGGTATTTCAAGACATCTTCATCCATCACATAAGCGGGTTAGTTGCTTGGGAATTGTAACGGTTTTATACGCAACGTAGCAGTTGTAAAACGTAAATGCCTTAACCCTATATCAGGGGAGAAAAACGGGTCAAATTGGTACGGGGAATCAGTATCCGCATGCGCCGGGAATCGAACCCGGACCGCGTGCGTGCAAGTCAGACACTTTTCGATTGAGATACTAATTGGTCAGCTTCAAAAAACGTATAAGTTTTTCTCACAGTTTGATGGCCCAGCGGAGCGTGTGGCACGAGATCAACCGGGCGAGAGCGCGGTACCAGATTGTAGCAGCGTAGGGGTTTGAGGTGTCAAGGCGGGTTACGGTTAACAATTTTAAATCATTTCATTTAAAAGAAATACTAGATGGCTGGGAACATTCATCATTATCAGTTATCAAGTATTGAAGATATCAAATTGGCTTTAAGATATCAGTCTATAGTAACAAATTATGTATTTCATAACATTTAATAGAAGATGAGTGAGCTTTAATATCCATCCATATTTACGTGACGCTTTGTATAAAAGTGTATATATGTTCATCATGACTTGCGAAAACTGAGAGTATTAGTTTAATGATGATCAAAGACTTAAAAATGCTAACCCTGCTCAACGGTACTACACAAGAAGTACTCTTTAGTGTAAGGACATGTAACAATGTGCGCAATTAGTTTGAACCTTTCGTTTATGGTGCTACAGTTTATATTATATAAGCAGGGCTGGATTTACCTTTTTGAGCGCTTTCCTAAATTGGTCAGTATTTAGTGTTGGTAATGTATTATTATCTTTTTTTTTCTTCTAAATTTGGGAGCCCCAAAATCTGGGGCCCTGGGCGCGGACCCATATCTGGCCCAATTGCAAATCAAGCCCTGTATATAAGATTAGTTTCTTACTTAAGACTGTATCTGTTTGCCTCTCTTGGCGGCGACGTTCTACGTCTATCAAACCAAGACGGCTGTCGGATCTTCTGTCTTCTGATTTCATTGAAACAGTCGTTGAATCTGATGACTTTATTGATGTGGTCTTCATTGAGCTACGGATATCCAAAGACGTCATCAGAGTTATGGACACCTGAGGTAAAGCTGTTCGAAATAAACTATAAATTGTAAGTTGTATTAAGCCAATAGAGAGGGAGGAGACTTTCACAATTTTAATGATGTAGATACCTTAGAGAAGTAATTGAAATGGCTACTCCATATCACAAAATGGTCTTAACGATGCAACCAGCACATCATACACCTTAGAGAAGTAATTGAAATGGCTACTCCATATCACAAAATGGTCTTAACGATGCAACCAGCACATCATACACCTTAGAGAAGTAATTGAAATGGCTACTCCATATCACAAAATGTTCCTGACGATGCATCCGGCACATCATACACCTTAGAGAAGTAATTGAAATGGCTACTCCATATCACAAAATGTTCCTGACGATGCATCCGGCACATCATACACCTTAGAGAAGTAATTGAAATGGCTACTCCATATCACAAAATGTTCCTGACGATGCATCCGGCACATCATACACCTTAGAGAAGTAATTGAAATGGCTACTCCATATCACAAAATGTTCCTGACGATGCATCCGGCACATCATACACCTTAGAGAAGTAATTGAAATGGCTACTCCATATCACAAAATGTTCCTGACGATGCATCCGGCACATCATACACCTTAGAGAAGTAATTGAAATGGCTACTCCATATCACAAAATGTTCCTGACGATGCATCCGGCACATCATACACCTTAGAGAAGTAATTGAAATGGCTACTCCATATCACAAAATGTTCCTGACGATGCATCCGGCACATCATGCACCTTAGAGAAGTAATTGAAATGGCTACTCCATATCACAAAATGTTCCTGACGATGCATCCGGCACATCATACACCTTAGAGAAGTAATTGAAATGGCTACTCCATATCACAAAATGTTCCTGACGATGCATCCGGCACATCATACACCTTAGAGAAGTAATTGAAATGGCTACTCCATATCACAAAATGTTCCTGACGATGCATCCGGCACATCATACACCTTAGAGAAGTAATTGAAATGGCTACTCCATATCACAAAATGTTCCTGACGATGCATCCGGCACATCATACACCTTAGAGAAGTAATTGAAATGGCTACTCCATATCACAAAATGTTCCTGACGATGCATCCGGCACATCATACACCTTAGAGAAGTAATTGAAATGGCTACTCCATATCACAAAATGTTCCTGACGATGCATCCGGCACATCATACACCTTAGAGAAGTAATTGAAATGGCTACTCCATATCACAAAATGTTCCTGACGATGCATCCGGCACATCATACACCTTAGAGAAGTAATTGAAATGGCTACTCCATATCACAAAATGTTCTTAACGATGCATCCGGCACATCATTCCCCCCTTGAAAAGTAAATGAAATGGCTACTCCGTATCACAAAATGTTCCTGACAATGCACCCAGCACATCATACACCTTAGACATGTTAGAGAAGTAAATGAAATGACTACTCCATATCACAAAATGTTCTTAACGATGTAACCAGCACAGCATACACCTTAGAAAAGTAAATAAAATAGCTACTCCATATCACAATATGTTCCTGACGATGCATCCGACACATCATACACCTTAGACATGTTAGAAAAGTAAATGAAATGACTACTCCATATCACAAAATGTTCTTAACGATATAACCATGCAGCACATCATACACCTTAGAAAAGTAAATGAAATAGTTACTCCATATCACAAAATGTTCCTGACAATGCACCCAGCACATCATACACCTTAGACATGTTAGAGAAGTAAATGAAATGACTACTCCATATCACAAAATGTTCTTAACGATGTGACCAGCACATCATACACCTTAGAAAAGTAAATGAAATAGCTACTCCATATCACAAAATGTTCCTGACAATGCACCCAGCACATCATACACCTTAGACATGTTAGAGAAGTAAATGAAATGACTACTCCATATCACAATATGTTCTTAACGATGTGACCAGCACATCATACACCTTAGAGAAGTAACTTAAATGACTACTCCATATCACAAAATGTTCCTGACAATGCACCCAGCACATCATACACCTTAGACATGTTAGAGAAGTAAATGAAATGACTACTCCATATCACAAAATGTTCTTAACGATGTGACCAGCACATCATACACCTTAGAAAAGTAAATGAAATAGCTACTCCATATCACAAAATGTTCCTGACAATGCACCCAGCACATCATACACCTTAGACATGTTAGAGAAGTAAATAAAATGACTACTCCATATCACAAAATGTTCTTAACGATGTGACCAGCACATCATACACCTTAGAGAAGTAACTTAAATGACTACTCCATATCACAATATGTTCTTAACGATGTAACAAGCACATCATACACCTTAGAGAAGTGAATGAAATGACTACTCCATATCACAATGTTCTTAACGATATAACCAGCACATCATACACCTTAGAGAAGTGAATGAAATGACTACTCCATATCACAATATGTTCTTAACGATGTAACAAGCACATCATACACCTTAGAGAAGTGAATGAAATGACTACTCCATATCACAATATGTTCTTAACGATGTAACAAGCACATCATACACCTTAGAGAAGTGAATGAAATGACTACTCCATATCACAATATGTTCTTAACGATGTGACCAGCACATCATACACCTTAGAGAAGTAAATGAAATGGCTACTCCATATCACAAAAATGTTCCTGACAATGCACCCAGCACATCATACACCTTAGACATGTTAGAGAAGTAAATGAAATGACTACTCCATATCACAATATGTTCTTAACGATGTAACCAGCACATCATACACCTTAGGGAAGTAAATGAAATGGCTACTCCATATCACAAAATGTTCCTGACAATGCACCCAGCACATCATACACCTTAGACATGTTAGAGAAGTAAATGAAATGACTACTCCATATCACAATATGTTCTTAACGATGTAACCAGCACATCATACACCTTAGGGAAGTAAATGAAATGGCTACTCCATATCACAAAAATGTTCCTGACGATGCAAATATAATCTACTGCGTTCGAATCAGTATTTTTAGCTGCTGTTTAAAAGTCTGCAAATATTGGGAAGATGTTTGCGTACGTGTATATCATTGCCTTACTTAATTTGAAGGAAGTGCATAGGTTCGGAAATATAGAAATGAACTTTATCTTAAGTCCATTTTTCATTTCATGCCAATAATCACCAATATTATTATAATATTTTAAAAATGCTTACCAGAGGCTTGCCATGATATATTAAATCCAGCGTATTCGACAGCATAATCAGAAATAAAATGTAGCCACACAGTACTTGCAATAACATCCCAAACTAATGGTGTCTCATGTTGTCCAGTGAAATACCCTTGCTTATTAATGTCAACTTTCCCGCCAATTCCATATATCAGACGGTCATAATCCATTTCTAATTGTATAATTTCAGTCGTGAGTCGTATGTGTGACGTATGATTTAGTTTAATGACGTAGACACAGTCAAGGTTAGGAGGATACAGATCAGGATGTTGTGGACTAATTAAAATGCCTTCATTTTCTGTGTGTAATCCACCACAGTAATCTGTAATATAAAATCGAGAATTTGGTAAAAAATGTCAATATAATTCATCAACTAGGCCTTATGTGATATGAAAGTGTGAATATAAATGATCAACGTACAAACCTGATATGCCGATAGCATCATGTTTTAGCATAGTAAATGAAAGATTGGCCCTAATGATATCTAGTTTGCAGTGGTGTTACGAGCTTTTTAGTCTCAGATGAAAGGTTACACATAATAATATTTTTATTCAATAGGCCTTATTTAGATTTTCTCTGCCAAAATGTTGTGAATTGAATCTAAGGTGTGAGGGGTGGGTATAGGGTGATGGTGTCTTGATGTTTATTAACGGGCAAATATCAAAATTGTCATCCAATTCCACCACGGTTTAACAATTGTCCCCATTTTATACGCTTCATTTTCAAATTTAGCCTATAGTCAACGTTCTTTGTAAAATAAAGATTATGTTGTCAACATCTAAGTTCATTTTATCTGAATGTCAACCAGTTTGTAAGTATTTTGTTATTTAAATTGATGATGATAAAGAGCACATATCACATCACAAGAGTGCGGGATATAGTATTAACAAATTTCGTGCCATAAATGGTGAGAAGTGACCAGAAGTCCTGCTGCACATGGCATTGTGACGTCACACAAACTAGCAAAGGGGATAATCACGCCAGGAAAGCGAGTGTGCGCATGTGCGGAATGCATCACACGTAGCAAAAATAGTTAATTCCGGTTGCCCAAACAAAGAATTGTTATTATTGGCCTGTAGATCATTAAAAACGTAGAGAACTTTGCAAAAACGTCATTTTCGTCCTTGCTCCATATGGCAAAATCAATTTACCAGCTTGGATAGTCAATGAATGACAAAGATTTTCTTGATCTTAAAAATGGCCTACTTAAATTTCATTATATATAATTATTTATGACTAACATGTAAACCTACCCTCGATACTCCACGTCAGGGAAAATCCTCTGTATCCAACTCCTGAATCCGTGACCAAATGAAACCATATTCCGGAATCTGTCTCAACCTTGAACTGAGAAGGCGCTTCCGTTTCACCACAAATTTTCTTCAGTGTAGTCTGTTTATCCACTAGTCTTCCAATACCATACTCAATACAATCATACCGTCCATATTCCAATTGTATATCATTGAATGTAATCCATATATAAGACAATGATTGAACTCCTATAACGTATGTACAATCCGTGTCATCTGGGTAAGGTGCGGGATAGTTTGGGCTGGTGATATTACCCGTACTTTCTTTGTAATAACCATCACAACCTTTTGGACTGTCCCCTGTGAAATAAGAACATCAGATGATAATAATTAATCTTTCCCTCGTGGTGGTGGTGACCGGGATTTGAACTCGGGGCCTCCTATATATAAAATCCAGACAGACGCTCTACCAACTGAGCTATCGAGAACAATTGCTGAAAACAATAAATAAAATCATTATATAGACTTCTCTATATTATGATAGCATTCGAATTACATTTCTAATGATATTATACATTGTATGTACTAATCCGTGCTTATGTTTGGTACAATTCAATGACTGTACTATAATATGGGTGTTTCCATAACCTGACCATCTTTTCTGACCACTTGTTTTCTGACCACCTTTTCTGACCAATTCTAACCCTAACCCTAACCCTATTTCTAACCTAACCCTAACCCTAATTGCTGGTCAAAACAAATGGTCAGATAATCAGGTTATGGAAACACCCTATAATTAATAATCAATAGTAATTTACTTTAGTGCTCTATTCCGAGACACCAAAATTAAACTACAATTGAAATAATACAAGATCAAGATATTGTATCATAAAACTCCAAGATTGAATCGTAGGAGCAAACCGCAGATTGTACGAGTAATGGTTAAAAATATACAACAATTTAATACATACGAATTTCCGGTTGTAGACTTTTGTCAAGTGTAAAAAATGTGATTACTAATTTAGTATTCACGGGAGTATTCAACAACAAAAAACTATATTGCGGTTATTGCAACTTACCCAAGCATACTGATATTCCAATCAAGTAACACAATGTGTAGACTGTTTCATATGCATTCATCATGGACGTACTTACTATAATGACACTATTTAACGAAACAGTTTAAATTGTATTATCATCGTGCGTGAGATAGCAGGTATTATCAACTGAATGGTTTCCGTTCAAAGTGTTTCCTTTTTACAGGGGTGCACTTCATGTGTCTATTTTAGTGACTAAATTAAGACAATGAGGTTTAGCTAATGGCGTTCCGGAATGGCGCACGATACGTCCGTGTGGTTGACACACTTGAGCCAGATACCTTTTTGAGATATTCTTTTTTTTTAAGATCGGCTGACTCCTTCACTAGAAAAACGTAATGAGTATAAATGTCACTCACAAAGTAATTTTCTACATTGATAACAAACAAGTCACCTAGATATAAAAACGAATTGCTGCCGAACAAAATCATGAAGTTGTCGATGCCTTATGATGTCTCGAGACTGGAAGTCAGTGAGTCCTTTTTTGCAACCTGTAAAGAGGCTATAGTTAATACTGTGCCATCTAAAAGAGATTTGTCAAGACTTAGTCTTACAAATGGCATTTCTTGAAAGATGTAAACGTTTGTAGATAGTGGCGACTGTTGCCAGTTTGGCGTTGGGTTGTTGCCGAGTTGCTTTTGGACGATCATCTTATAGGCCTATATTATACTACCAAGATGAAAATACGAATTCAAAATTCATCATTTACACTCACTCTTTTTCTTCCATTTTTTCATTATAGCTTAAAATTGGTCTTAAATGTCTAATTCGCGCGCATTTTGCAATCCAATATTTTGGTTTCTCCCCCACCCCCCCCCCCCCCCCCCCCCCCCACCCCATTAAGATGCTGGTGCCGCCACTGGAATCCCTAGAATACAGGTAAGCACTAACTACAAAAGATATTCATTAAAGAAACATGCTATAGTTACTCTATATACGACTGTGCAAAGCAAAGAAAACTGGACAATATTATGGCACGCCGTTTGGGTCAAAATTAACATTGTTTTTGTATATCAATATGTGTTTTACATGTGTTTTTTTGTATATCAATTTGTGATTTACATATGTGTGTTTTTTGTATATCAATTTGTGTTTTACGTGTTGTTTCAAAATTAACACTGTTTTTGTATATAGATTGGTGTTTTAATTGTTTTTTGTATATCAATTTGTGTTTTACATGTAGATTTTGTGTACATCAATATCTGTTTTTACATGTCGTTTTTTTAACATTTTGAACCAAACGGCGTGCCTATGCCACGCCGTTTGGTTCAATATGTGTCGACGTGTCGTTTTTTTAACATTTTGAACCAAACGGCGTTCCTTGGCACGCCATTTGGTTCAAAACTTAAAAACACCATGTTAATTTTGAACCAAACGGCGTTCCTTGGCACGCCATTTGGTTCAAAATATTTAAAAAAAACCACCAAAGCATTCCTACTATCCTAAGCATTAATAGCATTCCTTCTATCTCAAAGTGCCATTTCGTCCAATAGCCACTTGGTCCAATAGCCACTTGGTCCAATGTCATTTTGTGAATGCTCTATTGCCACTTCGTCCAATGCCATTTCGTCCATTAACCAGTTCGTCCAATGCCATTTCGTCTAATTCCATTGTCCAATGCCATTTCGTCTAATCCCATTGTCCAATGCCATTTCGTCTAAGGCCATTTCGTCCATTAGCCACTTGGTCCGATAACCACTTGGTCCAATAGCCACTTCGTCCAATGTCATTTCGTTCAATAGCCACTTCGTCCAATGTCACTTGGTCCAATAGCCACTTCGTCCAATAGTCATTTTGTCCATTCCCACTTCGCCCAATAGCCATTTCGTCCAATGCCATTTGGTCCAATAACCATTTCGTCCATATACCATTTGGTCCAATAGTCATTTGGTCCTATATCCATTTTGTCCAATGTCACTTGGTCCAATAGCCACTTCGTCCAATAGCCATTTTGTCCATTCCCACTTCGTCCAATAGCCATTTCGTCCAATGCCATTTGGTCCAATAGCCATTCGGTCCAATAGCCATTTGGTCCAATAGCCATTTGGTCCAATAGCCATTTGGTCCAATAGCCATTTAGTCCAATAGCCATTTCGTCTAAAAGCCATTTCGTCCAATAGCCATTTGCCACAATAGCCATTTCGTCCAATACCCACTTCGTCCAATAACCATAACCATTTCGTCCAATAGCCATTTCGTCCAAAAGCCATTTCGTCCAATAGTCATTTCGTCCAAAAGCCATTTCGTCAAATAGCCATTCCGTCCAATAGCCATTTGGTCCCAATAGCCATTTCGTCCAATAACCACTTCGTCCAATAACCATTTCGTCCAATAGCCATTTCGTCCAATAACCACTTCGTCCAATAGCCATTTCGTCTAATAGCCATTTCGACCAATAGCCATTTCGCCCAATAGCCATTTCGTCCGATTGCTTCCCACCAAAAGTCAACTACAATGGCTATTGGACGAAATGGCTATTAAATGGCTATTGGACGAAATGGCTATTGGACGAAATGGCTTTTGGACGAAATGGCTTTTGGACCATTGGGCGAAATGGCTATTGGTCGAAATGGCTATTAGACGAAATGGCTATTGGACGAAGCGGTTATTGGACGAAATGGCTATTGGACGAAATGGTTATTGGACGAAGTGGTTATTGGACGAAATGGCTATTGTGGACGAAATGGCTATTGGACCAAATGGCTATTGGACGAAATGGCTTTTGGACGAAATGACTATTGGACGAAATGGCTTTTGGACGAAATGGCTATTGGGCGAAATGGCTATTGGACGAATTGGTTATTGGACGAAATGGCTATTGGACCAAATGGCTATTGGACGAAATGGCTTTTGGACGAAATGACTATTGGACGAAATGGCTTTTGGACGAAATGGCTATTGGGCGAAATGGCTATTGGACGAATTGGTTATTGGACGAAATGTCTATTGGACGAAATGGTTATGGTTATTGGACGAAGTGGTTATTGGACGAAATGGCTATTGTGGACCAAATGGCTATTGGACCAAATGGCTATTGGACCATATGGCTATTGGACCAAATGGCTTTTGGACGAAATGACTATTGGACGAAATGGCTTTTGGACGAAATGGCTATTGGGCGAAATGGCTATTGGACGAAGTGGTTATTGGACGAAATGGCTATTGGACGAAATGGTTATTGGACGAAGTGGTTATTGGACGAAATGGCTATTGTGGACCAAATGGCTATTGGACCAAATGGCTATTGGACCAAATGGCTTTTGGACCAAATGACTATTGGACGAAATGGCTTTTGGACGAAATGGCTATTGGGCGAAATGGTTATTGGACGAATTGGTTATTGGACGAAATGGCTATTGGACGAAATGGTTATGGTTATTGGACGAAGTGAGTATTGGACGAAATGGCTATTGGACGAAATGGCTATTGGACGAAATGGCTATTGGACGAAATGGTTATTTGACGAAGTGGTTTTTGGACGAAATGGCTATTGTGGACCAAATGGCTATTGGACCAAATGGCTATTGGACCAAATGGCTATTAGACCAAATGGCTTTTGGACGAAATGACTATTGGACGGAATGGCTTTTGGACGGAATGGCTATTGGGCGAAATGGCTATTGGACGAATTGGTTATTGGACGAAATGGCTATTGGACGAAATGGTTATGGTTATTGGACGAAGTGGGTATTGGACGAAATGGCTATTGTGGACCAAATTGCTATTGGACGAAATGGCTTTTAGACGAAATGGCTATTGGACTAAATGGCTATTGGACCAAATGGCTATTGGACCAAATGGCTATTGGACCAAATGGCTATTGGACCGAATGGCTATTGAACCAAATGGCATTGGACCAAATGGCTATTGGACGAAGTGGGAATGGACAAAATGGCTATTGGACGAAGTGGCTATTGGACCAAGTGACATTGGACCAAGTGGCTATTGAACGAAATGACATTGGACGAAGTGGCTATTGGACCAAGTGGTTATCGGACCAAGTGGCTAATGGACGAAATGGCCTTAGACGAAATGGCATTGGACAATGGGATTAGACGAAATGGCATTGGACAATGGCATTAGACGAAATGGCATTGGACGAACTGGTTAATGGACGAAATGGCATTGGACGAAGTGGCAATAGAGCATTCACAAAATGACATTGGACGAAGTGGCTATTGGACCAAGTGGTTATTGGACCAAGTGGCTATTGGACGAAATGGCACTTTGAGATAGAAGGGATGCTACGGATGCTTGGGGGAGCACACCACTAAGTCGGTTTTGCGCGGCACTTCCGGCAAAACTTGAGTACGATAATAGTTCCTTTTGACAGAATGAACGGGCAAAATCGGCATGATATTAACGAGAAGTGATATCAAATTTATGTTTTATGGATTAGCTTACATATGTTTTTAATAATTAAGAAAGAAAACACGTCAATTTAAGCTGTATTAATATTTTACCGGCCGATTTACCCACACGGTGCATGCCGAGATGAGAGCCGAATAACATGCCACGAAATCACTAGGTCCCGCTATATTTGCTGATATCAAAAAATCTTGACGGCTTTTTTATTTTTAAACCCAGATAATGTTAAAGTACTGTATACAGAATAATATAAAACATATCCAAATTTGGTTGTTTTTATCGCGAGCACTCTGGATTTAGAGCGATTTGAAATCACAGTACGAAGCGTGTAAAGTCAATGGGAGACGACATAGTGTTGTGCTCCCTTGGGATAGTAGGGATGCTTTGGTGGGTTTTTTAATTTTGAACCAAATGGCGTGCCAAGGAACGCCGTTTGGTTCAAAATTAACATGGTGTTTTTAAGTTTTGAACCAAATGGCGTGCCAAGGAACGCCGTTTGGTTCAAAATGTAAAAAAACGACACGTCGACACATATTGAACCAAACGGCGTGGCATAGGCACGCCGTTTGGTTCCAAATTTAAAAAAACGACACGTAAAACACATATTGATGTACACAAAAACTACATGTAAAACACAAATTGATATACAAAAAACAACTAAAACACCAATTTATATACAAAAACAATGTTAATTTTGAAACAACTCGTAAAACACAAATTGATATACAAAAATCACAATTGTAAATCACAAATTGATATACAAAAAACAACATGTAAAACACATATTGATATACAAAAACAATGACGGTTAATGTTGACCCAAACGGCGTGCCATACAATATGGTCATATTCGATGTGTCATGGAGAAAGGTTCTGTGCGTCTGAACCCCAAAAATACTTGCAACCCCATATCAATCACATCTCCGACAAACCTAAAACACTATAGGATGACCAACCAACCTATGCCAAATTTGTCATCAACGACAGTGTCTACAGTCACTATTTCACATCTTTAACGACTGTAAGCACTCTCGCGACAGCGGAAGATTTAAAACATATCCAGACACTCTAAATAATTTATAAAGAGTGCAGTGGCGTGCCCCCCTGAAATAACCCCGTCGGTAAAAACGACCCTCCGTCGGTAGATTTGCGATTTTGACCATGCGATTTTTTTCGGCCGGTTATGCGGACAACTTCATCGCAGTAATCAATGTTACTGTTAATATATAACATATAATCAATGTTAAAAAATATCTTAAGTAAAGGCCAATTAGGCCCGTACCACTAACTGAAAACTTTACTTGGCGTGGACCAGTTACCCCATCATTGGGGCAACTGGTCCTATATGTTCCATATATTATAAAGATGTAATTCATAATACCGAGGTTTAAACCCGGGTTTAAACCCTATTAAAGCAATTTCATGTCATATTGTAATCATGCATTCAATAGCAGAAATACTGGTATTAGACCCATATTAACGTGTAAGAACTAGAAAGAATGTCAATTATTTCATATTCTATTCACATTTCAATACCGAGTCATGTTTTATTGACACTAACAACTAATTTTCAAATGGATTTTACAATTTTGATTAAGTTTTTGTAGGCGGACCAGTTGCCCCTTTGGACCACTTGCCCCAACAAATGACTCAGCACTTTGTCGAGATGAAACGTTTTGTAAGCACGCCTGTGACGTAATAAATGTTACGCCAAAATGTTTTTAAAAATACCACTATTTGTCATAATAATCAATAACTCCAAAACATTTCAGAAAAAAGGCAAAACTGCATTTTTTATTTTAGCCATTACACAGTTTTCTGTAGCCAGCGAGTATCTTTGAATTTGCCATATAACGGCGTTAGGGTCCTACATGTGTAGACGAGTGTCTTTTGATAAAATAAGAAATGGTATACTTTGTTATTTGCAAATTCATCAAATAATAACTCTACCAAATGAATACCCGTGATAATGATTTAAGTTGAAGTATTCTTTAAATGATAATATTGATCGCAAATCCAAACCACCAATGTCCCAAAGTAAACATTATGCGCGATTTTACGGTCGTTACAACCACAACCTATGGTTTTAATCATAATTCGGAAAGTTTCTAGACACACTACAAAATAGCACCCATCAAATGCAAAAAGCATCTTACGATGACTGTCATACTGCATGTATATATTTACTGTTACATATCTATCAATCATATAAAGTACACCTAGCACATAAAGTCCCTGACCAGGTACATTGAGGTTCGCTAATTCAAAATATATAATCGGTACAAGAAATCTGAGATATACATTAAATGAGCAAATTTCTTTTCCGCAGTTTGATACCTCATTCAACAAAATCGAATGGATACTTTTAAAGTTATGGCGATTTCAATGACCGCGCATGCAACAGAAAAGTTGCAGGTATAGGAATCATTGATTTGTGTGTGATTACTGTCATAACTGTGTGCTATCTGAACGAGACAGATGAATGGGTCTGGAGTGATAACCGCAATGTGCGGGACAAAGGGTGTATCTGGCTGTGAAGAATACAAGTCTTAGCTGATTAGCTGTGAGTTTTTTCAGTGCGTAATCACACACAAATCAATGATTTCCTATACCTAGTGCAACTTTTCTGTTGCATGCGCGGTCATTGAAATCGCCATAACTTAAAAGTATCCATTCGATTTTGTTGAATGAGGTATCAAACTGCGTAGAAGAAATTTGCTCATTTAATGTATATCTCAGATTTTTGGTATCGATTATTTATTTTGAATTAGCTAACCTCAAAGCACCTGGTCAGGGACTTTATGTGCTAGGTGTACATTAAACATGATCTAAAGTTTAGATATAAACCCATCTTCATATATCGCCCATACTATCTGTGAATTTTCGATACTAAGTCACTCAATGTGGTGGCTTCAAAGATCTGGAGAATATCACATCACATGTGTAAATACCCTAAAGTTGCAAATGTTTTGGAATGTATACGGTAAGGATATACGGTATGTCAAGTTTCAACATCAGTCGTACTGTTCAAAAGAAAGCAATATGCCCATACAATTGCAAAATCCTTCATTTCGGACCAGTTGCCCCATATTCCCCTATGTAGTGGTGACATTTTTGAAAAATGATAGGGTCACTCGGTCGACTATCTTCTGACTTACGTTGCAACAAATCAAAGTCCAAGTCAAGTCAAAAACTCACAAGTCATTTTTGGCAAGTCCATGTCAAGTTGCAAGTTAATTTTATATCAGATTCATAAATATTGGTCGATTGGTTATTGATTTGGATCTATTCCATTTAACATCAGGGGAACCATAATGGACCAATCACGACGATTCCAGCATCAGTTAGATGCTATTCGCTGAGATATAACAGACTTCAAAGCAGCTCATCTGCCAATAACATGACTCAGCGCCGCCGTCACCGCCGTCATCCCCTGACTTTCACAATATAATCAATCATATCTCAGCCAAACAGTTATGGAAATACCTGATTTATTCACACAATGTAGCTAGATAAATAGGCTTTCACATGACACCTCAACCAGTATTATAGCTCTACCACATTTAGTTGTTGAGTTAATAGAGAGAGATGGATGATTCGTTACGAAAATGCAACGCCGCCACCCTTTTAGGGTGGTGAGTTCAAAACACATGGCCATGAACTATCTATGATGTGATTAAACATTGTACGCAGTTAAAGGCATATTATGTGATCTTTTCCAGAGAGCGCCCTCTATTCATGATTTTTTTTTAGAAAGCAGATTTTCTTGCGGATTTAAATTTCTGATCATAAATCGTACATACATTCCAAGTTACAGAGCGATACGATTCATATCTCAGCCAAACAGTTATGGAAATACCTGATTTATTCACACAATGTAGCTAGATAAATAGGCTTTCACATGACACCTCAACCATAGCTCTACCACATTTAGTTGTTGAGTTAATAGAGAGAGGTGGATCAGATTATTTCAAATCACTGGACGAGAGACCTTTGTCATGTTTTGGATTATAAACTACCTATGATGGATTAAATTCGCATTTAATAGAACCATCGATCAGATTATTTCAAATCACTGCCTCCCTTTCAATTGGAAGATAGTCCCTTTAGTTTACTGAAATGGTATTACGGCCAAAGTTTAAGAATCTATAGTAGTTACAAGTCAAGTCACAAAAATCAATTGACTTGTTTTGTAATTCATAGTAGTAAGTACCGGACAATGAAAAGTGTAAACTGTGACAGTTTAACACCAGTTTACCATGCGGACATTTGGTCCAAAATACATTATTTATATTAAAAATAATGTATTTTGGACCAAATGTAACCCGCGTTATAGGGATCGTGCTGTTTATTTACATTGTTAATACTAAAAGTAGAACTGTTTAAGTACCGAAATAATGACGCATTAGTCGCAATCACACATTTTGGTAACAGTTTACCATTCCGAGTTAAAATAAAAATGTCTATTTTTTTAAAACTATTTCTTAAATGGTAAACTGTTACCATAATGCGTGAATGTGAATATGAATACTAGGCGTCATTATTTCGGTAGTTCTACTTAGTAAAGATAATGTAAATGAACAACACGATCCCTAAAACGCGGGTTATAATGCTAAAAATGGCATCTTTTAGACAAAACTTATGTATGGTAAACTGTGATAAGCTGTCGCAGTTTACACTTTTCATTTCAAATACAAAACAAGTCGATTGATGTTCGAGCTGTGGCAACGTGGTCTAATGGATAAGTCGTTTGACTTCTGATTATTGCTTTTGAGGAAGTAGGTTCGAATGATCGAATCCCACTGGCGACATGTTTATGTTTTGATTTTTGTTTTAATGTGACACTTGTAACATTTGTTTATCTATCAATGAAAAATAAGTTTTAAAGCAATGTAATCTCAACAACATGCATGCAGTTCCTTGTCATGCGTTTTAGAACACAATATTAACAAAAATAGGTCTACATGCAAATTGCTATAGGGGATGTATTTACAGTGACCGTACCCTAAATAAATAATTGTTTTTCAAAAGCAATAACTGGAACACGTATGGTTCAATCTAATTCATGTGTAATATGAAGTCCATATGACATTCTGTTTTTGAGTTATGCGAGAAAATTTGAAATTTAGATGATTGTTTTTGCAATTTGTTAATACAATCCTGGAAAAAGTCCTTGGAACACTTTACACATTTTGATCATTATGTGCAGAATTTGTTTGCTGATCTTTAAGGGCCGTATTCTTAAACGTGAATTTATCCTTTAAACGATGTGTTTACCAAAACGAGATTTTATACGCTGCAAATCTCGTTCCCAGAGTGGTCCTGCGTTAATTGTATACAGGTATGTAATTCATTGTGGCCCTAATGTGTTACAATAGATATCGACCGAATGCCTTAAATACACAGTACTTTTAAAGACTACACGATCCGCACTCAGCTTGCACTGGGCACGGTTGAGTGATCATCCAAGGCATACAGTTGGTGCGCGAGTTTAGTTAAACATGCATTAAACTACCCCCATACCCATGTTTAAAGTTAGACACATTTAGGCAAGTTAGACGCGTGTTTCAAGTAAAACAATTGCGTTTAGTTAAACGATGTGTCTAAAGTCAAAGTTAGACGCGTGTTTAGCTTAAAACCGCGTTTAACTACGTACAAGAATACGGCCCTATATGTTTATTTTGTTAAACTGTGAATAGGACATTTAAGACAACAATTTACTCTTCCCCACACCTCATCGATCAATGTTGGGATTGAACAACTGCTGAAGACATTAACATTCCTCATCATTGCACGGGGGAAAGGGTGATAGTTTACCGTTGTTAACGAGTGAGCGTTCCAAGACTCTTTTCCAGGATTGTAGCTATCTCAAGGAGGATGATAGATGTTGTTGAATTGTTTTGGCTGTTTCCATTAATAAATATTGGGATATATATGTGTCACTATTTACAGAACACTATAATAAGGAACTTCAATACACAGGTGCTATAGGAAAAACTGAATTCCTATTTTATTTCAATACATTGATCATACTACAGTGACACACACACTACACTAACTCTTCCATAGAGATTGTATGCCATGACAAAAATGATATTTTGGACAAAACCCTCAAATTAAAAGTTATTCAACCACCACCAGGTTTGATAATGTACAATTCTATTACATCATATATTTTATATTCTCTTTAATATGTATTTACAGATATTATTTATAGTTAAACCTTATCTTAAAGGTTATAACGCCCAAAACGTAAGAATGTATTTAACATGGTAAATCTCAAATCTATGGGGTTAGTTTACTCTGGTATTCTGAATAAACTCCTCAATTATGTACTGTTTCATTTTCATCCGAGGTTTATGCAAGGCTTTACAAATTTATGAACAAACATATTGTATGTTTATTACACAGGCAATGTTTTATTTAGGGAATAAGAACAAAGTTAACAATTTGCTATTCTTTCAAAATTAGTAATATTTTGGGTTCATTTATAAAGCAAAGATATTTTGTATATCCATATATTGGGAAGTGTCCCATTCATTGTATAGCAATATTGACCACATATCATAACATTAAGTTTAGTTTTGCTGGTTTTCTCCTCAAATTTGCTTCACCATACACGCCGATAGACACTGTACCCTTTGATATACTACTATATGCTTAACAAATCATAGATAATAATGAATTATATTCATACTTTGTTGTCAAAGGGACCTTTATTAGGACCATCTGAAGATCAGTTCATGTTAGATGGGAAGCACTTTTTTCCATTTTCCATATTGTTACTGTTTTATATTATTTACTAGACCCCTTTTATATCCATCCTATTGGCTTTTATTTAAATATTATTAAAATTGTAGCCATATTTCGCCGTATTCTCGTACTAAACACGGTTTCAGATACTAAACTTGTGCCTAAATTAAACGCCAGTTTTATCTTTTAAATGACTTGTTTAACAAACTCAAACCCGATTTTTAACTCCGCAAATCTCGTCCCCAGAGTGGTCATGCGTTCACAGTATATAGTATTCAATTTATTGTGGCCCAAATGGGTTAATAGAAATTGACTGAATTCCCCAAATGCATGTGTATTATTAAGACTACATTTTATGCACTGCACGATACATATTAAACTACCCCATACCCATGTTTAAAGTTAAACACTTTTCAGTGTGTTAGAAGCGTGTTTAAGTTAAACAAATTTGTGAGAATTGCGTTTAGTTAAGCGATGTGTTTATTAGCTTAAAACCGCGTTTAACTACGTACAAGTATAGGCCCATTATATTTAACACCAATAACATGATTTACTTTAAAATGAAACCTAAACTCGTAACAAAAAGTATCGAGACACTTAAAAATTATCCAATCATTAATGGCCCGAAAGTGTATGGATTAATCGAAGCAAAAGACCCAGTGTATAATTTTGTTCTGCATATTTTGACACATAGATTGTTGAGATATAATGTTGCGGAGCGGAGTAATTGTCATTTCAATGGTCGTAGGTCCAGTACAAAAAGTGACGATCATCCTTACAGAACAACTCCGTCAAACCTGACACAACATTGGAAGGGCTACGGCGTATTCTTGTCACATGATTGTCACATTTGAAACTGGACCTACGACCATTAAAATGACGATAACTCCACTCCCCAACATCGTATCTCAACAATCGAGGTGTCAAAATACGCAGAACAACATTATGCTCTTGGTAATTTGCTTCGAATAATCCATACCTTTTCGGGCCGTTAATTGTTAGATCGTTTTTAAGTGTCTCGTTTTTAACTTTTTGTTATGAGTCTAGTTTCAACTGTACCATAGCAGATAGGTTTCACAGATAGGTGCGGTGCGTTAGACATTTGCATCAAGTCGGAAGGATGGAAACCTCACAATTCCACCATGTTTGATATTAATTTAAATATAGTTCCCGATGTGCGACACATTTTGAGAGCATACAACAAAAGTCTTTGGGCTTCTTTTCAACTTCTTTGTATCAATACTATGACTAACAATGAATATTCCAGGTAAACTTTACTTACTTAAAGAACTATTTTAAAAGTAAATCCACACAGGGTGAATAAAAAAAGCTTGGTTTT
The DNA here is from genome assembly GCA_035610835.1 of Ophiura sarsii. Classification (NCBI taxonomy): domain Eukaryota; kingdom Metazoa; phylum Echinodermata; class Ophiuroidea; order Amphilepidida; family Ophiuridae; genus Ophiura; species Ophiura sarsii. Next base: position 35,019,839 of record CM069453.1, on the reverse strand, counting down.
AACGGTCCTTTACCTTGACCTTCACTGTATTCATCAAGGTCAAGGGTCATTCAAATTAATGGCCATTGTTTTTCATTCACCCTGTAATTACCTTATAGTTGAATACAATTACAAAGCAAATGTTAACATACCATACTATTATAAGAGAATGTTTGTGGAAACATGTGAAAACAAGACTAGACAAACTTTAACATAAAAGGCACCATTATTATGGAACAGACTGAAGTAAATGAAAATTCCACATTTGCATGTAATGCATACAGGAGGAGGGTTAGGTATAGACAGCTAATATTTCTGTATACAGATGTTATTATAGTTAGAACAGCCTTTCAACAATAAATTCTTTTTGGTACTTTTCCCAATTGCTTTTAGTCTCCAGTTGTGTAAATATCTAAAATTATTTTCATAAACATTTCATACATTCAAAATGTTCATGAACGGTACATTTTTTCAAAATTGTGGTATCATTCAAAAAAATATAAACTTGGTATTCAATTCCATTTTCAATACTGTCCTGTCGAAGTGAACAAATGGGGAATTCATTGTTTTTTGGATTTGGCAAATTTCACAATCTGTACTTAAACCTATTGGCTGTAGTATCATTTTAGCTGGCACATATTGTACACAATCACAATGTGTAAATGTAGATTATGAAATTTGTATACAAGGGACAGCCACATTCTTTTGAGTGCATATGCGTTTTGAAATGATGCCACTTTTGAAACCCAAGAATTTAAATTTTGAATATTGTAGCATTTCTGATGGACCTACTACAATCAGAACAGAAAATTATCGATCAACAATTAATTTTTAACATGAACCTTAAAAACACGCACAAATAAAATGCAGTCGAGTGCGTAAATATTTTGTATTACTGCGTTTGTGCCCGATACATGCACAACGCCGCTTAACAACAGTCAAAAATGTTAAATGTCCTCATTCGGGATCAGCCTGTACTGGGCAAGAGTCAAATTTGTTATTTAAAAATATTCAAATGATAAAATCAATTAACAATGTTTTACAGGCCAGACATGCCTTTCAAACCTTCACCTTAGCCCAATTTTATCAGATTTTGATATGTCAAATTAAAAACATATAGGCAGACCATTCAAATAAAAATTACATGTTTAATCATGTCAAAATAATTCTCAATATTGAAAGAACAAGACCATTACCCCCATACCAATTATTAAGACAATGATTCGAAAACATCCAGATTTCATTTATAATAAATATATTAACTTAACATACATTTCAATTTTCCCCTTACAAATATATAACATGGTCATTAAAGGGGAACAGCTGTTCAGTAAACTTCAACATGGATAACTGTTGACTTGAAGTTGTCAGAGGAAACAAAATTTAACATTCAATTATGCATGCCTACTTACAAAAAACATGTTAAGAAACTTTATACTCTTCCTTGATTCCATGGGATATATCACTACACTATATAGTGATTAGTCACCTTCATAATTTGTGGCCAGCTAGCATACATGTGTTCTTAACGAAAGCTGAGAACCAACCAACAGAGTTTGCCACAGATGAGCTGGTCACTTGACAGTAAGCATTATGTTCCTATCCCTTAACACTTTTGGACCGATGATTTGACTTTCGCCGGTTATAAATCATCTGTTAAATCATCTGTTAAAAGACTGCAAAGGACATAATTATGCCCTAATGGCATACATAAATTAACCGTCATAACCCTGAAAATGGACCACATAAGTCAGCAGTTGACAAAATGTTAGATGATTTATTACCGGCGAAATGTCAAAATCACTGTTCCAAAAGTGTTAAGAGATGGGAACATAATGAGGAGTTATCATAGAGAAATTGTAACCTTAGTAAATTCCCAAGAGAACTGGATGTGACTAGCAAACCAAGAGTGGGAGCTGTTTTTAAACAAAGTAAGTGGGCAGCAGTAATGATCACTCAGGTTTTCTCACCATTGACATACCTGGATAAAGCCTTTACACAAAAGTGTGGTCAGCGCACTGCATGTATCATATGCTGAATGCAATTGGAGGGCGACTATATTAAAACTACTTTCTATTATTAAATACATATTGGCAATTCAAATGTTATTTGCAGCAGATTATAAATGTGTATATTTAACATTCTGTCCACCCAGTTCATTGAAAACAAGTGCATGAATCAAATCCATAGAAAGTTGTGCACTTATAGTTTATTTAACTTCCACGAGACAGTGATGTCACCGTGTCATCCACTGATTGCATAAACGTGCACCTACTTGAGGCGCATGCATATACACATATGTACGGAAAGGCAGGAGATACGTGTGGGGGTGTGTGTGTAAATGTTGCGCTTGTAGAGTTACATGACTGTCCAGAGGAAGTGAAATAGAGCATCAAGTTTTTATTGGAATTAAATGCATTGCATTTGATAGGACATTTTATTCTATTATTACTTATTACTGCACACCGAGGACCATTAGTATCCAAATCAAATTATGTGTGAATGGGTGGCAGAGTGTTATTTCAAAAGTTTGCTAAACATTTCAATAATGTACTTCCTTCATTATTCACCTAACCAGGAGAGACACTTTATTGTCATATTTTTTGAGAAATAAATTATTAACCTTGGTACCTAACGCAACATTGCCATGATATAAAACCCCTGTGAGTGATGCATGCAAAGTAATTCAAATATTCGTAACTGTGTAAACTTCCAAAACAATATGGACATAGAAAGGTAGTTCCCTCGCCTTGCACCAATGAAGTCCGGGTTCAATTTTGTGCACGGCCGGGCTTTATGTGCATTTGGTTTATCACGATCCATGCACGCTCTCGCAGGGTTTCTCTGGGTTCTCCGGTTCCTCCTGCTTTCAAAATCGGTAATCAGTTGTTTCGGTTATCAAAAACTTCCTTGACCCAATGGTATTTGGGAGCTGCATTGAAAAATGGTGGATGTTACAATCTAAGTGCGGATAGGCTTGCGCTAGAAATTGGCAGCACCCTAGTTGATGCGACCTGATTCTGATGATTCACCAGCAGCAAAATTACAGCACTTTGAGCCCTTTGGAAAAGGCGCTATATAAATACTGATTATTATTATCATTATAATTAAGGTAGGATGAATCTAACATTTTTGATCCTACATTTTCTTCGCAATTAACTCCACTCTAAAATCAGCATTTTAGAATGAATATTTATTTAACAGAATGTGTGCTTGTACTTTAGTCTATATTTAATCATGACCCAATTACTGTATTCTCTCTTCACCCTTCCGTCTTTCACTTACATACATCTCTAAATGTCACTGAGCCTATCATATGTTATGTGTTATACAACTATATGCCTTACACTTTACATGTTAGCTGGAAATTATTGGATACATTTTCAGTCAAAATAACATTTAATATAGTAATCATAAATAATAATGTTAATACTAATACTATGGTAATTTACATAACAACCTTTATGACCGACATTGAATGAGTGGTTTGAAAATCTGGTCAATTTTCCAATGATTATGTTCCACAAAATCATATTAAGAATTGAAAACCTCTACCAAAAAGACTCTTTGGTAAGTTACACAGAGAATTAACAAAACATATTGCTTTGTTCTTTTAAAGGAGATGTTCCGATTGCTGGCCTGATTTTCAACTTGATGTTTTTCTATTTTATATAAAAAGTCATCCTTAAAAGTATCGCATTCCAAAGTTTGAGTTGCATAACTCCAACGGTTCTATTTTTAGCAGCACAAGGTCACAAAACATTTGCCCATTGAGTCATACACAAACTGGTTGGTGGTTAACCACCTTTGGCAGTAATTCACCACATTTTAGCCTATAATTTCTAAATGGAACATTTCTGGCCCCTAAGATTTTACAGACATAATGAGAAAAATATGGGGATTCTTCTGATATCAAAATATCTTGATGTGAGAAAAAAAATCATAGCCCCAAAAAAGTGATCGGAACATACACCTTTAATTACTGAAGCACCCAAAATAAATATAAATAAAATAATTCCTATTCTTTTCTTGCATACAAAGATTTCAATTAGCATATTATAGATGTAGAGGTGGTTATAGGTCACCTCAGTGATTCCATACAATAATCCAACATAGAGATAAAAGAATACAATAAAAAGGTCTAGTATATAATCTGTGAAATAACTGAACAGTCAATAATACGCCCTTTTATACCAAGCCATCGATCAATCGCTACTAAAGGGAGTCTAATTCAGCCGTTTAAAATACATGCAAAAATGTGATCGATCATCGGTCAGTTTATTCACACAGAAAAGTGATCCATTTTCGTCAAACGATCGTCATATAGGGAATTTTTTGGCGCCTCCGATGATCGATTGTTGAGTTAAGGTGCGTTCATACTTGCGTATCGGTCGACGTCGACGGACAAAAGTTGACATTGCTTCAACTCGCACACCGACTTCAATGTCGGCCGATGCACAACGACGCGAGTATGAACACACCTTTAGTATGAAAAGGCGGTAATACCGTATATAAGTTATGTGTGACACAAGAATATATGGCCGAGTAAATATAATGACATGTTTCTTGTATGTCCTTAGGAAAATGGATTCTTTAATGTTTCACCAGTACTAGTTCGATTTGGCAATACATTTAAAATTTGATTGTCATGGTGATCCCCATATGGAAGATACTTGGAATATTTTCCATTAATAATAAGAGATGTTTGCTTGAATAATGGACCCCAAAAATTCAACATTATTGTGAATATGCGTCAGCAAATGAAACTTATCAAAATACAAATTTCCTATGCAATCAGTATGCTATTATTTTGGAAGCAAAAGAATATCCAATGAGAAGTGTTTACAAAAGGATGCAGGAGGGAAAGACAGACATGTCATTACTCTTTACTATGCCTAGCCCTAATCGTTTGTGTGTTATAATTAGGTTTAAATCACCCAATTACGGTTGCGGTATGTATGTTTCAGTTATAATACTACCTCAGCATAATCTTCAAAAGATATCATATTAACCTATAAACATGTTGAAAGTATGTTTTGTACTTGGTATCATGACCAAAAAATTACTTTTGAACCAATGAGTGTGTCTCATGATACATACAATAACCTCTTTCTTTTTTCAATTGTTTAATGTTCAATAAAGATCCTGCTATAATCAAAACAAATAAGTGTCGATCATTTCAAATCATTCCCTAGAGTACATGCGATATCTGCGTGACCCCAACAGCACTGTGCGCCTGTAGTTTTGGAATGCAGTGCGTTGCAAGACCATGTTAAATCTTGGGTGAACACAAGCACTCGGATCATGACGCTCTGACAGACAATTATTTGTTTTGATTATAGGATCAAAACACCAGACCCTCTTATAATTGAATAGTTTGCAGTTTGCTCTATGCTATGAATAACTGATTTCAAAATATTATGAGCAGACAATAACATCCTGTTATAAGTCATAAACGTGACCTTGGAAAGATTGTTAAATAACAAAGTAGAACATGCATTGATACCTTTTGTTTGGGTTATTAAATTATTATGAGAGCGATGTGATACATTTGAGCCTATCACCCACATGAGAGATATCAATAATAGCATCAAGTGTTAAACCAGGATGTTGCTACCGTCACTGCTGTGAGAGCGCTATCAACAATGAGAAGATTATATCAGCTGTGTGGGAGCTATCAACAATAAGATGATCATATCAGCTTAGAGGGCGCTATCTGCTCTGACAGAGCTGTCAACCATGATGGCTCTGATGATGAGAGGATTTCAGTCTTGAGGATGAAATCACTAATGAATGTGTGGCATAATACAGTGTTTGGTGTGAAGCATACATTACTATCTGGTACATCAGCCATGGTAGTGTTGTCAACAATGTGAAGCATACATTTAGTGTCCTTAGTGTGGCATATATTCCTATCTAGTACCCATATTTATCCTGCATGAAAAACAAATAAAATTACTCATCATTTATAAGTAGTACAAGCATAATCAAGTTTTCTTAAAGAAAGATATAGATAAGTAGGTTTTTTTTAGAATAGCCTTTGTGAGGATATATTCGTAACAGGAAGCTTTTAACATCAAGAAGCATCTATCAACACATGGGGAGGGGAGGGCTGCTCAGTAATCAAACTGTTAGCTCACTTCAATGAAGAGGTCTTTCAATCAAATAGTTCACTGTTACTCAGGGTACTTTATATAAGAAATCAATTGGTGTAAAAAATGCAAATAAAGTGCGCCACATCAGATTAGGCCAAACGCTAGATTAGGCCAAACAAAGAAGAAGGTCTGTCTCAGAAGCCTGCCCGCATTGGTATGTGAAATGAGCTACGGCCTGTAGGTCTATGCGCTAAGGGCTAAAAAACCTTCTTCTTTTTTTGATTCTTTTTTGTTGATTTTTTTTGTTGATTTTAAAAAAAAAGGTTAAAAAAGTAAAAAAGTTCTCTGTAAGCTTGGATTAGCAACAACAACAATATCACATACCTCATAGCTTATTTTCTAAAAAGAAATTTAAAAAAAATCGCACAGCACTTAGCTTATTCACAAAATGTTTCTGAGACAGACTTTCTTCTTTGTTTGGCCTTATCAGAACTATTTGATTACCAACACATATGACCTATCATTGTAATGTCTGATTACCTGTATAGAAGAGTAGAGTCCATTAGCCATACGTGATAGTTTTCCTGCTACCTGGGTTACACCGTCTTTCATACCGTCTTTTATAGCCCCCATATCTGAACCTGAGGGCTCACTATTTTTTGGTGTCCTACCAAATAGTTGGTCACTTGATATACTGCCGCTAGCTGAATATCGATCAAGATTTGATTTGGCTTCATACTGAAAAATAATTGAGAGACAAATTTCGGACTTTACAATCATGCAATATGGTTTTATTGAGCATTTGTTGTCATTATTATGTTCTATCCCATGTCAGTTGTAGATCATGTGGGCACTGACTCAGATAACACTTTCCAGGCGTTTGCAGACGACATTCAAAAATGTCACAAATGTTTCAAATATGTCAAAATAATTAAATTTCATTACCATATTTAGAATCACAATGAGAAATGCAATCACAATGAGTACAAACATTTCTAATATTGTTTCAGTAATTCTTGAGAAAGTTGGTATAGGTTTATGAAAATCTGTTTTGAAATGGTAAAACCAATAGCCGCATGGAAAGTGTAATAATAATACTTTAATCCTTTGGCTATTGCATTTGTAAAACTTTGTTAAGGCTGGCTTACAGAATAAATTTCACAGTTTCTGTAAATTAACCCACTAGTATTTACAAGATTCAAATGAATTTGTCCATGTGAGCATGTGTGGTTCACCTGTTAGGGACTCACAATCTAAGTAGTGCAGCAGATAGATGGCTACCAGCCAACAGTGTTCAGCCTAAGTGTAGCAACGAAAGGGTTCTGAATCAAAATGGCAGTCATTAATAATTGGCCAAAAGCGCTTTGGGACTGTGTGCTTGCATGGTGGAAAGTGCTATTTAAAGACTGTCTAATTATTATCATCATCATGTCTGAAGTGTCAACTTTTCATGTCACATATCAATATTCCTACTTAAAAAGAAGCATGCTATATAAAACCTGGTAGCTTTGATTTGCAATAATGATGACATTCTCAACGTGCATCTGTACTGTCATTTTTACCTCTGAGAATGTTATTCATGAAATTTGTTTCCATGTAGACATTTTTTAACCTCAACATATCAAATTTGGTTAGGAATGCTGCCAATTTATAACATTTCATTATCTTTCCTTTTACAGCCAAATTAAAATGAAGTGAACATTGCCGGGGGGCGGTACTTAGTGGATATGAGGTCACGGGGATGTGCTGCTAAATAGGATCCCAATTTTCCCCCCTCTGGTAAATGAATGACCCCTTTTCATAGCCATTGTTGGTAAATGTATGGGTCTAAAATCCTTAAAATGTGCTATTTTTCAGAGCAATTTCAGCAAAATCGAATATGTAGGAAAATTATGGGATTTAGGTAAATACATGGGTCCATTTCCCCCCCGAAAATGGAGAAATGTTTGGGTCAATTTTCATTTTAATGGTAAGGTCATGTAGCATGACAACATAAAATGTCAATATACTCATACAATACTTACATCCATTTCATCTTTCTTTCCAAAGAATTGATCAGATGAAATTGATTTTGATCCAGCAAATCTCTGCTGAGCATCCCCGGATGTTGCTAGACTACTTGATGGGTAATCTGTCTTGGGAGTTGACCTTGTCCTGCAATGTTTGAGATGGTACATGTATGATGTTGATAAACTTAAGATGCGGTGCTGAAGATATTTCTTGGAGGATTATTAGCAAGATGCATGCCTTGCTTGCTCTAGTAAGCAATTCCTATATACGTCAACCTGCTTCGATATTGCCTAACTCACTTTTCAGCAAAATTGAGCTTCTTGCATAAATCATGACTTCATTTACATTATGCACATGCTGTAATAATTCCTAAGTCATTGACTAATCAAAAGTGTTGATAAATGCACAATTTCAATTCTGCCTAAGTCAGCCTTGTGAGTTAGGAAGATTGTGAATTATGTAAAATGTTTAAAATGGGTCATATCAACTCGTATTATAGGCCTATAACAAACTACATTTCACTTAGGTATATCTCCAACCTAATTCTATCCAACAGTTACTGCTCCTGTTTGGAATTCACTTGCACTAATCATGCTAATGATCGTAAGTTAAACTGCCTAAGTCTCCTATTGAGTGTTGAGATGAAGAATGTTTGCCTATGTCACTGAAAATCCCCTGAAAATCGATCATGCATCGTAAATGTGATCACCCTGACCGCAGGTGCTGAGTGCATTTCAATTGTCTCATTATCATTTGTTCATGTGCAAAAAATGGTGAGTAAATATGTTTGTCTAATGTTTTTGAACCATATTTTGGTTGTTTCCTAAAAACTAAGAAAAATCAGTTAGGGAATTATTGAAGCAGTCTGACGTATAGGTATCAAGGTGACACAGTTCTGATGTCAATGGATTAAATTCCCATTATGCGTCTGTAATTACTCTACAATTCCCCACCCGAGTACATTTGAAGAAAACAATATAAATTTCGTAGACGAAGGGAGTAGCATCACTAGTTGGATTTTCATGATTTTTGTAGGGAAATTGGCCACAATTGTGATGTCACATATTTGATTTGTTTGTGAAATTTAGTTCCCTTCAATATGACTATATTTAGTACGGAAATGTTTGAGAGTAGCATCCGATAATTGGTCGATTAACATGTTGGGTTATCTTCCCAAGTCCCCCAACGTCGGCCTCATTTTCTTTTGTGCGCATGCGTTGGCCTTGTTGAGGGGACTGGCTCCATTATCGTGGTTTTTTTCGTGCCGGATTTTTGGTGTGGGGTTTCTCCACACCGATTATCCGCGTACTTTTAATATGTAAATCAAATGGTAATTAAATACGCAAAAACGGACAAACAGTAAAAGCATCGTCCAGCTATCGGCTTGTGGGGAAAAACATGAGTAATAAAAGCCGTTTTACCACCCAATACATTAGAATTAGATGAATGTGTGCTGGTTTGCAAAAACTAAAACGAGTTTGTATGTTTTCTTTCTGATGCAAGTTAGAACATGTGCAAACATTACAAATACACAAAAACAAAATCAGGTTTGAAAAAATATAAGGACAATACAAGATTTGTGGACTAGGACTTCAAACACAGGGCCTTTGAATAGAGTTGCAATGGTAGGGGCTATGATATGTTGTGAGCAGAAATCATGATTAGGCACAAATATGGAAAACAATTGGTCTTCAAGGAGTTGTGACTATTCCAGACAAACAAGTACAAAAATAATCATGATATTTGGAAAGGAATATTGATGATTCCACTTCCTACAGCCAACACTTTGGGCTGTATTCTTGTACGTTGTTAAACACGGTTTTAAGCCAACACGCGTCTAACTTTGACTTTAGACATATCGTAATTTTCGAAAATTGTTCAACTTAAATACGCGTCTAACTCACTAAAAAGTGTCTAACTTTAAACATGGGTATAGGGTTGTTTAACGCGCATTTAACTAAACTCATACACTAACTGTATGTCTTGAATAATCACTCAACCGTGCCTACTGCAAGCTGACGTTTAGATTGTGTAGTATTAAAAATACACATGCTGTTGAGGTATTCGGTCGATATCTATTGTAATCCATTAGGGCCACAACAAAAATAAATACCTGTATAGAGTAACGCACGACCATTCTGGAGAAGAGATTCACAGAGTTTAAAGCAGTGTTTTGTTAAACACGTTGTTTAAAAGATAAACTCGCGTTTAAGTTAGACACACGTTTAGTTAGACACGGTTTTAAGCTAAAACCGTGTTTAGTACGAGAATGCTGCCCTTTATGTTTAGTTAAGGAATTCAGAGTGTAGTGAAATATGTTTATAGGATGCATCATAGCACCTTTGAGAAAATGAGTTTTTTAATTGTTGACATTTCATCTAGGTTACAAAGTTTGGAATATTGACTTCAAATTTGGCACCAAAAAAATATTAGCAATTATAGATTTCTTCTAATCAACATTTTGCACATACTAGTACAGGGTATTGTTTGAAGAGGGTTTTACACCACAACTTTCGGAAGTAGTGTTATAATTTTCAAAATCATTCGACATGCATCAATTTAGCTTCATTGTAACGCCCAATTAATAATGATGATATTCTAAAATTTTCAGATCAATCCAATCAAAAAATAAAAGTGCTAGCATAATTTGTGTTTACAATGTCATTTATAATGGGATAAAGACCATTAAATGAACAAATGTTTTACATTGTATTCAGAAATATTATTATCATCTATCAAAAGCAAATTAGCACAAATCAGATGCAAACATATTTAAAAGTTCTCAACGCACAGTTGAATGTTCCGTAGAGTTGTAAATTAAGAAAATTGTTGATCAAATGATCCATGATTGCACAACTATATACTTAATTAATAGTTTGCGCAGCAATATGCTTGCATACACAATGCATGTTTGTGACAATGTGGGAGAAGAACAATGTAGATAGGTCTTTATAACCGTGCACTGTCATGTCACAATACGGTTATTGTGTGAATTACCATTGTACATATACTACAAAATGGGTTGACTTGCCTAATTTGTCATAATTTCCTTCCTGATTGATCTGTTTCATCTATTCAGGATTTCATCTTTATCAGTTGAAATTTGCAACGAAATCAAATTGGTCATGGTTCAATGATTTTATTAAGGAGTAAAACCATCACAAAAGAGTCCTCTTTTTAATATATTCTGTACATTAGATTAGCTATTATATTAATGTTGTGAAATGCATTTGAAATGCTGATTAAATATAAGATTAGGATGAATATGGTACAATAAATCACACTGTAGAATGTAAACAGGAAATGGCTTCATTGAAGTTCAAATTGCTTCACCTCAAATATCACCGATGTCATAAATCACTTCATTTGATATCTGCTATTGGATACTGATGGTTTGCAAGTCGAAAGTGTGATAATGAAGCCTTGAAGTTTTCCTAGTAAAATAACTTTGAAGGGAACAATGATGGTGACCATGATAGAGCTGCACCGTTCCATATGAGCGCATTCTCTATAGTTGAATTGAAGTCAACTAAGCCATTACATGTCACACGATAGTGTTTCAGATCCCTGAATGCAACTATGTTTATCTCCAAACATTTTGCATATCTGATATTATTTTGCAAATGAGGGTGTAAATTGTGTGCATGGCTTCAGAATTAGCATTTATTCATGTGAAATCCATGCTTGTTAAAAAATATATTATCTGGTCATATATGTGTATTTAAACCGTGAGTAATTAATTAAACCTGTCCGGTAAATTTTCCTCTATAAACTGAAATATTACTTGCATTATGCATCGCACAAAGACGGGTAGTCAACTAAGCCATTACATGTTATACAATAGTGTTTCAGATCCCTGAATGCAACTATGTTGATCTTCGAACACATTTTGCATATTATCTGATATTATTTTGCAAATGAGGGTGTAAATTGTGTGCATGGTTTCAGAATAAGCATTTATTCATGTGAAATCCATGCTTGTTAAAAAATATATTATCTAGTCATGTGTATTTGAACCATAACTGTTATTGTACATGTTTACCGAGATGAAAACAAATAAAACTGAAACTGAACCGTGATTAAATAATTGAACCTGTCAGGTAAATTTTCCTCTATAAACTGAAATATTACTTGCATTATGCATCGCACAAAGACGGGTATGCTATTAATAAAGCTACTGCTCAAAATCCTCCATTAAAGGTGATGTACACTGGATACAAATAGATGGTAGTATCAAGTTGTGTTCCATGTAAAGGCTGTCAAATTATGCTACCATTTCTATCATCTTCAAGCACAATAATTTCGCGAAATTAACTTGCTTTACAGTCGTATGCAGGGCATATATGGTTGCTTTCTTGATTTCGTGAGTGGCAACAGCAAAAATGAACATTATTAATGTTCATCTTGAATTTCTGATGTAAATTATATATAAAAATAATTCTTCAACAATACTTCGTATCCCTTTAATCAATTTGACCCAAACGAGTACCTATCAAATCCTTATGTACTCCACAGTAAACCATTTGTAAATTGCAATAACTCAAAATCTCAAAAATCTTTAATTTGAGATTTGAGTTATTGCAATTTACAAATGGTTTACTGTGGAGTACATAGGGATTTTATAGGTTAATTGACAATTTAACAATTTAGTATTTTAAGTTGCAGCTATATTGTTAAAATGCTGATCATCCTGTTATGTTCCTTTGTGAGAATTGTATTGCTTTGGTGGTATGTCCCTTTTAGAGTGTTGCATTGCTTGGTGGTAAAATAAATTTGATGTTAATGAGATGATGAAACAATAAGACAACTTTATGGTTTATGACCATTGTGTATCCCACTACTACTCACTTTGTTTTTGTACTTTGTTTTGTTCTGTAAAATTTCAAGAATTAAAAAATGCAAATTCCATTATATACAGGGTGTCCCAGAATGATTCAATCCCGGGTTTGAAAAAATAATAAAAATATAAAAACACTCATTGCACTCCAAGTTTAATGCATGCAATTAAATGGGGAACATGTTTTCTACTTAGGCCAAACAAAGAAGGTCTGTCTCAGAAGCCCGCCCGCATTGGTATGTGAAATGAGCTACGGCGCGTAGTAGGTCTATGCGCTGGGGACTAAAAAACATTTTTGTTGGGTTTTTTTAATGGTTTTTTTTTTTTTTTTTTTTTAATTTAAATTTAAAAAATAAATTAAAAAAAGGTTCTCTGTAAGCTTGGATAAGCAACAACAAAAAAATTTAAAAAAATGCATACCTCATACTGTAAAAGCTGAAATATTCGCGGTGGTTTCATTTTCGCGCTTTTCGCACAAAATCTTTTTCCGCGAAAATTATAACACGCGAAAATATTGCTTTACACATTCATGCAATGCTGTCAGACGGTCGCCCGCGAAAAAAACAATTCGCGAAATGTCTTTGATATCAAAATCCGCGAAAATATCTGTACGCGAAAATATTGGCTTTTAGTAGCCTATTTTCTAAAATAAAAATAAAAATAATAATCGCACAGCACTTAGCTTTTTTGCACAATGTTTCTGAAACAGACTTTCTTCTTTGTTTGGCCTTCTGTTAATTTCATCAACATATATCTATCCATTCAAATAAAGTATGACATGATTGAAAATCGGTGAAAACCTGTTTTCCACTTTCAGCGTATTTCAATTGATAATACTCGCGCCAAACTTCAGAATCACTCAAGCAGAACAATTTCCTCACACCATTCAAACATTGCTTCATTAAACATCACCGAAAGAATCTATATTTTCTGTGAGAAATGTTAGATTTTTAAAATTCAAAATTCCTAGAAAGCTAAATATATATGTTGGAATCATAAGCACTTTGACCAAAACAGTGGTATTCATAGCTAAATAAATTCAACTTTCCCGGTATAAATCATTCTGGGACACCCTGTAAATACCATTGTGCAAGAAAACCAAAGCTGCAATAGGACAGACAGATTAAATTATCCAACAAGGAGAGGTACCAACGCAAAGGACTGCTACAAAAGAAATCATGTCTAAATAGAACATTATGGAGATACCTATCCCTATACGCAATGATGGGTATCATTTTGGGACAGCCGGTACCTACCTTTATACACGGTATCGGGATTTAGCACCGGAAGCCAAGATGTACCTGAATTTCAATCCCATAATGCAAAGAGCATTTTGCATTACAATGATAATGGGCCAATTGTTAATTCATCTGCTGTGTATGCTATGCTCAATGCACCATGGGATTCAAATTTCACTCCACTTCCAGTGCTGACACACCTAAAAGGCATATCAACTGCTAACAGGATGAGGTTCGTAGTTACTCATTGTGTAATGCATAACTGAGCAGCCGAGCTAATTGGCACCAAAATAATGTTCATGAAATGAAGTGTTTTTTGTTCTGAATTAGTATCTATCTAACTAAAGACATTTTCACAAGTTGAAAAAATTTAATTTTGTACCGGCCCAATTTCTTTTAACCCTTACACTTATGGGGGATGGAAATGGCCGAAATTTAGCGAGGGAAAACTGGACTTGCCGGCGACGGGAGTCAAACCCGGGTCAACCAGCATGGAATTCACTGTCTTAGTCCACCTGACCAGAGGGTGGTCACACACCCGTAATTAACAATTCCGGCCACATTTATCACCCGCCGTGATCACCTGGGGAGATAGACTGAAGCGGCACATGCTGCCAGCATAGTTTTTAAATGAGATTTCAGGAGTTTAAAGGTAACTAAACACTGAACATATAATACCAATTTAAAATTTTGATAATTTTGAAAAATATTCATTCACAAAATAGAAAGTGAACCCTTGAACCACTATGTTATATAGATGAGGTGACCTATGATGTCATGTATTTACAAATGGGACACCCTCTGTTGTTTCCCTCCAGGCAGAATATACAGTAAAGTTAATGAAGACAACATGAAATTTCTTTCTAATGAATTGTATAACTCATTTAGTTTTAGTTTATTTTGTGAAATGCGATAGCTTATAGCATTCCTAAGCAAGTTTAAAGACAGTTTTGATAACAATTTGCTGTGACACCACAATCTAGTTAGAAAACCTGATCTGGTCTATGTAAACTATAGGAACTCTTGCCCGGTGTGTTTTGTCTCAAACTAACAGAGGGCATCCTAAATGTCAACAAATGTCACCTCATCTATACAATTAGACTACGCACCTGGATTGATCCAGCGGTGCTATGGAATCATACTGGCTTGGTTTAGACGATGAGCTGCTTGTCTTATTACTTCCAAAACTTGAGAAAAATGCATCTTCCTCTTCCGTCTCCTTGTATCTATACAAGATACAAGAGTAAACAACAAACAGAGGTGTCAACTAATTGGTTCTTGGTAGGGTTACATGCTTGTGAAAGTGCAAAGTGAATTGGTGGTATTTCTTATTTGGAGTAATTCTGTTAACCCTTCACAGAGGTATTCATAGTGCATGATTTTTAAGAACGACGCATACTACTGATGGAGGTGTGTAGGGTATAACAGAATTATGCCTCTTAGGAGATTTTGTTTAACAAAATGTAAAAAAACTTAACCAAACATATGGAGACACCGGGTGCTAAGACTTATTTTAATGTGGGTTACTTCAGCAATAAACTTTAGTGACATACATATTGCGTCCCTCGCTCAACAGGTAATATGTGAGAATCAATACTTATAGCTAACCTTGAGCTTTCAGCGGTAAATTTGTTAGACTTTGCATGCTCCACTTTGTAGCTAATTTCATTAAAAACTACTGTACAAAAATCTCATTTTAAATTGGCTCAATTACATATCCTTATCATTATTAGCATTATTTGCAAAGTCACCTGTACACTAAAAAAAGTCATTATTATGACTACAAAAACTTTTGGTCAGACCAGGGTGTCAATGTAGAGCATTAGTGGTAAAGACAACGGGGTGAACATATAGACATATAGACACACAGACAGACAAGACACATAAAGACAAAAGATAAGTTTAGCACACTACAAAAATGGAAAGGGGTATGTTAATAATGTGTAAAGTTTATTTAATCAATGTTACAGGCATGCATAAGGTTAAAAACAAAGAATTATATAGAATTGCCCTTACATATATAGAAGGCAGCTTAATATATATTTCAATTTATAACTCAAGTTGGGAAGTTGCATGAGCATAGACCATTTCAAATCCGAAAATATACTTTACTTTTATAACGGCTCGAAAGGGTATGCATTAATCCAAGCAAATAACCAAGTGCATAATTTTGTTTTGCGTATTTTGACACCTCGATCGATGAGATACCTTGTTGCGGAGCGGAGTTATTGTCATTTTAATGGTCGTGGGTTCAGTTTCAAAAGTGACAATCATCCTATAGAGAGAGGTTTGCATTACTGTTTAGAATGATCAAATTTGTGCTTTTCAATAGGAATGAGTGTCACTTTTGAAACTGGACCCAAGACCATTGAAATGACAATAACTCCGCTCCGCAACATCGTATCTCATCGATCGAGGTGTCAAAATACACAGAACAAAATTATGCACTTGGTTATTTGCTTCGATTAATGCATACCCTTTCGAGCCGTTATATATTGCATCATTTCTAAGTGTTTCGATACTTTTTGTGAGCAGTTTAGATTGTATCCCTCAAAAAGTTGATGTTGCGGCATTTCAGTAACAAAAATGGTGAGATGGAAGAGATTTTGGGTAATATTTTCACTTTTTACCGTCTGCTCGATACACATGGAATTTGCCCGTCAACGCCATTGTTGATAAAAAAAACCAGAATAGTCTCGTTCCACGTTTTACTTCTCATGTGTGCACACGTGTATGTAAACATAGTAAACCAACTAGGACAATGCTGTGAATGTGATCAACTGTTGCGAAAAATGCACAACGCACCTACTCCACATGACCTGTTTTTCTGAAGATTTCCGATCTCAATTTGAAATGGTCTATATTGCAGTCATAAATGCAGCATTTCACAGCCTGTGTTGGCAGTCTAATTTGTCAACACAGAAACAAATATCCTCACATTCGGGATAAATGCTGCATTCATTTCAATTTATATCATTCATGCATATTTTCGGGTCATTTAATTGGTTGATTAGTACCACGTGACTAAAAATAAAAGTACCATCCCATGTCCATTCATAAAAAAGATACTATCCATCGGCTTATAGTAATACTATACGTCGCCTCGTGTCACGCGACACTTTTACAGATACGCTTTCTATCCCGTTATTATTTTGAACTGCGACTTGTACAACGATGTAAAACATTGTAAAACATCTGGTTCCCTGCGTATTCTTTTATGAATAAGTCGGTGGGGGATACTAGGTACCATCAAAAGTTCGATAAATCACAACAAATCAGACGATAATTATCAGACCGTATCACAACAAAAACAATGGCAGCTTTCGAGGAGAAACCGGGCCGTTTCGCTAAAGTTGATGACACTGTTTTGTCTAATTTAGTGAGTTCGGCAACCTCCAAGAACACGCACAAACAAATAAAATACGCGGTGACCATACTATCCCAGTATGCTATCTCAGTGGGTCATAGTCTGGATATCATTGAAGCTTTCAGTAAAGCTGAACTGGACGAGTTTCTTCAGAAATTCTACGCGGCTTGTCGCAAAACAGATGGATCGATGTATTTGAAGAAATCCATGCAAGGAATTAAATTCGGACTACAGCGGCATTTCCAAGCACTCCATAGATGGGACATAGTTAGAGATCGCGATTTTGCGGAAAGCAACTTGGTATTTAAGTCAGTTCTGGTGCAGCTAAAGATGAAAGGCCTTGGCAGTGTCCAGCACAAGAATCCAATCTCTCCGAATGACTTCACGAAAATACGGGACTGTGATGCTTGTGATCCTCTAACACCGAGAGGGTTACAGAACATGGTTTTTATCAACATGATGCTTTTTCTTTGTAATCGCGGACAAGAGAACTTGAGGGATATGCAACCGTCAGACTTTTTGTTGGAGACTGATGATGAGGGGATCCGGTTTATTTCCCGAAGAGATATGTTCACAAAGAATAACCGAGAAGATGCCGATGAGAAAATTGGTGGTAAGATGTATGAGCTGCCTGGAAACCCCAGATGTCCAGTTGACTCATTCTTACGGTATAAAGCTAAACTTCATCCTTTGTGCCCAGCTTTCTGGCAAAAACCACGTGAAGTTGCACCAGAAGATCCAGAGCAGCCATGGTACTGCAATTCTCCAGTGGGCAATAACACACTCAGTAAGAAGATGAAAGTGATATCGACAAGTGCTGGGTGTGCCACAATGTACACAAACCATTGCCTACGTGCAACGTGTGTCACAGTGTTGGATCGTGAAGGCTTCGCAAGTCGTGATATAATGACAGTAAGTGGGCATCACTCCGAAACATCCATCAAGCATTACAGCAAAACAAGCGATGATAAGATGCGCCAAATGAGCAACGCTATTGCTCGCAAGTCAATGTCGACTGCTACTGCTGTGAAACCACCCACTCCAGCTCCACTGATGACTGGGCCTACTCATACAAGTTTCGTCAGCGCTAGACCTGGCCCGGAGCCTAGGCCTAGTGTTACACGCGCACCCGGACCCGTCGTGCCCGCAATCGACCTTGATGATTCTATTTGCCCGGAGCCTAGGCCTAATGTTACACGCGCACCCGTCGTGCCCGCAATCGACCTTGATTCTATGGATTTACAACCATTGAGTGACTCTCAAGAAAACGTACTGTTACAAGACATAGCAGGCAGCATTAACAATGAAATGCGAACAAGCAGCAACCAGACATATAGTTTCAGTGGTTGTACTGTTCACATCTACAATGCCAAGTAAACAATGATGGCATTTCCCCCCTGTGTACATGCGTTGGTTTTAACTTTTGAATTGTTTGCTGTTCCTGTTTGCTGTTTGATGAACTTTAATTTTTATGAACTATGAGCTAAGCACTCTAGAAAGATGTTTTAACTTTCATGCTTTTATGAACACGGTTGACTGATGCTACAACCAGTCACAACTTGAAATCCATTGAAAAACTGACGGAAAGGACTATTCCATTATTGCTGTAGGTGAGTACGATATACTATTTGACATCTATCAATTGATTATAAATCTAATTATGAAATGATGTATTAAATGACCCAAAAATATACATGAATGATATAAAACAAATATAATGCGTCTATCGGCTCGTGAAATGGAACAATCTAGCTTTCACCTCGTGATCATATTTGTACCATCCCACTCATAGCCACATTATATTTGTATAATATGCACTGGCTAAACCTCCCCATGTTGAGCCAAAACAGAGATTATTTATTAATTAACCACCAGATACTTCCTTTTACAGCAGCATATGTTATTTATAAATCACTTGCCAATCAAGCTATCCCACGTGCAGGTTTGCTTTTAATATTGAAATTGCCCAAATTAAGTTTAAAAGCAATTACTCCCCTTTTCCATGTGAGGGTTAATAAATGAGGTATATCAATAGGGAAATATGTAAGATGCAATAAATTGTTCGAGTGTAGCAAATTAAAAATTTCATTAGAGTATGGTGTGATCTATTAACCCTAACCTCCTACCCAAATTTTCCACAGGATTTTTTTTCAACGACAAAAATGCTGACAAAAAGAGTGGCCCGCCACCAGGACTAACCAACAACCTCTCAGTTGCGATACGGATGCTCTACCAGTGCGCCATGGGGGCCAACCATACTTCGGCGAGTATATTTGCCCAACTATGCAGCCTGGGGCCATTATTTCATTGGAAAAGTCCCACGCCAGTGCGCACAGACATACTTTACCGTGGACATTTGTGGCACTGGGGGTGGTTAGGGTTAATATTTGCATGCATATGAATTTCAATTACAACTTACAGATTGGTAGTTTAATCTCTTCAATCTGTTGTGAAGTTGCTGTGGGAATTTGCCAAATGTGTATACATGCAGGTGACTAAATACAACATTGTATAGCTATAATACACTTTGTATATCAGCTGTATGGATATTTGATTTGATTTGATATTATTTGGGTCCCAAGACCCTGGATAACCCAATAAGCTTATATTAGCTTATTTCCATTGGGGTCTGTTAGATGTGTGAACAGCTACAGACCCGGATGATCCCAGGGCTACTACAGACCCGGATGATCCCAGGGCTACTCTTTACGAACGAATCTGTAACCTTTTTAACGTGCTAGGGTATTGCTCTTCCAATGCACGGGACCACCATTTATATGTGACTTCCGAACTACTGATTTTTGCTTCCATTAGGAAATTGTCACAATCACTTCGCTTCATTTACCAGGCTACCGACACGGCGCACACAATATCAGCACTTCGATTGTAATATCCCCTAACAGCTTTGTATTGTGAGACCTGCATGCTATCCACTAGACCACACGTGCTGTATTAAAGTAACTGACCAGGTAATAAACAACTATAGCTCCTACGTAAAAATATTAAATTATAAAGTTGTAAAGACATTTCTTCTCTTTAATTTGAGATATTGTTCAAGAAGATCGATTACTAATTAAGAACACTACATTGTGAAAAGGAAAGAACAAAGCGCAGTTTACATTTTCAAACTTGGGTTTTGAACACGCAGGATGTGTATGGGCTGCATTGATCAATTGATCAATCCTCATCTTACTATTGACCAGTGAGTTGTTGCTACCAGTTGATCACTAATCTGTCTGTTGCTAGTACGAGGCTGCATGCTGACAAACAAAATGTTAAAATGAAGAACAGATTTTGTTTGGGTTTTGGACACATATTTTGTACTAATATTCATTCAATATTCACATGTTGTTGCAAAGATTCATCAGGATTGGTGATAAACATGAGAAGAAAGTTCATTATATCTAATCCAAATTTCCACTTACTTTGATTGTGGACGTTTCGGCAAAACACTGTTGCCTTTATCAACACATGATAGGTAGTGAGTGATTAATTACTGCTATCGACGCATGTTATATCTCAAATTAAAGAGAATAAATTTCCTTACAACTTTATAATTAAATATTTTTAGTAGGAGCTATTTTTTTTGTTTTAGGCACATAACTGAGTTAATATTCATTCAATCTTCACATCTTAAATTAAAGAGAAGAAAATGTCCTTACAACTTTATAATTTAATATTTTTACGTAGGAGCTATAGTTTTGGAGTTGAGAGCATTACCTGGTCAGTTATTTATTTTGAGGACTGTCAAATGGAATACCCTTCACATACTTTGTGTTACAATGAACTTTATTCCATGACATAAACAGTGTGAAGTGTATTCACGTATTTATCCTTAACTTTCAATTGAATTTGTTTCAATAATGATGATAGCAAGAGTTACACATATCCTGCGATCAAGCAAAATGATTTTGAAGTTGAAAATATCATAAGTTTACTTTTCTTAATGATTTTATTGCGTATTTGCAATGCGACATTTTGCAGAAAACCCCATTTTAAGTGGACACTTAATTCCAAAGATTAAAGTATTGGAAGGGTATCCAAAACAATAGAATTTCTGTATATATCTCAAGATCAATATTCCGACTCATTTTGCTTGATCACATGACGTATGTTACGGTTGGTTCATACTCCCGTACTTTACATAATACAATCTCTACAGTTAGTACAAGATATACACAATTAAAGGGAAATATGTGACCAGTCACATCAACAAGGCGGTTCTCGAACGGCGCGTCTCGCCTATTCATCAAAAGTGACTTGAAAGAAATGATGATGAAACATATGATACAATGTAGCACTGTCACAGAGGTATGCATTGTAGTTAATGCAAGGGATGTAATGCCTTGAAAAATTTAATCAACAAAAAGAACACACCAACCCCCTTCCCTACACCAAATCACATCAAGATAGGCCTTACAGATCTTATTTGACCCCAGATGACCTCTGATGACCTTGAAAATTTAATCAGCAAAAGAACACACCAACCCCCTTCCCTCCACCAAATCACATCAAGATAGGCCTTACGGATCTTATTTGACCCCAGATGACCTCTGATGACCTCGACAAATTAATCAACAAAAAGAACACACCATCCCTCTTCCGTCCACCAAATCCCATCAAGATAGGCCTTACGGATCTTATTTGACCCCAGATAACCTTGAATGACCTCCGATGACCTTGAAAATTTAATCAGCAAAAAAGAATACACCACCCCCTTCCCTCCACCAAATCCAATCAAGATAGGCCTAACTGATCTATTTGACCCCATATTTGACCCCGATGACCCCGAAAAATTAATCAACAAAAAGAACACACCACCCCCTTCCCTCCACCAAATCCCATCAAGATAGGCCTTACTGATCTATTTGACCCCATATTTGACCCCTGATGACCCCGAAAAAGTAATCAACCAAAAGAACACACCCCCCCCCCCCCTTCCCTCCACCAAATCCCATCAAGATAGGCCTTACTGATCTATTTGACCCCCGATGACCCCGAAAAATTAATCAACAAAAAGAACACACCATCCCTCTTCCGTCCACCAAATCCCATCAAGATAGGCCTTACTGATCTATTTGACCCCATATTTGACCCCAGATGACCCCGAAAAATTAATCAACAAAAAGAACACACCACCCCCCCCCTTCCCTCCACCAAATCCCATCAAGATAGGCCTTACTGATCTATTTGACCCCATATTTGACCCCCGATGACCCCGAAAAATTAATCAACAAAAAGAACACACCACCCCTCTTCCGTCCACCAAATCCCATCAGGATAGGCCTTACTGATCTATTTGACCCCATATTTGACCCCCGATGACCCCGAAAAAATAATCAACAAAAAGAACACCCCATCCCTCTTCCGTCCACCAAATCCCATCAAGATAGGCCTTACTGATCTATTTGACCCCATATTTGACCCACGATGACCCCGAAAAATTAAGAACAAAAAGAACACACCATCCCCCTTCCCTCCACCAAATCCAATCAAGATAGGCCTTATGGATCTTATTTGACCCCCGATGACCTTGAATGACCTCTGATGACCTTGAAAATTTATTCAGCAAAAAGAACACACCACTCCCCTTCCCTCCACCAAATCTCATCAATATAGGCCTTACTGATCTATTTGACCCCATATTTGACCCCGATGACCTCTGGTGACCTTGAAAATTTAATCAACAAAAAGAACACACCATCCCTCTTCCCTCCACCAAATCCCATCAAGATAGGCCTTACTGATCTATTTGACCCCCGATGACCTTGAATGACCTCCGATGACCTTGAAAATTTGATCAGCAAAAAGAACACACCACCCCCTTCCCTCCACCAAATCCCATCAAGATCGGCCTTACGGATCTTATTTGACCGCATATTTGACCCCGATGACCTTGAATGACCTCCAATGACCTTAAAAATCTAATCAGCAAAAGAACACCCCACCCCCTTCCCTGACATCAAGTCCCATAAAGATAGGCCTTACGGATCTCTAGATATCGCGTCACAACGCGTCTCAAAAGTTTTAAGCATATTTGACCCCGATGACCTTGTATGACCCCCGATGACCTTGAAAAATCAATCAGCGACAGAACGCACCACCCCCCTTCCCTCCACCAAGTCCCATCACGATAGGCCTTACGGATCTCCAGATATCGCGTCACAAAGGTATTTCTTAGCACACGGCGGACGGCGGACGCCGGACGCCGGACAGAAATAGTGATAACATAGTCTCTTTCTGATTACATCAGGCGAGACAAAAAGGACATTTGTCAACAAACACAGTTTTGAGATAGAGGCCAATATATTTGGTGAAATATAAAAAACATAATAGAACAAAATACGCTTCTTCAAATCATATCTTGTGATTACAAAGTCTGATTACCTTCAACATGGTATCATTTCAAAGCTTAAAATGTGTTCTTTCAAAACAAACCAATAACTCAGATTTGACGTGGGTCTCCAACATGTCCATTTTTATGTGACAGGTCACATTATGTTGTATGCCTTTCATATCAGTGTTGACCGTTACAACCAGAAACCACTCAAATATGTCATTTTGCTGTGTGTGCAGTTATGGGCACATTTATATATCCTTTTAAATTGAAATCAATCAACAGTTGCACCACCAACTTATTCCCATGATCATGTTACATTTAGTATTAATGAAATTGGTAAAAAAGACAAATTTAACAACTATCCGAGTCATGTTAAGCAGCAACGGAGCTTACACGGCCATCACAACATAGTGCAGTGTTCTTACCTTTCCATTAATCACATGACTGGCTTTTCAAATGACAAGATGGCAGGTAGTGGTGCATCAGTCTAGACTGGATCCCCGCGTCCCTCTATATGGCCGCCATCTTTAAAAATGGCGGACCAAAAAGAGGGACTGGGAAAATTGTACGTCCAAAAAGTGTGCGTTTACTCATGGAATTCCACGAGTATTTAGCATGAATATTCATACCAATACCGAGCATACGCATTTGTACACAGCAACAACAGAAATAGCATCCGATTGGTCCAAATCAAAGGCAGTGCATCGAACGATCGTCACGCTGCGCCACGGGGTAGCAAATCGTGCGCCCTATCGCGTCACGCGGTGTACAACGTCGCGTGAAACTACCCGCGCACGAATAAGCTCATGTTTATTCAAGAGTTTATCAGCGCATACTTTTGGAACTGTATTTCTTCCAGTCTTCACATTTGAGCACCTTCGCAGGGGCCGTATGTAAAATAGGGAAGACATGAGGATCCAGTCTAGGGTGTGTTTTGTGTTCAAATTCAATCAACCTTCGTACATTGCATTTCCATACTTAGTATTTGTTATCACATCGTGGAGGAGGGAACCAAGCATTAAATGGAAAGTAAATGCTGATGCTGACGTCATAAGATCCATTGTTGCCTACAACGTAACCCGTATATACGATACCTATTCATGTACTCTTATCATGACTTGTCCTACATATTTTATATTATACATGCTACTACATTATTCTTCTTTTCACATAGGATAACATTATGTTCTTTTCTAGCTACAGAAGCAACATTTCTACAAATTGTTTTGTATTTCACTGTCATGTCTTGAACATTCTATCACTACAACAATATCATATATAGTAAGCATAAAAATGCTTGATAATAGTAATAAAAGTAATATAGCTCAGCTCCAAAGATTCTGGTACTTCAATTTAATAATGAAAAATCTCAATATAAATGTTCCATCATGTTAATGAATGAGAAATTAGCACTGCAGATACACCCATATCCATCTATGATGACCACAGTAATTAATTGCGCATAGAGATACTTCAAAGTACTTTACTGAAACAGATTGAAATTACAATTTTATGATTAAATATGGATTCTTAAAAATACATTTAAAGCTTTATATCTTCTATTTTGCAATGTCAGCGCATATTCAAAAGATCCCGCCTTATTATCGCGTACATACTTGCATGCTTGAGTTAGGTAAAATAATTATACAATAAAATACAACATTTCAGTGTCATGTTTCGTATAAAAGCCTATTGCAAGTTTCTATAATGATTTCTTAAAAGACTAAACATGAATATTGTTACTTTCGGGAAAATCATAAAGTCCCAGCGTTTTCCAATGATTGCACTTATTTATTGCATGCATGCACGACGGGTCGTGGCAATTTATTTGGTGATTTTTCTTTTAAAATCGCGATATCGGGTAAAAACCTGATTTGGGGGTAAAACAAACAGTTCACTAAAAACATGAGTGTAACTTCCTTGAAGGCAGCTGTTAATAACGAATCTTGTTTCCAGCAGCCTGGTTCTAAGCATAGATGAAAGGAACTGACAATTTGGAACCCGGTAGTATATTTTAACTGTATGAATCGTATTGGAAACTAGAAACCAATGCTTAGCACCAGGCTGCCGGAAACGGGATTTGTTAATAACACCTGATCATTTGTGGAATTCTACAAAGATTGAGCCTATAAATGGCCACAGTTTTAAATACCTTTATAATTCACTGACAAATTATTTACAAAAAAAATCAATTCTGTGTACATAAATAACATAATGGTATGTCCTCAATATTACAATATCATATTACAATCACAGGCTAGAGTTAAGTCAAATTAATGTTTAGCATCATATTTCCTATCTTTTTACTGTCATAATGTGGACACAGATTCATTTTTGCTAGGTCCGTATCACTTGGTTCACAATAATTGTGTGATCCAAATGATCACCAAACAAACTCAATGAGTTGCTAATGAGTGAGTAATCAAAGCTTTGATCAATTATTGGATTATGATGAATTTGCTATCATGGTAAATACCATTTTATATTTAGCAAAGAGTTTTAACAATAAATAGAGAGCTATAAAAGACCAGAACTAAGAAGAGATGCAGGATGCTCAGGGTTGTCACTAAGGCGGTTGGTGCCGGTTGGACGGAGCCGGCACTCTTAAAAAAAGGTTTAAAAAACGCCACTCTAAAAAAAAAAAATTAAAAAAAAAAAGATTTTTGTGGATAAGTGCATTAAAACCCTAAAACATTCAGAAGGCCTCTAGACCCATGCCATGATCCACTGCACTTTCTTCGCAACATTTCTTCCGTTCGCCGTCAGTAAAATTAACCGGCACTAGATTTTGGCTAGTGACAACACTGAAGGATGCTAAACATGTTATAAATTAACTACGGACTATTTCACTTCCTCTGGACTGTGACATGACTTTAAAAGCAAGCATTTACACATTTGTTAAGTATGCATGCAATTAAGTACTACTATCATCCAATTACATGGTGATGTCACTGCCCAGTGGATGTGAAATGGACAACAAGTAATAAACTATTTAATAAGCTATCACTAGAATATACAAGAAATGATGGCACTGTAATGTAAACTTGTTTTTGGTATAATAGATGTTCTGCTCCTTTCTTACCGATGTGAACATCAGCTAGAAGCTCATGGCAGTATCTTCACGCTTGCATCACCTGCCTTATCTCTTATTACATGGCTAATTGTTACAAAAAAATGTACAAAAAATGTACAAAATCCAACATCAAAATAGGCATCTTACACCTGTTACCTCAGTAAAAATAAAACATACTTTATGTCGCTTCCCGTTTGGAGGTGACATCAGCATATATTTTAACTATGGTATCTTAATATTGTGTGCTTGGTCCAATGTGAAAGTTGGGAGCTACATATGACATCAGCACATATCTTAGCTATGGTATCATAATATCACATACTTGGTACAATTTGATGGCGTTTATATCAATGCGATCAAAGAAGAATGTCAGCCGTGGCGCAAAACGTGCTGCACCTATGACTAAAATATTAACTAATCGTCGCTATTCTTTCAAAACCTTGTAGTATGTTTTTCCTTGTAGGCCCTTCAGCATGTATAAAGTAAAACTGCCAACGGTTATGCATAGGAAGAGTTGCTTTATACATGTTCCGGGACAAGAGAACTTACAAGGATTTGATAGATGTGACTTTAGCACTTAAATGTTTAGAGCAGATCGTCTAAAAATCGAACATAGGAAATATTACTTTATACATGCTGGATGGAGATACAAGGTTTTGAAAGATTAGCGACGTAATGTCAACCTCCCATCTTGAGGTGACACATAGTACATACAAATCAATTGTAAAAGGATGGATTACAGTTATTATAGATCACCAATATGATACCGACCTGTTACTAGAAGATGACCCTCTGGAGTTGCTGCCTAAATCAAAATCATCAAAGAAGTTATCATGGTTGGAAGAGCGAATGGTTTTAGTGTCTTCTTTTAGAGGAGTCACTTGTTCTATAACCTTCATGTCACTTGTAGCAGAATGAGATACGGCACTGTGTGGAGAAAACAATGACCATTCAGATAATAAGTTACAACATTTCATTTGCAAATGTGCAGGGAAGTACATTCAGGATACCCTAAGGCAGAGGTTCCCAACCTTTTTCTAGTGGTGACCCCATTCTAGAAACCAGCATCAGAGCGTGACCCCCCCCCCCCTTACAGAACAAAGTCATGTGTGTTTACTATGATATAACATAGAACTTTGTTAAATAAGGCTAGTCTGCGACCCCACAAAAAGTGCATCGCGACCCTAGTTGGGGTCGCGACCCAGCGGTTGGGAACCACTGCCATAAGGTGTATCAATTCAAAGTACTGTATTTTAGCAAGTACCAGTGGCTGAATGGGTAGGTGGCTGTCTTGGTAAACAGGAGATCATGATGGGTTCTAGTCCTACCCTGATGAATGTCCTTCAAATTGGGTCATTCAGTGGTGCTTATGATGTGTTTATTTCCCCGCTTTCAGTTGGAATGAGTTTCTCTATACTATATCAAATGTTAGGTTTGGCTGTATAGATATCAATCAGACATGGACAATTATACTGCTTTACAAAAGAAAGGGTAAAATACAAAAATTGCTATCACACAAGAAAACCATGAAATCCACTACAACACCAAAAATGTTCATACCTAAATAGAATTTTTATTGAAAAGATCAACCATCCTCTTATAAATCCTACCAAATATCTTTGATTTTGATTGACAGAAGGCTAATGTATGCGAAAACCCTGTAAATTGCTACATTTCTTTGCTCTTTGCTTGATCTCATATGAATGTAGGTTTTATCTCAATTTGTGTTACCTTCTTCCTCCAAATCCCATGCCAAGTCTCTCCATTTGTTCAGCTTTCTTTGGATCAGCCGCCTTCATCCTGTCTTCTTGTCTCTTTAGTTCTACTGACATATCTTGGTAGGCCAACCTCATAGAAACCCTGAAAATTGAAACATTTATTTTTTCATAATTTACGTGACAACATATCGTCATGCTTCAATAATTGCCTAACTCACTTTTCAGCGGAATTGAACTTTTTGCATAAATCATAACTTCATTACATTATCATTGTCCAATTAAAAGTGTTGATAAATGCACAATTTCAATTCTGCCTAAGTCAGCCTTGTGAGTTAGGCAGATTGTAACAATGATGTAAAATGTTTAAAATGGGTCATAACTCGTATTGGGCCTATAACAAGCCACATTTCATGTGAATGTTTATCTCCAACCTAATTCTATCCAACAGTTACTGCTCCTGTTGGAATTCACCTGCACTATTCAGGGTGCTTTTCAACATATCATCAGCCTGCTTCAATAATTGCCTAACTCACTTCATATTTTTGTTGTTTTCTAAAAACTAGAAAAAATGAGTAAGGTAATTATCGAAGCAGGCTGATGATATGTGATCCAACATCAGTAAATGAGGCACAATGTTGTGTCACATATTGGTAATCTACTTTTACTGAAGCCATGAAAATACAAGAAATAGTTGTGCAGGTACATTGTTGAAAATTTCCGTTTCTCATTCTGAGATTTTGCCCGAATGAACTTTTCATACAAACTTTTTTTTAAATTGAGAATATTATGAAAGAAGACAGGTTGGAGCAATCTCATGTCGTATACAGCCTGTCCCAAAAAGATAAGTACCAATTGATGCCCAAATTTTATTTTATTTTATCATCATGAAAATCAATGATATTAGCTTTGTTGTTTCTTGTCAACTTTGACATACAGTAACCTTAATTTAAGATCATTAAGATCAGACTTTTTATTAATGGCAATTGAGAAACTGTTGACATCGATGGGTACTAATGTTTGTGGGACAGCCTGTAGATGTAAAATCCTGAAAGTTTTAAAAAGAACTAATGGCTATATAATAATAATAATAATAGTAATAATAATAATAATAATAATAATAATAGTGAGATTTATAAAGCGCCTTTTACAAAGTAGACAAGGCGCTGTTATTTTGCTGCTGGTGAATCATCAGAATCAAGTCGCATCAACTAAGGTGCTGCCAATTTCTAGCGCAACCCTATCCGCACTTAGATTGTAACATCCACCATTTTTAATGCAGCTCCCCAAATACCATTGGGTCAAGGAAGTTTTTGATAACCGAAACAACTAAACACCGATTTTGAAAGCAGGAGGAAACCGGAGAACCCGGAGAAAACCAGCGAGAGCGTGCATGGATCGTGATAAACCAAATGCACATAAAGCCCGCGGTCGTGCACAGAATTGACCCGGGTTTCATTGGTGCAAGGCGAGAGACTATCTGTTGCGCCAACACGCTCTCCCTATCACTTATGATAATATGTCCAACCACGGAGAAGATTCTAAACATTTCCACCGGTGCAAATCCCATCTCAGTAAAGTTAATCTTCTCAGTTTGGATCCAATTCTTTCTCTTGCTTCTTATTGTAGGTGTAGAGACATTGCTTATAATTGGGGCCTTCCTGCTGTTCATGAGGCAAACATCGATATAGCAAAAAACATAAATATTATGATATGGTGTAACAAAAGCGAGGCAATTCTTAACCCTGCTTGTGTTATGCGATATCATTATTTACCACATCAACGGCAGTAAGGAACCCCAATTATAAATATGGTCTACAGAAGGTACTTACATCTGAGCTTCTTCGTCCTCTTTGGTTTGAGATGCTCTCTGTTTTGTGGCATCTTCTCTCATCTTTTCCTTTTGTAGAGCAGCAGATTCCATATCAGCAAAGTTAGTCTTGACTTTTTGAGCTCCCATTCCTTTCTTTGCACCAAGCTAAAATGACCAAGATATTTGTAAGGATCTTATTATCCAGGCTACAACTACACAACACAAACAAACAGAATAACTGAGAAATGCCTGGCATTGGGCCAGCTTGCTCAACACTATGCATATTCCTAGAAATGTAGGCTAGCCAAAGATGTTACACTGCTAGAATAGTGCTATTTTATTTTGTTATTTTTTCTCCCATTTGTTTTTTAACAATTTGGGAAACCTAATTTGTGTGATCTAAGTGTAACTAGTAAAGGACAAACTTATAGTACTTACTGAAGTGTCCATTAAGACTTTATTAAAGTAGTTCATCTAATTTTCTTCTTTGGATCTGATTTTACTTACACCTTTCTTCTTTGCACTCTGTGGTTTCCGTTGTCCAATAGTTGGTTTTCTAGTTTCTGTTTTTGCCAGGGCTTGAGTTGGAGAGATACTTAAAGCGGCATCTACACTGGGTCCCTTGGTTGGATCATCTTTTAAAAAATTAAGCAAAATGAAATATTATCTTACTGATAGTCATCTCATTCTTAAAATGTTGAAAAAGCTCTTATAATGACAATCATAGCAAATGTTAAAACTATTCTGTTTCACATGATGGACTTCTTGTGATTGTTTTAAAAAAATTATACTTGTGGTTGAGAAGTGATGTCGTCAAGGCATATCCTGCAGAATAATAGCATGCAAATGACTTCAATGTGATGTTCCATGTGCCATGTATGTAGTATCTGGTTAAAAGCTTCATCAATGCAATGTGACTTCAATTTCAAATCTTACCAATTGTCACCCCATTTCCATTTTTGATAGGCACAGGGTGGCTGCTAGTCTCATTTGAAAAATCTGCTTCTGGTTTGGCTGGTGACATTGTTGAGGCAGGGGTCAATGCTATGTCTTGTGTGTGTTCCTTGAAGAAGTCTGCTTCCTTCTCTTTTGGTGACTGTGCGTGATGGGATAACTCTGATATATTAACCTAACAGCAGATTAAGGGAGTAAACAATGAAAAATATCCCACATATTAATGGAATAATGCAGATCATTTCAAATTATAACTTCTCCTTCATGCTCACCTCTAACGAGCAAGAGAAATATACAGACCTCAAATATATGGCCTTATGCTGATGACATACTAAGGTCGCTTCCCGATCCAGGTTGCTCCTATGCCGAGTTTTACTTCATAAATCAAAAACATTCTCTGATACAGTGACCTGCTGCGACTTCCCGATAAATCGATTAAGATATCGCTTGACTGGAAACGTCCAGTTGACTTTATTTCAACTTGAACGATCGATCGATCGATCACTCATGACATAATGAACACGTTACTTTTTCCACCAATGGGGGAGGTTATTTTGAGTCATTAGCATAACCAAGTCAGCGTCCATTATCCAGCTTGCCGTCCGCGCCGCCAAATAATGACCTGAAAATATGTGCGACTACCGGCGATCAGGGCCTTAGCCATGATTTGAAAGTTTGGTGTCCAAAGTGGGACCAAAATAAATAAAGTGGCGTAAGCAGCGCGAGCGGAGCGTCCACATTCCTGTGTAAATTGACCGCATCGGAAGGCCCCCCTTTTTAGGCTGTCCATTGGACGGCTTTAGCATTTTTAGGGCATCCAATTTCGTCATAAGAACGCCCAGACGGCTCTCTGGCTAATGCCTTGCCGGTGATGTAGTAGCTCGATGCGACCTATGGTATGGCGACCTAAGGTCGCACCAAAATACTTCGAGCTAGCGAATACTAGGTGCCGCAACCTGTTGCGACCAGCTAGTATGAATCGAGCAGTAGTAGGTCATTAACTTAATCAATCAATATCAAATCAAATTGATGGTTAAGAATGATTACGACGAATTTGCAAATTATCATATCATTAAACCCATCGGTAAATTAAAGAACAATCAAGATGACCTACAACTTAGAAAGTGAACTCTGACCTCATTAACATTTGTGTCGTGATCAATCAAAATGAGTCGGATTACAATTATTAATTTTGAGATATAACCAAACAAAGGAACCAATTTATTCTTTCTATTGTTTTGAACACACTTCAATCGCTCACACCTTCAGAATGAACCCTAACCCTAGAAGAGTAGCAGTGGGATGGACCAACGAACAGGGGGAGGGGGTTAAATGGGAGGACAACAAATGATGACCTTTGACCTTAATATGTGACCTTTGACCTCATTGACATATGAAGGTTGCCTCTTTGTACCAAGTCAGGTCATTGTTGGACTTTGTATAGAAAAGAAATCAAATCAAATCAAAAAGTGTACTGTAAAAGACAATATTTTCGCACATTTTAATATCACGGACATTTCGCAATTTTTTTTTCTTCGCAGGTGCCTTCTGGATGCACTGCGTGAATGTTGAAAACAATATTTGCGCGGAAAATATTGTGTGCGAAAAAAACGTGAAAATAAAATCACCGCGAAAATTTCAGCTTTTACAGTATACTAACATCAGAAAGTGTACTAAATCTTTGACAGACACACACACAAAGGATGCAGCCATAAGGTCAGTCTCTCCTACAAACGACCAAAACTATCTTATGTACACAACAAACCTCTGTTCCATATTTTCTCATGGCTCCTACAGCTGATTTATTGATTTTCTCTTTGTATAATCCTGCAGCCCTACTAGTGTATTTCCGATGAGCATCAGTCGTATCAACTCCATGTTGTCTGAAGAATGCCATCTGTGCGAAGTGATCAAAAAACAATAGTTAAAGTTAAACTCATCAGCAGATTTTGGGATAGAAGTAGGAGGTACATGTAGGCTACATGCATATATGTTACATCACACAGACCCAGCAACGTAGCCAGGGGGCAAGGGGGAGACAGAAAGGAGAAGGAAGACAGGCAAATAAGTTGGAAAATTGCAGTTGGTTACGCTGGTATGTGGCAAACGCCTCTAACCCTCCTCCTGCTTGTCATTTTCTTACTCGATGCCAAATCAAAAGGTTTCATGAAAAACCTGGCTACGCCACCAGGTCGAACTGGTGTT
This sequence comes from Ophiura sarsii, assembly GCA_035610835.1. NCBI lineage: Eukaryota > Metazoa > Echinodermata > Ophiuroidea > Amphilepidida > Ophiuridae > Ophiura > Ophiura sarsii. The sequence goes on along the minus strand of CM069453.1, from coordinate 34,986,213 downwards.
CACCGGGGAAAATACCCCCCCCTGACAAGTGACCCTGGCCACGCCACTGTATAGACCAGTTGGTCGAAATGTTGGACCAATAAATCAAATATACGATATACTCCTGCTTTTTTATTGTGTTTTAACACATAATTGAAATTAGGAACAAAAACAATAAAAGTAACAGAATGAATTAAATTTATTGTAGCCATACACATTGTTTGATACTGATAGGAAACATAAAACAAAGTGCTCTCATATTTGTTATTGAGAAAAACATGTACAGTAACTAATCTTCACAATCATATAATTATCTTACCGCATTTGCATTGCCACCCGTTTGCATGGCACGTAATTGTAGCCATGTGAACACATCTAGCTGTGTTGATCTACAATGTAAATAAAAAACAAAAGAATGATTAATGATGGAGAGTCCTCATCATACAACATCAATATTGTTATCTCCAGGAGGAGCTGCATTGGTTACCCAGTCAGAGAACGTGTGACTTTTAAAATTTTAGATACTGTGTTTAAGTGCCTCTCAGGTGTAGCACCGGGCTACCTATCATCTTGCCTTTCTCTGTACAAACCACGACGTGTCAACCTATGATTGGCTTCGGATACTACCCAACTAACTCAGCATTCAACCATCAGAACTCTTAAATCAGCCAGCAATCGGACTTTCACCTATGTCGCTCCAGCAATATGGAATCATCTTCCCGCTCTCACAAGAAATCATGACTCTTTACACATGTTCAAGAAATCTGTCAAAAAATATTTGTATCCAAAAGTTGTGTTTGTTTGTTCAATATCTTTTTGTTTCCTTGTGTTTGCTTTTCTCACGCGCTTTGATCTTGATGTAAAGGCGCTTTATAAGTGCTCATTGTATTGTATTGTTGTACATGATGCACATGTCCGCAGAGCAGTTAATACACAGATGACACCATAGGTCACAGATGCCCACGTTGGGATTACCTATCACCTTATTCCTTATCAACCTACTACCTAATACATGTTAGAATGTACCCAAGGACATGGTGTACTGGGGAGCAGTCAATACACAAGAAGACACTATACATGTAGGTCACAGATGACCATGTTGGGATTACTCATCACCTTATTCCTTGTCAACCTACTACCTAACCTAATGCATAGGATGTACCCAAAGGACATGGTGTACTGGAGAGCAGTCAATACACAAGAAGAAACCATTAGGTCACATTGCCCACGTTGGGATTACCCAGCAGTGCTTATTCCTTGTCAACCTACCTAATGTTAGCCTACTTGTACCCCAAGGGCACGATGTACTACAGAGCAGTCAATACACAAAACACCATAAGTCAGATGCCCACGTTGGGATTACCCAGCAGCACCTTATTCCTTGATAACCTACCTAATAAATGTTACATGTACCCCAAGGGCATGGCATGGTGTACTGATAGGAGCAATCAATACACAAGACACCATGCCCACGTTGGGATTACCCAGCAGTGCTGCTTATTCCTTGTCCTTGATTACCCAGCAGTGCTTATTCCTTGTCCTTGATTACCTAGCAGTGCTTATTCCTTGTCAACCTACCTAATAAATGTTACATGTACCCCAAGGGCACGATGTACTGCAGAGCAGTCAATACACAATAAGACACCATAGGTCACGGATGCCCATGTTGGGTTTTTCGCACCACAATCAAAACAGCTCTGGAAAAAGTAATAATTGGAAAGTTGTTTTTAATTATAAATCGTTCAAGGGTAACAAGTATTTTTTGTGGTGATTCAGGGCCTTAGCAAGGATTTGAAAAGTTGGGTGTCCAAAGTGGGACTAAAATAAAGGTGAGTGAGCAGCACAAAGAATGTCCACATTCCTGTGTAAATGATTAGAAAAGACTGGACAAAATTATAATTTTCTCAAGGCTTATATTTTTAAACTTTGACAAATACCTGCCACTGCAAATTATGAGCGTTTACTTTTGGGCAAAGTAAACTCAAAAGTGAACGCAATACTAAACACTTATGTGAGCCCAACAACACCCACCCTCTTATAAATAACTGTCCCATTATATCACAGATGGTGGAAAACATCTGTGATTATATTCACTCACTTGGATCTGCTTTGAGGTCAATTGGGTGCAAAATGCAAGAAATGTTTAGTTTTGCGTTTACTTTTACATTTACTTATTGCGTTTACTTTTACATTTACTTATTGCGTTTACTTTTACATTTACTTATTGCGTTTACTTTTACATTTACTTTTACTTAGATTGTCCAAAAGTAAACGCTCATAATTTGCAGTGTGCGATGAATCATGAATCCACAATATTTAAGGGAGCCCATCACCAAGATGCTCTCCATATATTTTAATTTTAGGAAAGGCTTACTTAAATGGCTCTAGTTTCTATCTTTGATCGTTTGGTTCAGGGAAATTTTGATATTATACATGTATGGTTGATGTCATAAGGTGGGCATGCTAAAAGGGTGGCGGTGTTACATTTTTCGGAATGGTTTCGTCATTAAAATCTTATAGCATCACAACCCCTTGGCCTGTTGAAATGGTTGATGCATCATTTTAAAGCTGACAGATGGGTCTATAACAGTGTGAAATCTCATTGAAATAGGAATTTAAATAACAGAGAAACAGCAGTTTAAATCTGAAAAAGCAGGGGTGGTGGCTCAGGTGGGTGCGGCTCAGGTGGTGTGGGCAATGTACATATTAATATTAGCATAGGGAAATACAAGATTATCGTAGTGTTGATTTGAATAGATTGTTGTATTTTCTTAACCCCTTGTCCTATCAACCTCATCAATATCTCATTTTAAAGATAAATTTGTAATAATACGCCATTTATTAAACCATTAGGTAAACCATCTCTGATTTATAGCGATGGTTATTATTAATTAATTGGCTGTATAATTAATAAATAATGTGTTATCATGGTTTAAAATGTTTTAAAGATACATTCAATCATGTAGAACCTATTCAGTAATGCTTTAAAGAAATACTAGAGCATTTTAAAGTAATTTACCTTTGGATAAATAATACATATCAAAAGAGGATGTAAAAATTCTTGAAGCTACTTAGTAAGATCGCTTAATTAACATAATAAACTAAATACAAAAGTGTCCTTCACCACAATGTTACTTCTTCTATTTATCATATGCAGTGGACTCAAACTTGAAACTTGACTACTTTGGTAATTTTACAACAGTAGTGATAAACAATAATTTCATTCTGGGTATACTGTGTAAATTAAGGTTATAGGGTCATTCCGTGTCAAAACAACCAAAATCCAGAAATTTGGTACAGGTCACCTCTTAGATTTTGCTGAAATCCATATATAATGTTCATGTATGTGTGAAATGAACACATGCAAAGTAAAAAAATCCAATTCAAAGTCGTTCGGGAATTATAGCCTGTGGAAGTTGGTGGGTCACGGAAGAACATTAGCGCAAAAGTTGCGCCGTTGAATATTTTGCGTTTTGTAGGACACTTTAAACTGCCTTCCCAATATGATACTGAGCTGAAACTTGGTTTCTAGGGAGACAGTAAGCCAAATAACCTGAATCTGACATCAAAATAAGTGTACCACACCCCCTTTCCCTTTGACATGACCTTGAAAATGCAAATTTATTCAACCGTGAAGGGTTTTCCTGATTTTCAGACCCCCCTGAGACCCCCTATGAATAATCAGAAAAGCTTCAAATTGCATATGCATTCTATGGTCACATGTGGTTACTTTCCCCCCAATTCCAGTTCTCTCACTCATTTTGTTTATCTACGGCACCCCTCCAAAGTCGGCTCCAGTCAGAAAATGTCGGAAAAATCCCGACCTTCTCAGTGACCTTTGACCCCGTAAGAAACAATTCACCAAAATGAAACTCTGTCAATTTGTTAATCTAAGTCTAATACACAGTATGGACCAAGTTTGATTTTGGTATCTCTTCTCATTTCACAACTTCACCTCGAAGGCTCTGTGCTTTAGATGCAGGTAGCAAACGGCAGGCTGATTCAGTGTTCACAATAAAATCCTTATACGGGATTTCTCGCGGAGTAAAACCGTAATTTTTTGTAGCACTGATTTCTCATCTGAAGTGAGCACTTTGTCGGATTTGTTGATAACCCATCGGTTTTTTGTCGATTTCACCGTCCGTATCGCAACGATATTCCTGTTCCTTGTCGTATTTCACCGTGACAAGCTTTCCGAATTTGTCTCGCTGTTTACTTTTCACTTTCTCGAACTCGGTATTACGCATGCGCTCAAGATGACCTTTCACCTCTTGTTGTTGTTTGTCGTCCGTAATGGCGCGAAATAAAATGGCGTTGGTGGATTTTAAATCATCTTATAATTTTGCGATAGTGAAGGAGCAGTTTCACTGTCCGGACAGGGGTCAGACCCCCACCCTTTTCATTTTACCCCCACCCTTTTTACAGAGCCACCCTTTTTATTTGGGAATGTTCAACCCCCACCCTTTATACCGAAAAGGGGACATTTTGGATCAAAATAAATAATTCTAGGGCACAACAGTAATATTTTGGGTGGTACCAACATAACAAATTAAAAGCTGGCTTTGAAATATGGCAAAATAAAGCAAAATTTACGATATGATTCATGGGAGACGGGCTGTCCGTACCAAAGCTTTGTCGGAGAATGTTGAAACTTGATTGAAATAATGCGCTGAAATTGGTGGAAAATGTCCTATTTTTTTACAATTTCTTTCAAAATGAATTAAACTACTATCTGCATGTGATTTGTTTAACCCCCACCCTTTTTATTTTATCCCCACACTTTATACAACTACACCCTTTATATGAGAAATATTCTACCCCCCACGCTTTTGTTCATTTCTTGATTTCTGGAGTCCCACGCTGTATAAAGCGTGCCGTCCGGACTATGAGTTTCTAATGCGAATATCAAGGAGTTGTTTTTCAGCTCTGTGAATAACGATGTCAGCTTTTTTACCCGTGACTTTAGAATTTGATTTGATACATCGAGGAATTATATCAGCTCGCGAACATCTGATGTTGAAAATGCTGTGGTTTATCCATCTAGCGATCTTCGATGAGATGTTTTCTGCTTTTCGGAGGGACTTGAGGACATCGCGTCCGTGTTGTCGTATTATAGCAGCATGTAGACTGATATTTGGTTCGATCATGATTTTAGGAATAATTTAGATACCTTTTAAGAACCATGGTGTTTGAGCTCCGTAGCTTTCGAGGTCATCACAAAATGACCTCAGTGGAGGGAAGTAAACACTACGCACGCTGAATGAAGGGGTCGTGATGACCTTACCTACCTAATCTGGTGATTGACTTTCACCTAATTATAATACAACTCATAATAGATTATCCTATCTGGAGAATGACTTTCACACCTATTATAGATTATTGATATTCCACTTATTAAAGTGTGTCAATAACTTGGATATATACCCTGTGTTATTATTTTTATTGACTATTGTTGACTATTTTATAATTAGATGTACTCCAGTCTGAAGATTGCCACTGCACTGTGTGGTTGGTGTGCATGAAACTGCCAGTTTACTAATATATAATTCTTAATTTACTGCTTGTTTTCAAGTTTCAACATAAATGTTTGCATATATAATAGATATTTTTTTCTCTTCAATTTGGGTCAAATAAAATTATAATTATTGTTTGATAGCCTATGCCTGCCTGTGATCTGGTAAAGAAAGATTCATTATTGTTTGTAGTGCATTTCCATATGTTTCAATGTGTTTTACGAAGGAAATTATTTATATGAAAAATCCGTAAATACATCAATATTTACCCTAGAACAATATGGTTGAGGTGTCATTTTAAAGCTTATTTCATGCTCTTTCCATTGGAATGGTACTTATTGCAAAGGGATAAATTGATTTTGAATTTGTTGTCATGTACCTAACCTACATGACCTACTTTAAAAACCTAAACTAATAAAGTTAAAGAAGGCTGACATCCTGCCATTTCGCACACTTCGAGTTCGACTTCGTGTATATTCATTCCAAGTTTTCCAACAGTCTATGTACATGAGTCATGATGAAGCCTGAACTTAACGTTACATGGAAAACAAATCTTATATGAACTGAAAGTCGTGGCATTTAGAGCGAATTTGCCCATTGCATTGCATGATTGTCATGATTGTGCTTTTTTTAGTGCCTGCCTTTGCATCCCATCTTGTCGTTGAACATATCGGTGTAATTTTTTATAGTTTCAACAAAGATGGACCATCAAATCGATCTCAGATTTTTGAAGATTGAAGACCGTTTTATTTGGTACATTTTGAAATACTACCTTATTCGTTTGGATTGAACGAAGGCGCTTGAAAATCGCTTGAATTTCTTGCTTCGTTGGTTCAGCCATCTTTCCTTTTAACTGCGATCACAAAATGTTGCATGTTTTGAATCACAAAAAGAGCCCAAATTAACCGGAAATAATAAGCGGTGCACGGACAATTCATTCACGCTAAAACAAATACACCTAATTTGGGCGGAATGATGTTAGACCGGCGGATTGCCACAAAGCTGACGTAGCAGACGGAACCATCTCATACATAGAACGCGACTTACAATGTGATGTTGAATCAAATGACTGATTACCGGTACTCTAAATGTTTAAAGATGAGGATAAGGGGCACATAGGTCAACAAAACTCGCGTGTGAAAACATTCACCGGAGTAGAATTCTGCATGATGACATGGGATATGACAACATGCGTACAGAAAGCACGACAAAATTAACAAATTAATTGGTCAAAATATTATTTGAAAGCTAGTTTAGGAGGTGAGTGCTATCAGACAAGAAAGTACATGAATGAAATGAATGAACAATCTTAATCAATCCTACTACAAATCCTAAGACAAGTGCTACACTGCTAGTCTAAAGCAGTAGTAGTCTAGTAGACTAGTAGTAGCAGCAGGTGGACAAATTTGGCCACGGATTTCGGGGCCAAATTTGCCAACCAAGACAAAATGTTTGTTATAAGAGAATTGATAATGGCCTTATGTATAATTTTATGTTTACCTCATGTTCTTACCCAAGCAAATGGCAATAATCTAGATTAATGGTATATAAATAATTGGAATTCCACACGTTATTTATAGGACATAAGCCTTAAGGCCATCTGCAATGAATTCTTAGTTTCCTGTTGGCGGGCGGGTCGGAATTGGCTGCCGGGTCAAATAATTCATTATTTTGTTATAATTCATTAAATGTAAATACACTGCATTTTCTCATTGAAAAATGAATGTTTTTCCTATGGAAAATTACTTGCTACGATTAACCCTTACAGCCCCAGATCCCATGAAATCCCATTTCCCAGCATCCTGGTTCCACCTGGCGCTGAGGTTTTTGTCTGAAATAATGGCTGTAAGCTATATAGCTGGGCGAATACACTCGCCCAGCACAGCTTCCCCCGTGGCGCAGTTGGTAGAGTGTCCGCCCGCCAACCGAGAGGTCGTGGGTTCAAACCCCGGGGCGTGGCACCTCTTGTTGTGTGTGCTTTTTTCGCTTGAAAAAATTTTTGTTTGAAAATCCACCGGGTGGGTTAGGGTTATAATTAACATGTTTTACTGTATAATTAAATTGTATTGCCATTCATTTCACGGCTATTTCCGAGCCTATTTTAGCACGTAAACATGCCTTAAAAAAGGCAGCAATATTGCGATATCGGAACACATGTCATGTAAACAACAACGTCGAATTCGACGCCTTTTTGCACGCGACCAACAAATCACTAAAAACAATTGGTGTACAAGGTACCAAAAACGTTCTGCATTTTTAGATAGACTGTTATATTCTGCATAATATGTGTGGGTATATGAAATCCCAAAAGTTGCAAATGAAAATGAATCTGCATCGTAAAATTGTAAAAATACAACATTGCCATCCAAAGTATATAAATCCCTGTCCAAATAGCCTTCTGGAAATCCCTATAAGACCAGCAGCACCGTTCAGCTCTCAAAGGACCAGGCGGTACCAGACTAAATTTAACTAAATTAAGAATTTCACAAGTTTGAAAATGAATCAAAACATTTAAATAAATAAATGTTAATAACTAAATAAATAATAAAATAAAAACTAACTTTTAAAACTAACTTTTAAACTAACTTTTAAAACTAACTTTTAAAATAACTTTTAAAAATAACTTTTTAAAATAACTTTTAAAAATAAATTAAAATAACTTTTAAAATAAAATAAAATTTTAAAAATTAAATAAAATCAATTAAAATAACTTAAAATAAAGTAAAATTTTAAAAATAAAATAAAATAAATTAAAATAACTTTTAAAATAAAATAAAATTTTAAAAATAAAATAAAATAACTGTTAAAAATAAATTTAAAAGTAACTTTTAAAAATAACTTTTAGAAATAAATTTAAACTATAAATTTTAAAAATAACTTTTAAAAATAACTTTTAAAAATAACTTTTAAAAATAACTTTAAAAATAACTTTTCAAAATATCTTTTTAAAAATAACTTTTCAAAATATCTTTTTAAAAATAACTTTTAAAAATCAATTTAAACAATAACTTTTAAAAAAACTTCTAACATCTCCTGTGCGTGCACACCCGCCTCTGCCTGGAGGTCATCAACCTTTGACCTGTGTTGTTGTCTAGATGGCAAAGTTCCCTTAGCCTCAGCACGTGGTATTCAAGAGTTGATTGACTGTCAATGGGGTTCACAGACCCTCCAGGTTCAGTTGGTTAGGGAGGAGAAAGGCCACTGTCCGGACAGGGGTCAGACCCCCACCCTTATTATTTTTGCCCCACCCTTTTTACAGAGCCACCCTTTTTATTTGGGAATGTTCAACCCCCACCCTTTATACCGAAAAGGGGACAGTTTGATGATTTTTTGTGCATTCAAATTTGAAAAGACACAATGGAAGAAAGAACAAAGTGACAGACTGTCGTAACTCGTGGCGAGTTTCCATTTTGAAAAAATGTCACGATTTCCACAATAGATGGCGCTTTATAACAAACAACAAACTCAATCCCTGCTCAATCTGTCAATTTAAAGATGGCAACTTTTTAATTTCGAAGTATATCGGACCCGATATCGGATACATATATATATGATATTACTAGCACTAGCGAGCGGACAAGGGCGGTATTTTGATTATTTTAATGATTGCTGAGAAATTATTCTCCACATGGAATTAACCCCCACCCTTTTTATTTTACCTCCACGCTTTATACAACTACACCCTTTATATCAGAAATATTCTGACCCCCACCCTTTTGTTGATTTTTTGATTTCTGGAGTCCCACCCTTTATAAAGCGTGCCGTCCGGACTATGAAGGCTCATCCTTAGGTTTGTTATGCTTAGCGCTAGTTTCCCAGATTTGAATTTATTTATCTAAATACAACTTTTACAGTCTAATATAGATATTAAAACATGTAATGAAGCGACAGACCTTTTTATGTACATCGTGGTATTGAAAGTTATTATTCATTTGGAGTCAACAATGAATTGACACAAAATAATGAATTCTCACCTGGTTCCAATTTTAAAATCTCCAACAGGAAACTAAGAATTCATTGCAGATGGCCTAAACAAAGTGTTCCTGTGTGACCTTTTTTATTGAGGTCTTTAATTTAAAAAAAAACTCATTTATAATCTATTTATGGGCAGGCAATGTTGACATTGACAATAACATTTCTTTTGACTGATATATCGATATATGAAAAAAATGTTGCCAAATGCCTGAATGTTATTTATTGCGTTAAAATGATCAAAATCTCAAATATTTCATCTTCAATTCCAGTTGGAATATATATTTTCAAAGCATGGCAAGCAGTACCATCACATGTCTTACGTGGGTCAAGCAAGGGATTGCAAAGGGAACACCAGATAAGGTATGTAACAGGAATCATAACATGTCTTACCTGGGTCAAGCAAGGGATTGCAAAGGAAACACCAGATAAGGTATGTACCAGGAATCATAACATGTCTTGCCTGGGTCAAGCAAGGGATTGCAAAGGAAACACCAGATAAGGTATGTATCAGGAATCATAACATGTCTTACGTGGGTCAAGCAAGGGACTGCAAAGGAAACACCAGATAAGGTATGTATCAGGAATCATAACATGTCTTACGTGGGTCAAGCAAGGGACTGCAAAGGAAACACCAGATAAGGTATGTATCAGGAATCATAACATGTCTTACGTGGGTCAAGCAAGGGATTGCAAAGGAAACACCAGATAAGGTATGTATCAGGAATCATAACATGTCTTACGTGGGTCAAGCAAGGGACTGCAAAAGAAACACCAGATAAGGTATGTACCAGGAATCATAACATGTCTTACGTGGGTCAAGCAAGGGATTGCAAAGGGAACACCAGATAAGGTATGTAACAGGAATCAAGGCTCAAGATAAGCGGGCGCTGGGCGATTTTTACCCCTCGGTCCTCCTGCAATAGCGCCCGATAATGCTAAAAAATATACAACCGGGCACTGATATTTTTGTCCAAATCAGCGCCCGTTGACAATCGGGAAGCTTGCGCAAGCCATCGAATTTCAATTTGACAATGCTGCCAAGCTGGATTTAATCAATAGTTAGCTCCCGGTAGACTGAAAGTAGCTCCCGGTTCTCAATATATCCCATGATCCGGGCGCTACTTTTGAAAAAAAGTAGCTCTCGGTAAAAAAACCTGTTATCTTGAGCCTTGCCAGGAATCATGAGAATCTGTTCTCACTGGATTTTTATTCCACAAAATAATGTGAAATAATGAACAAATAAACTGTGATCAATAAACCATCATCTACAAACCGATGTAAAAGTTGCCGGGGCCTATTCAGAGATATGGCTCAATAAACTCTGGAATGAGAATCTGTTTTCTCTGGAATTTATACCAACAAAATTATGAGATTAATTAATTAATAAAGGAAACATTTTTAATATCAAGTTTTTAATATAAGTAAGGATTTGTAATGTCATTAGCCGCAATGTATGTCAAACTTTTATTCCACTACATGTATGTGGTACTCATTTAAATCAAATAACTGGTATTTATCCTAAGTTAGTAATATGCACTAGAATCAACTTATGTGTGCTGCTGCATTATAAATATTTAGGCCACTGAACATAATCAGTGTTCATGTTGGATGTAATTTTTTTCTCCCTCAAGATGTGTACTATAACAAATCCAGTAGGACCAGATTAACCAATATTACTTTATAGTTTGATTAGTTCCAAATTGATGAAGCCTCCTTACAGCAGCTGTATTCATTCGCTGCTGTTATGCAGGCGTCATGAAGGCATCAAGTGACTTTGTATCATATGTGTTGTGACGCGTACATGCGGCCAAAACATGTTCGCCTGGCCATAATTGTGCAAGTAATTGAATCGTTTAAACTATATAGCATTGCTTGTTTATTAAATCAATATCCATGTAATTTTTGTAATCCTTTAATTTTCCTAATTTCAATGATTCAAAATATAGGTTCAGCTTTCAAAAGAACAGCTAAAGAAACTATTCAATGAAGCAAAAGGTGGCATACAAGATGGAGGTGATGGAGAGGGTAGTGACAGTGAAGCTGACCCACAAGGTGATGTCACAGCAAGAAATGATGATGTCACAGCAGATGATGATGAATTAGCTAAATATGGTTTAGATAAATATGATGATGAAGAAGACAATGAACCAATGGAAGGTATGAATTTTAAATGCAGATGTAACATACATTTAGTTTTTCTAAACCAATAGAATCACACTAAGACGAATCTCGGATGAGGGCCGAGCACTGGTCATAAATATCTGATAAAGGATGCACTCGAAGAACTGGAGGTTTGAAGATCATTGATAGACTTCATTTACACAGAGATAGATACTGATGCATAGTTGTAAACTTCTCACTTAGAGGTGCAAAATAGCTGGGGATCCAAGAATGATTTTTTTTTTTAACCTTGCATGGAATACACCACAAAATTTGAACAGTGTTTCTAGACTGAAATTTTGTGCTGATTTCAAATCTGGTGAGTGTAAAATCCGAACCTGTGAGGAAAGTTGTCAAATTAAAGGGATACTACCAGAATTATGTTTTTTTAATGAAATTCACATATAAATCATTTTCTTGTGATTCTTTTAATATTTCACTTTTTTTTTCATTACTTGTCCCAAGTATGATGCTCTGTAATGTTGAGAACTGATATAAAGCAATTTCGGCTCACATTAAAGGGGTATTACCTGATTTTATGGTCCATAATCCTGAAATTTGGTCAAAAATCTAGGAATATGCCTTTAATAATTACTCTATTCTTTGATGGAATGATATACCACAAAATCAAAAACATTTTTCTGAACTGAAATTTTGTGCTGATTCCAGATCTGATGAGTTTGTAAACCATATGTGAGGGGAAAATGGTCAAATTAAAGGGATACTACCCGATTTTTGTTTTTTTAATGAAATTCACCTAGAGCATTTTCTTGTGATTCTTTTAATATTACACATTTCTTTGTCATTACTTGTCCCAAATATGATGCTCTGTTATGTTGAGAACTGATATAATGCAATTTCAGCTCACATTAAAGGGGTATTACCCGATTTTATGGTCCGCAATCCTGAAATTTGGTCCAAAATGTAGGAATATGCCTTTAATAATTACTCAATTCTTTGATGGAATGATAAACCACAAAATCAAAAACATTTTTCTGAACTGAAATTTTGTGCTGATTCCAGATCTGATAAGTTTGAAAACAATATGTGACGGGAAAATTGTCAAATTAAAGGGATAATACCAGAATTGGGTTTGAATGAAATTCACTATAAAGCATTTTCTTGTGATTCTTTTAATATTTCACATTTCCTTCTCATTACTTGTTCCAAATATGATGCTCTGTAATGTTGAAAACTGATATAAGGCAATCTTGACTCACATTAAAGGTGCATTACCAGATTTGATGGTCCGCAATCCTGAAATTTGGTCAAAAATGTAGGAATATGCCTTTAATAAGTACTCAATTCTTTGATGGAATTATATACCACAAAATCAAACACATTTTTCTGAACTAAAATGTTTCTTTCTCATTACTTGTTCCAAACATGGTGCTCTGTAATGTTGAAAACTGATATAAAGCAATTTCGGATCACATTAAAGGGGCATTACCCGATTTTACAGTCCGCAATTCTGAAATTTGGTCAAACATGTAGGAATATGCCTTTAATAAATACTCTATTCTTTGATGGAATGATATACCACAAAATCAAAACATTTTTATGAACTGAAATTTTGTGCTGATTCCAGATCTGATAAGTTTGTAAACCATATGTGATGGGAAAATTGTCAAATTAAAGGGGTAATACCTAAATTGGGTTTTTAATTAAATTCACCTATAAAGCATTTTCTTGTGATTCTTTTAAATATGATGCTCTGTGTTGTTGAAAACTGATATAAAGCAAATTTGGCTCACATTAAGGGGACAGTACCCGATTTTATGGTCCGCAATCCTGACATTTGGTCAAAAATCTAGGAATATGCCATTTATAATTACTGTATTCTCTATTTAAAGGGGCATTGAGAGATGTATCGATATATACTAAAGGAGCAAATAACGTAAAGATAATCATCAATAGCCCAATCCAAAATGTCATACAATTCCGACATCGCCTTCATGCCAAAATAAGCAAACAACGGCACTTCCGGGTTGAGATTTGCCGCGAAAGTCCATGAGTAAAACGATGCATAACTTTCAAATTCAGCACCTGAGTTTCGATATATCATATCGAAACTAAGAAAATTATGAAATTTTATATGATAAACGGCGAATGTTGGTAAACTGTTTCAGATGGTAGTTAGTATATGCCTAAGTATTACTTTGATGCAAAAAAACTGATTTCCAGGATAATTGAGGACGCACTCCCATACGTATCTCTCAATGCCCCTTTAAGGGTATTATGTTGACATGAAACGTAACTTAATATTTCCTAGACACGGGTAACTGGTCAGGTGTCTGGCTCACTCAATTTCCGATTGATTGAGAATTCTTATATAGTGGGTGTGGTTTGAGATGTCATCAAGCAATTTGATTGGTTTTTGGCTGATTTTCAGCCAATAAACTAAATAAGAATGAGAATAAAACATAGTTCTTAGCTGTTTTGCTATAGACGATGGTCTTATAATGTATAAGCTGTACCATATTTGTTTTCGTCCTCTAAATGTTAAATGGCAAGTGTCCGGCTTGCCTCCACATCTGCAAAGCAGTGCACACTCGCCCGTTGTAACACAAGGGCACGACTCCTCGTTTGCATTTGCCTTTATTGGCAATAAGCGGATGTTGCAAGTTCAGATGTTGTCACCGGTTTAGTCATCAGAATTGGCCTCAGTTCATTGTTTTCTTTGCACCATCCAGATTCTAGAGGGTTTGGATTATGTGGGTGGTTCTTATCAGCCATAACATAGATACTTGTTTGCAAAATTGCGCGAAGAACATGCTGGTAGAATGCATCTTCAGTTGGTATTATTTGGACATGAAACGTAACTCAATATTTCCTAGACACGGGTAACTGGTCAGGTGTCTGGCTCACTCAATTTCCGATTGATTGAGAAATGTTAAATGGCAAGTGTCCGGCTTGCCTCCACATCTGCAAAGTAGTGCACACTCGCCAGTTGTAACACATGGGCATCCTCGTTTGCATTTGCCTTTGCATTGGCAATAAGCGGATGTTGCAAAGTCAGATGGTGTTGCCGGTTTAGTCATCAGAATTGGCCTCAGTTCATTGTTCTCTTTGCACCATCCAAATTCTAGAGGGTTTGGATTATGTGGGTGGTTCTTATCAGCCATAACCCAGATACTTGTTTGCAAAATTGCGCGAAGAACATGCTGGTAGAATGCATCTTCAGTTGGTGGCAGAGCTCGAAGATCCACAGAGGTGACGTACAGGTTTGCCCGTAACTCATTCAGAGATTTAAACTGGTCAGGAGATTTGCCATAAGCAATCACTAGAAGCTGCTTGGCAACATTATGGGCACTTTCAACTAGGTTGTCAGAAATAGGTGCTCCGTGTTGTAACTCTTTGCAGCATGCTGCCATGGTTCCTTTAACATTGTCATTAGCTTTAGATTTGGAATAGAATGTTTTCTTTCCTTTACCGAAGAAGAAGCTTGTGGTATCACAGCCACTAATTGCATGGAGAAATGGTAACATTTTAACTTCATCACATTCCAGTGCACTTGCGATATCATGGATTGGGATGAAACGATCAGGAAACTGTATAAACAATTCTGTGACACCACTATCTGATAATTGTGACTGGAAATATAAAGCCATAATCACTATGTCTGTATCATTGGCTTGGATGACAACCTGTTGGCTTTTATATTTTGCAGCATAATGTGCGTGCAAAATAACTCGCGTGTCCCCTTCCTCGTGTGTACTACTCAGTTCCTCACAGTCGTCTTTGTTAGTGTGTGTCATGCAGATAGTCTTTCGTCGCACTTCAAATCCACCAGCTAGGTACAGTGTTACATCTGAGGGTAACAGATTATTACAGTTTTCCCAGGTGTTGAACAGAACATGTATCAATTGTTGTTTGCTTTTGGCACAACATAAAACCTGATTCCAGTTGGCAATAGGCAAGTTATCTTCAATTTTATATGTTACTTGCTTATCAGACTCATTTCTTCTATTTCTGCAGCCACTTGCCTCTTTCAAGCTTACACCATATCCTTGCATTCCATCATATCTGTCTGCAACGATGTGGACGAACTTGCATCCTTTTGGACGCTGTGCTATAATTCTTGGCAACATTCGTTTTGCAAAACACTTTGCTGTCTCGTCATCCTTTGGGCTGTATCTCCGGATGACACTCATGAGATCAACGATGAATGTGCATACTTCATTTGCACGCACAGTATCCTCAAACTTGGCCGTGTCATTCTTTTCCGCTATATCATCTCGTTCGGCTATGTTATCTACTTCCGCTATATCCCCTGCTTCTGCTATGTCCTCTTGTTCTGCTATGTCTTCTGCTTCTGCTATGTCCTCAGCCTCTGCCATTACTACGTCCTCTGCTTCTACTACATCCTCTGCGTCTACTACGTCCTCTGCTTTTACTACGTCATCTGCTATGTTCTCTGCTTCTGCTATGTTCTCTCGGTTGGCTATGTCTTCTGCTTCTGCTATGTCCTCAGCCTCTGCCATTACTACGTCCTCTGCTTCTACTACATCCTCTGCGTCTACTACGTCCTCTGCTTTTACTACGTCATCTGCTATGTTCTCTGCTTCTGCTATGTTCTCTCGGTTGGCTATGTCTTCTGCTTCTGCTATGTCCTCTGCCATTACTACGTCCTCTGCTTCTACTACATCCTCTGCGTCTACTACGTCCTCTGCTTTTACTACGTCATCTGCTATGTTCTCTGCTTCTGCTATGTTCTCTCGGTTGGCTATGTCTTCTGCTTCTGCTATGTCCTCTGCCATTACTACGTCCTCTGCTTCTACTACATCCTCTGCGTCTACTACGTCCTCTGCTTTTACTACGTCATCTGCTATGTTCTCTGCTTCTGCTATGTTCTCTCGGTTGGCTATGTCTTCTGCTTCTGCTATGTCCTCTGCCATTACTACGTCCTCTGCTTCTACTACATCCTCTGCGTCTACTACGTCCTCTGCTTTTACTACGTCATCTGCTATGTTCTCTGCTTCTGCTATGTTCTCTCGGTCGGCTATGTTCTTGCATTCGGCTATGTTCTCGCGTTCGGCTATGTTCTCTCGTTCGGCTATGTTCTCTCGTTCGGCTAAGTTCTCTCGTTCGGCTATGTCCTCGCGTTCGGCTATGTTCTCTCGTTCGGCTATGTTCTCTCGTTCGGCTATGTTCTCTCGTTCGGCTATGTTCTCTCGTTCGGCTATGTTCTCTCGTTCGGCTATGTTCTCTCGTCCAGCGATGTTCTCTCGTTCGGCGATGTTCTCTCGTTCGGCGATGTTCTCTCGTTCGGCTATGTTCTCTTGTTCGGCTATGTTCTCTCGTTCAGCTATGCTCTCTACTTTGGCTACGTTTTCTACTTCTGCTATGTTCTCTGCTTCTGCTATGTTCTCTGCTTCTACTATGACTTCTGCTTCTGCTATGTCCCCTGCCTCTACTACGTCCTCTGCTTCAGCTATGTCTTCTGCTATATCGTCTGCTTCTGCTACATCAACCTGTTCGGCTATATTCTCTACTTCGTCTAATATGACATCTTGTTCGGCTAAGTCCTCAGCTTCTACTATGTCCTCTGCTTCAGCAATATCTTCTGCTTCTGCAATGTCCTCTGCTTCTGCCTTGTTCTTTGCTCCAGCTATGCCATCTTGTTTGGTTCTGTCATCTTTGTTTGCTTTGTTTTCTGTTTCAGCTACTTTAAAACATTGCAGAAATGCTGCCTTATTTCCTGATCTAAGGTAAACTGACCCCAGATCATCCGTCTCTGCTATTGATGGTGGGTACGGAAGAATTTCATGCGATGATAAGGTAACAATATCCTTGCTTCCATCTTCTTCCCTCTTGCACAGCAAAGCTCTTTTTAGCATGGTAACTTCATTAGTCAATTTCTCCTTTGCACGGATAGCTTGGGTTTTCTTTCCTTTCTTAGCAGCAAAGGCTTTTAGCCTAACAATATCCATCTTCTTTTCTCCGCTTTCGCAGTATTTTTTCACAGCTGCCATACCGAGGTCGACTGCTTTCAAGATTTCGGTTGTTCCTATTTCTCCAGTAATGATATTAACCAGATCTGTGTCTTGGTAAGTGAACGGATTAATGCACTCTGTTACAACTTCAATAACTTTCTGAGTTGATTTAGCCTGCCTCGTCACTGTTGCTGCTCCAGCTTCATGGTGAGTACTGCTGGAATCGAAGTGAAGCATTTCTCTCACCACTGAACAAATTGAAGTTGTAAATGGTAATGTCAAAGTCCATTTGTCTCGAGCCTCTACGTTCAGTATATTTCCTTGTAGCAATCCAGCCTGACCTCGTCTTCCCTTTGCATCTGCATTCAGTCCACATTCAAGTGCCATGTCTGTCCAGATAGTGTTGAAGTAACCCTCTGCTTGCTTAATGGTAAATGAGCCATCAAGGAATGCTGTTTCAACTTGCTGGGGCAGTGATCTCATTTCATTAAGATAGTTTATCATTTGAGTTCCATATTTGTGGTGTCCGGCACTCACTATGTATGGTAACATCCTTGATGTTGCTGTCAAGTGTTCGGTCCAATCACCATCACGCTCGGAGTGCAGGAACTGCAACAGTATCTCTACCATCTCTAGATACATAATCCACATGTTGTGAGTGGAGTGATCTCCTCTCTTTACATTGAACTTTTTCATGGTGCATCTTACTTTAGACAACCCTTCATCAATTCTGTAAACTATACGTTTGCGGTTCTTCTGGTCACTTGAGCAATTGAAATGAGCATGCAACTGTTCAAAAAGAGTTGCAGTGGAGCTGATATCCTTGGTATCGATCTCTTGTCCAATGCACCAGTCCTCAAATGCGCTCCACCATAGACATAACAGACCTTCATAGACAGAAATATGGGCATTCATTGCTTGGTAATACCCCTTTCCTCCTAGGACTTTGTTGGCAGTGCCAGGTAGCAATAACTTTGCTTTAACAAATACATCTTTCAATCCACTTTCCATCATGAGTTTCCCAATGGCTCCAATGAAATTCATTTGAAGATGGAAACCTCCTAGACGAAGGATGAGGTCATTATAGAGATCTGGTTGAGCGTGGCGGAGACCGTAACTTATTTCATAGACGGCAAGATCCTGTGACACAATTGTATACTTTTGTCCTAACTTCTTGCTGGTTTTCATACATATCTTCAATGCTTCGGCGACTACTGCTTCTGATGTAGGAGGAAGTGGTAAGAATGGCATGTATCCAATAGCGGTAGTTGGTACCTGTCTAGTTGATATATTTGCACAAAAAGCCTTGTATCCAGGAATGGCTGATGGCATATCATCATCAAACTCCACATCAATTAGTTTAGTGGGACACATTCGTGACAGGATCCAGCATAAGTCCAAATTTGGAATGTCGCTATCCTCAGTCTTCAAAAGAGATTCAATATCCAGACTCCCTTCCCTTGGCCGAAGCTTCCGAGACACACGTTTCACTCCTTGAAATTCTCTAGAAAGAAGTCTACTGATACTCTGCTTTCTACCAGTAACCTTGGGAACTGCCGTCATGACTCCTGGTGTTAGCTGATGCCCTGATTGAAAAATAGCCATACTTGTGACGTGTAAAGAGGTTCCCTCGAGTGTGCACAACTTAGCGAAATCCAGGTTGTCAATGGCGTACTGAACTAATCCCTCTACTGTAATATTTGGTGGAATATATACATTGTCTTCATCAATGAGTAACTTCATTTCATCTGCTATTTGGGTCAGAATCCTTTGCAGCATACTGTAGCTCACACAGTTTCCATATCGGTTAAGGACTGTGATCAGGTCCTTACTTCTCGTTTTGTGGTACAGATATATTGCAATTGCGACATGTTTGGGTGTCTTCTGACTAGTTATTGCATAAATAACATCTTGGGCTAGATTGAGTACTTTGTCATGTGTTGTTGAATTCAAACAGACTCTCCCAGTATGTGCATCTGTAGTCGGGTCTGTCTCTGATAACGTGAATGCAAGGAAATTGTACAAGCTATCTGGGATCATGTTTAAAGCGGCATCCTGATTTACCTCTAATGATTCATCGCTGTCATCAACTGGCACCCGATAATCTTGATCATCACTTGAAGTGCCTGTGCGTGTGCTGTCTTTGCTTTTATTACTTCGCCCAAGTAGCTGCAAATCAGATTTGATTTGTTTTGCAGCATAGTATATATGAGCGTCGATATCATAAGTAGGACTATCATCATTTCTGTCAGGCTTGGATTCTTCCCCACTGTCATCCGGTACAAAGATGTAGTTATTTTCGACATCTTTCTTCAGGTCTTCCATAGCCGTTAGAAGCTCGCCACCAGTAAGAGCTGATCCTAGAAATACATATTCAGTTACACCATCTTTAGGTTTGTAAAACACGATTTTGTCACCAAAATATGTTTGCAGCCGTCGTTTAACAGAACATGTACGATATTTGCTTGCATCTTTGCCACGATTCGTAAGTTTCTGCCGATAAAGATCAGTTAAGCAGTTGGCAAACCAAACTTTTCCCTGTTGCAATGGAATCTCAACATCCTCTATGAGGTCATTAAATGCTTCAGAAAATAAATCAATAGTTGGCTTGGTAGGAGTGGGTTTTTCCAAGCGGAAAGCATCCATACACTTCCTATGATAATGCACCTCATTTGCAAACATGTCATGACCATTCCCCTCTAAGCGCATGAGTACATCTGGATGTTCATTGGCTAACAGTTTTGCTTGAGCTAAAAATGAAGCTTGTCGTCCGACTGTTCTTACAGGCAGGAAATCATTCTCTTTTCTCTTTGACTTCGGTTTAGCACAAAGAACGCAATGTAATTGGTAGTCAAAATAAAGGGTATTTGACCGGGTAACAGGTTTCTCTAGGTTTTGATCCCTCACTTGATTTTTCTTTGGTGTTGCATTGTCAATGTTTTGTTTGCTAGTCCAGGATGAGCGGCATTTGGGATGCCAGATGGGTTTGTTATCTAGGAATGAGTGGCAATTCACAAGAGGCTTTAAACGACAAGCAATTGTGTCTCCTCTAGATTCTACTGCATACTTAATTGCATCTATACTGGCGTTTTGGATTATGTGTTCAGTTTCGTCAGTTTTCTTTTGACATATTATACAACATTGCCAATCAGTTAGAGTAGCTTGTTTCTTTGGATTTGGCAGTTCTATTGGAAGTGTTCTCTTACGAGTAATGCGACTGGTATTAGCTTCCTCAAATATCTTCGTTTGGGTGCTGTGATCACTTTCGTTTTCGGCATTTGTGTTCAAAGAATCTCCATTCCCTTTTGACATGGCCATGGTCTTTATTACTTCCTGAAAATTAAAATGGATTCTGTTTTAATCTAATGTCACAAAGGTTATATCTTAGGCCAAAAGAAATTGTTTGGTTGGCCTCCAGAGAAAAAAAAATTGTGGGTCGGTCAGTAGGTAGGTTTTGTTTTGTTTTTGCCGGAAGGTGTGTGTACAAAATGTGGTAGGCGTACAGTCTGGTGATGTGAATATTTTGATGAGTTTTGTGCGCAATATTTTTGATTTACATTTGATAAATTGGACTTCAAAACATTTCATAGAATTTATTTCTACATCTTTAGCGGAAAATTAACTATGAAATATTCGGAGTTAAAATATATTTGTTAAAAAAAATTAAAAAAATTGCGACCCTTTTTTTCTCGTGTTTTTTCAGTCGGTCGAGGAGGGCAACCAAACATTTTTTTTTGGGGGGGGGGGCCTTATCAATGCAAGCCTCCAAATAAGTGTGCACGGACTAAGATTTAATTTTACAAAAATAGCTCCTGTGCTGATACTTTATTGTGCAAAATTCTGAGAGAAAAAAAAGGAGCCAAAACTTGGCAACCACTGGGTAAAATACTCCTGGGTGCCCATTTATTTGGAGGCTTGTTTACATGCATAAAAACATCTTGATATTAGTGCGGAAATCAGAATAACGAGCCCTGCTTTAGGGCACTTTCTTCTACTGCATATGAGAAAATCAAATTATTATTATTGAAAACACTGTGGGTACGTAATGCTCTGCATGTACTGCATCCTTCAAATTAAAGCCTACCCTAGCTAGGCCTCCATTTATTTGGAGGCTTGTTTACATGTATAAACACATCTTGATATTAGTCTGGAAATCAGAATAACGAGCCCTGCTTTAGTGCACTATCTTCTACTGCATATGAGAAAATCAAATTATTATTATTGAAAACTGCATCCTTCAAATTAAAGCCTACCCTAGCTAGGCCTCCATTTATTTGGAGGCTTGTTTACATGCATAAAAACATCTTGATATTAGTCTGGAAATCAGAATAACGAGCCCTGCTTTAGTGCACTTTCTTCTACTGCATATGAGAAAATCAAATTATTATTATTGAAAACTGCATCCTTCAAATTAAAGCCTACCCTAGCTAGGCCTCCATTTATTTGGAGGCTTGTTTACATGCATAAAAACATCTTGATATTAGTCTGGAAATCAGAATAACGAGCCCTGCTTTAGTGCACTTTCTTCTACTGCATATGAGAAAATCAAATTATTATTATTGAAAACTGCATCCTTCAAATTAAAGCCTACCCTAGCTAGGCCTCCATTTATTTGGAGGCTTGTTTACATGCATAAAAACATCTTGATATTAGTCTGGAAATCAGAATAACGAGCCCTGCTTTAGTGCACTTTCTTCTACTGCATATGAGAAAATCAAATTATTATTATTGAAAACTGCATCCTTCAAATTAAAGCCTACCCTAGCTAGGCCTCCATTTATTTAGAGGCTTGTTTACATGCATAAACACATCTTGATATTAGTCTGGAAATCAGAATAACGAGCCCTGCTTTAGTGCACTTCTACTTCATATGAGAAAATCAAGTTTTAAGTTGATTAGATTAAGGCATGTCTGGTAGCCCATCACATAAAATTTGTGGAGTGCAGTTGGCATTTATTAAATTCATAGTGACAGCATTTATCCTTTTTCATTGTCCGGGTGTAAACAGTAATGCATTGTCCTTATGCACACGTTTTTGGATTGATCATAAAAATACATAATTATGTCCACCCCCTCCCCCAAAAAAACCAAAACAACATGAGGTGACTCTATTAATACACAACATTTGTATCATAACAAAGTAGGTCGGATATAATATTTAGGCAAGCTTGTATATGTATTGTATAAGCTTATATTTCCCCAGCCATGTCTAGATAGTTCTAGACAACAGTCAAGGGTTTATTAGCATTATATTTGTGTGTAATGCTTGCATTACATGCTGCAAATGAATTTAATTCTATAAACATACCTATTTGTCAGCTCCGTCATCTTTAAAATATTGCTTGGAGTAACCACCGGCCACTGTCAAAACTTTTGACAAATCAGTGCAGCAATGGATACAGCAGCAGTTATTTGTAGCTTGTCACCCAAATGCTGCCACCAATTGCAAGTGCAATTCTCACATGAACTCTGTTCTGTCATGAAGTCTGGTAAACCTCTCAATATCATACAATTGATAAATAGGGTGTTTATTCTAATATTATAGGGCCCTGTTATTTAAACCAAAGTCATCATTATTTTCAAACAATTAAATGTGAGCCAAAATTGCTTTATATAATACAGAGCATCATATTTTGGACAAGCAATGAGCAAGAAATGTGAAATATTAAAAGAATCACAAGAAAATGCTTTATATTATGCTTTAAATTTGACCATTTCCCCTCACATAATTATGGTTAATATAAACAAATCAGATCTGAAATCAGCACAAAGTTTCAGTTCAGAATTTTTTATTTTTTATTTTGTGGTATATCATTTCATCAAAGAATATAGTAATTATTAAAGGCATATTCCTACATTTTTGATCAAATTTCAGGATTGCGGACCATTAAATCGGGTATTACCCCTTTAATTTGACCAATTCCCCCTCACATATGGTTTACAAACTTATCAGATCTGGAATCAGCACAAAATTTCAGTTCAGAAAAATGTGTTTGATTTGTGGTATATCCTTCCATCAAAGAATTGAGTAATTATTAAAGGCATATTCCTACATTTTGGACCAAATTTCAGGATTGCGGACCTTAAAATCGGGTAATTCGCCTTTAATGTGAGCCAACATTGCCTTATATCAGTTTTTAACATTACAGAGAATCATATTTGGGAACAAGTAATGAGAAAGAAATGTGAAATATTAAAAGAATCACAAGAAAATGCTTTATAGGTGAATTTCATTAAAAACCCAATTCGGGTATTACCCCTTTAATTTGACCATTTTCCCCTCACATATGGTTTACAAACTTATCAGATCTGAAATCAGCGCAAAATTTCAGTTCAGAAAAATGTTTTTGATTTTGTGGTATATCATTCCATCAAAGAATTGAGTAATTATTAAAGGCATATTCCTACATTTGTGACCGAATTTCAGGATTGTGGACCATAAAATCGGGTAATGCCCCTTTAATGTGTGCCGAAATTGGTTTATATCAGTTTTAAAAATTACAGAGCATCATATCTTGGACAAATAATGAGAAAGAAATGTGAATTATTAAAAGAAAAACAAGAAAATGTATTATATGTGAATTTCATTAAAAGAGCATAATTCAGGTATTATCCCTTTAATTTGACAACTTTCCTCACGGATTCTGATTTTACACTCACCAGATTTGGAATCAGCAGAAAATTTTGGTCTAGAAACAATTGTCAAATTTTGTGGTGTATTCCATGCAAGGTTAAACTATTTCTAGAGCCTTTTCAAGCAAGTGGATCCCAGACTAAGTATGTAGAAATACATTGTAATGTTGAATAACTGAGAACAAACTTGAATTTGACGACCCAAACTATATTAATCAGGACCAAAATTAAAAGTTGACCTGACAAGATTACAAAAGGAAGAAAGAGACAGAGAATAAAATGGGGAAGGAAGACGAGACTTTTTCTATGAAAACAGTTTCAACAATTTACAAACCATAGTTAATTCTTTAATTGATCTTGTATTTCTATTTAGAGAGTGAAGAAGCTCCAGAGGGGGGCATGCAAGCTTCTACACTGCCCTCAATGGCCATGTATGCATCCAATGCAGATGACCCATATGTCACTCTTAAAGATGGAGAGGTAAGCAAACTGATTTCAATTTCAACAATTTCAATTTCATTTTCAATTTTAAATTCAATTTCAGTTTCAATTTCAGTTTCAAATTCAATTTCAATTTCAAATTCAATTTCAATTTCAAATTCAATTTCATTTTCAAATTCAATTTCATTTTCAATTTCATTTTCATTTTCAATTTCAAATTCATTTTCAATTTTAACTTCATTTTCAACTTCAGTTTCAATAAAAATTAAAAATAAATTCAATTTCAATTATATCTAGGATGACGATGAGTATGAAAAAGAGGACTACGCCATAAAGCCGACAGATAATCTTATCGTGGTGGGAAAGGTACATGAAGATTATGCTAATCTAGAAATACACGGTAAGCCATTATACACGGTTGTGTAATAGTCAGAAGCATTTGAATGTAGTCCATTAATTCTTGTGTCATAAGCAAATCAATACGAAAATGCAAAATTTAGTGAATTTAACTCCCCACAAAATTATCAGTGATACTGTCAAATTTGCAAAAATATCTTTACCTGTACTTGATAAAACCGTCTTAATTATAGTACTCTCTGTATCACTTGCTGCATCTTGGGAGTGTGAATATCAAAAAAAGTTTGATCAATGGATTATCTGTTTCTTGATGAGTAGTGGTCACTTTAATCAAAACAAATAATTGTCGATCTGAGCATCTTGATCCAAGCGCTGGCGTTCAGCTTGAAGTGGCTAATCCTTATGCAGCTCTTATAGGAGCTAAACGATGTGGTGCTGGTTTGACGTCAGCCAATGGGTGCAATTAAAAAGAAGGTGGAAACAAAGACATAAAGAAACAAAACGTGGGTGCACTATGTACAGGAGATGCCCAGTTTACAGGATGTTGGTACTGGGTGCAGGGCGCATGTCCCATATGACTGGCAGGGCTGCTCCTTCAACTCGTCCAAATGGTGAACGCGATCTTGCTACACACTGCATTCCAAATCAACAGGTGCATGTCACATAGTATACAGGGAATGGTTTAAAATGATCAACAATTATTTGTTTTGATTATAGTCATATTGTGTCATTACCTTTGCTATGTCATATCAGACATATGCCACTCCATGATCAGCTCTCTTGCAAAATCAAAGACTGCGTGGCTATAAAGCGCCTTCTACCTGAAGGTCTGGACATTACTTTTTACAATAATTTTGATTAGCACGAGCGCTTAAAATAATGAAATTATGAATAATTCTTAATTAACTTTGTAACTCAGCTCAGTATAGCGTCAACCATAGGAAACTCTGATGCGTCACCTTTGCAGATAATTAGCTTATGCCCAAATATGGAAGTTTCCTCTCCCATTGTATCATAGAGCCCCCCAGGTCACATACCTTTGTAAGTGTGTTATTAAGATTAGATTCACTTTCATTTTCATGTTTGATTTTTTTTGTAATTTGTGATTTAACTGTGCATTTATATTTGTTTACTTCAGTTTATAATGAAGAAGAAGGTGCTCTCTATGTTCATCATGACATTCTTCTCCCATCATTCCCTCTGGCATTAGAGTGGTTGAACTTTGACCCTGGTGATGAAAGTCCAGGTAAGATAGCTTTACAGTTCAATATATTACACCCTACCTTCAAGTGGGAAGTGTTAAAAAATATCCTTTTTTTTGTCAGTAACAAAGTCATGTAATTAATAATATCATCTGAACTGATATGATGTTGCTGACTACACTGCTCAGTATCTTTCATCAATCTTCATTGTATGAAATCACTTGGTAATTTTATAAAATGGGTTATTTTTTTTGTGATCCTAAAATTTACATTTTGATGGAAAAAGTGGATTGGATGGTGTCACTGTAAGGAAGATGGGTTTGAATTAAATTTAAAGATGCTCACATGTAACAATATATTTCACAGCAGATTTTTTTGAAAATACCCACGGACATTTGATGCAATGGTTGAATGGTGCAAATGAAATATAATATAAACATAAATCTTTGAAAAGGGTTGGATCTGTACTTCCTTCATCTAACTCTGTGTAGTGACATCAGAGGATATTCCAGTGATCGCACCTCATTATAGCATTCATGAATGTTATGCTGGTTAAAATACCCACACAAGCAAAGTCAAATCCCAGGACTCTCACATAAATACTGCACTGATCAATAGAATACACTCTGACGTCACTGGACAGAATAAGATGGAAGAAGTATATATAAGAATTGAACTGCCATGCTTTGGCACTCTATCCCTAACCTTAAAACCTTTAACACATTGTTTCTGATATTCTTAGGAAATCTGATTGCTGTTGGTTCCATGCTGCCTACTATTGATGTATGGGATCTAGATGTAGTAGACTGTCTGGAACCAGCATTTACACTGGGAATGTCAAAAGGCCAAATACACAAGGTATGTATACTTGATAAAGAATATTTTATTTATTATTGTTCCTATTTAATGGCATGGTTCATGATATTTCGGTAAGGCCAAATTAAATTAATTGTTTGTCTCAAAGCTCCCGCGCACGTTAGTTTATTGATGCGCATTAGAAAACACAAATCTGAAGAAAAAAACCTTTTTTTTTCTTTCTTTTTTTCAAAAAAAAAAAAAAAAATCCCAAAATTTCACAGATTTTTCAGATTTTTCTTGATCACATCATCTTAAATACAAAAGTTCACTTTTACAAGGATTTCAATATTTTATATTTAAAAAAAAAAAAACCTTTAAAAAAAACCCGCATTCCGCATTAGTTTTACAATAGGAGAGGAGCTTTGAGACAAACAATTAATTTAATTTGGCCTAATGTAACAATGCACAGTCAGGAAAAGATGTGGAAGCAGGCATTCCAGACCCCTTCATGTATACCACCATGCAACGCATTGTTGTAGCAGTTTATATCACACTTGTCATAAATTGGGAATCAAATTCAATCTTGTGAGCTGATATATTGTGGTTGTCTGATTTACATATTTTCTCATATTGTTTTAATTCAGACAAAAATAACTGGTTACCATGGACACAGCGATGCCGTATTAGATTTATCCTGGAATCGCTCTGTAACACATGTTTTGGCAAGTGCCTCAGCAGATCACACTATTGCATTATGGGATCTTGAAGAGGGCAAAGCAGTATCTTCTATAAGGAAACACACAGATAAGGTAGGTGTTTGTATAGACAATCAATACTTGTGAGTGCCTCCGCTGATCACGCAATTGTATTATGAGATCTTGAAGAGGGCAAAGCAGTATCTTCTATAAGGAAACACACAGATAAGGTAGGGGTTTGTATATAGACAATCAATACTTGGTGAGTGCCTCCGCTGATCACGCAATTGTATTATGAGATCTTGAAGAGGGCAAAGCAGTATCTTCTATAAGGAAACACAGAGATAAGGTAGGTGTTTTAGGCAATCAATACTTGGTGAGTGCCTCAGCAGATCACACTATTGCATTATGGGATCTTGAAGAGGGCAAAGCAGTATCTTCTATAAGGAAACACACAGATAAGGTAGGTGTTTTAGGCAATCAATACTTGGTGAGTGCCTCCGCTGATCACGCAATTGTATTATGAGATCTTGAAGAGGGCAAAGCAGTATCTTCTATAAGGAAACACACAGATAAGGTAGGGGTTTGTATATAGACAATCAATACTTGGTGAGTGCCTCCGCTGATCACGCAATTGTATTATGAGATCTTGAAGAGGGCAAAGCAGTATCTTCTATAAGGAAACACACAGATAAGGTAGGGGTTTGTATATAGACAATCAATACTTGGTGAGTGCCTCCGCTGATCACACAATTGTATTAAGAGATCTTGAAGAGAGCAAAGCAGTATCGACAATATCAGTGGCGTAGCTAGGTTTTTCATGGGGGGGGGGGGGAATAAAAGTGAAGCAAGAAGGGCAACTTTTAAGAATATTTGAGTCAGAAACTTCGGGTGGGGGGACATGGCGTCCCCCAAACCGGCGGGCAAAATTGAGCTCAATAAACCAACAGCGCTAATCTCAACCGACATGATTTGAATATTGAGGGGCGATCGCTCCCTGCTGGCTACGCCACTAGACAATATAATACTTGTTGAGTGCATTGGCAAATCAAACCATTGCATTATGGGATCTTGAAGAGGGTAACACAATGTCTTCTATAGGGAAACACACAGACAACCTAGGATTTAAATAGTAGACAATATAATACTTGTTGTTGGGATAATGCATTGGGAGATTACGGCAGATTATTGTATTAATCCTAATATAACGCCTGGGCTAGGGTGGAATCAGGGATATAACTATCAGGTGAAAGAAATTGGTGGAATGGTCAGTGAAAAACCAAAGCTGCAGGCAGGGGATTTGAACCTGGGTCCCATCTCCCACATGGAAGTCTGCACGCTCCCAAATATAATGTTTTCTTACACAAATCTCCCGCCGTGAACCCCCGGAGAGATAGACTTAGGCAGGGAGTGCTGCTAGTAGGCTGATGCATAAAATCGATCGACCGTCAAACACTCGGTCTATTGTTTGCACCGAACGTGCGGTTGATGCATTTCGGTGCCACCGTAACAACCGAAATTTTCGATGGATAATTATTCACTGTAGCGGTTTTCAATCCACCTTTGATCGTTTCTAAGTACCGCGGTCTATCCTAATTGACACCTAAACAATCACTTTAGCGGCGCGCTTTGTGACCCACTTCAACGATCGCCGACCGTGGCGAGATGTCCGCCACGACTAGGCAAGCAACACGGCCCAGTTGCATCATGACTGACTGGTAGCCCAGGGAATAAATAAACGTAAACAACCGAAATTTACGATGGCATTTTCTTTGAAATGGATTGGATTGAGCTCTTTAATATTTTATAACGTTTTAATTTCGGTCCAACCATCATTTTCGGTTGAAAATTTCAACCGAAAATTCGCGTTTTTCGGCAACTCTTTCAACCGTTATTTCACCAATTTTAAGTAGGCCTTACTGTGGCATATGCGCCTACCGCGGTCTTTCCACGTCGGCATAAATAACCACTGTATTGTCATGTCGCGCTCGAAATATTAAATACACGTGGCGCGATGCATGGCCATCAATTGCAGGGCGGTAACGGGCGGACATCCCACGGGTGATTGTTTTGGTTGGGTGTTTATTTGCCGTGTCTACTTTTGAACCGAATATGCAAACGTAACAACCGAAATTTACGATGGAATTGTTTATGAAATCGATGTAACCAGTATCTTTGTAATTAACATTTACAATATATAAAATCCACTCACATATAATATTCGCTCCGTAAATAAAACGGCCGCCGAATTATTTCCATTTATACAGTCTATCAACACGTGTTTTTACAGCCCTTGTATTATCGTCTTCAAATAAAATACGGGATTTCCCATCACCAATTTTGCATAGCCCAATTGAACACGTACGCCACTGTGACCTTTTGCGACCTCTGACACGATGCTAGCTAATAGCTATAGTGCATCCCGAAGAACATGTCGCGCCATTTTGGCATTTACTTTTATTTTGAAAATTTTAATTTTAATATGGGAAGGAAATCAGTGAACGCAATTATTTATAATTTGTTTATCATATCTCTAATTGTATTCGTGATTTTAAAACCCCATGTTATGCTGTATGTACGTCCCGACGGTCCCGATGTACGTGTTTGGAATCAATATATCTTGAATGAATTATGAATTGATGGATGTAAATGATTTGTTTAAATGGAGTGGTTAGATAATTATTACAAAATTGATTGATAGTCTAAAAATTAATTACTTGCTTTTTATATTTTATTGGGTGTAAATGTTGACCAACGGCGAACCCGTTAAACTCTTAACAACTTATGTTAATGTTAAATGTTGTATGTGTGCCTTTCTTAAATTTCTATTCAATGATACACGTGAATGAACACTTGACCCCTCTTAATTTGTGGATTACTATGAATCTATTGAAGTAAAAATGTGACTATTTGTAAGCACATCCTGTGGGTCTATTGAAATAAAATTGGCCATGTAATTACAATCAATACTGGAGACAGAATTTCTATTCAATGATGCACCTAAAATGACCACTTGACCGTCTGTAAAGTTGTGGATTACTATGAATCTATTGAAATAAAAATTTGACTATTTGTAAGCACATCCTGTGAGTCTATTGAAAGAAATCGCGGCACAAAAAAACATCCCCCATTCAAGTATTCAATACGTGACCGACGGCCCCATTATATAAACACGTGCCTTGAGTCAATGTGAATTGCGCATGACCACATGTTGCCATCACCTACAGCATATTATACGTGTGGGGAAATTTCGCGTGAGATAGGCCTACTTCGAGCCCCTGTAAATATGCGCATGCCCGCAACTATTTTAAAATCACCTACAACGTATGCTGTCAATCAAATATCACGCGCGGTATCATCCAAAGAGAAAAACCTGCCTTCTTAAACAACTAGTGTGTCAATCAAATATCCCCGGTAACATCAGAAGGTAATGAGGTTAGGTTGGTGCCAATTTGTCTAGGCATTGTCTTTAATTAGGCTAAGTCTCGGAAAACAAATTTGATTGCGTGATCTTCGGATTTATTGGCGTTAGTTTAAACTTTAGATCAACTCGGGTAATGTAATGGCAATACTTTTTAAATCGCCCCTTCTTCGTTCGTTGTGTGATTGTTTGTCGGATTTCGGATTTCAAAATCTCAATGGGTATGTGATTCATTTTTGTATCGAATAGGCTAACGATTGTAATGTTTTGTTTCTTATACTGGACTGGAAAGGAATCGCTTTGAAATAAACGAATAATAACACCACAAAATCAAAGAATCATCGGCTTTAAGATTATTTTATTAAATTGTGGGATGGTTCGTTTCGGATGTAACTCATTTCCACCAGATTTCCGGATCTCTGAAAAGAAACAAAGACAACATTAGTTTAATAGCAATGACTAGGTAATGGCATTTTTTTCTTCTAATTTCATAATTTTCCTTTCATCTTCATGCTCCCGAAAGAGATTCGAAATGTATACTAAATACTCACTTTGACCTACCGCACAATTGCATTATTTATTCGCCTCGTCCATTGCGCTGCGCGCTGGTAATTTAGGCAGGTATGACGGGGCAAGACTACAGATAACGACCGCCGCTTTATACGGCTAATAAATGTGTTGGTGTTCAGCCAAATAATTTAAATACTTTCTGGTACCTTGCAATGGAAATAATGTGTGTTGACTAGCAAGCGAGTCATCCATCTCGTTGCACTGGGACTATCGGGGCATGACGATGACTCGAGGGCCGACAGTCGCGCTATACGGCAAAATGTTCAGTCAAGCACGCTAAATAATTGCTAGTACGGTACCTTGCAATGGAAATAGCACGGGCGTGCGTACAAGTAGCGGGTCGCGTCTCCACCTCTACTCGTGCCGGGACTAGCGGGGGGCATGACCAAAGGGCCGACCGCGAGCACGCACTATTATGATACAGCTAAATAATCAGCCAAACACGCAAAATCATTTCAGTTACTTGGGAATGACAAAAAATCGGGCGTGGCAGGTCATGTCAAACCTGGGGGTATTGAAGCCTGCGATACCGGCGGATGGCGGCGGGCAAGATAAGGCAATCGCGCCCGTGGTCGTTATTAAAGAAAATCTCGCCGTGTTCGGTAAAAAAAATAATAAAATAAAAATCGCGCCGTGGTAAAAAAATAATAATAAAAAAGTTTTTTTGTTTGTTTTTTTTGCGCCCGTGGTCGTTCGTTATTAAAGAAAATCTCGCCGTGTTCGGTAAAAAAAATAAAAATCGCGCCGTGGTAAAAAAAAAAAAATTAAAAAAAGATTTTTTTTTTTTTTTTGGGGGGGGGGGGGTAATTTCGGTATACTCGGTTATATCGGTGGTTTTTTTCGGTGTCGGTTTCGGTGTTTAAATCAACAACCGCAACAGCCTAGCTGCTAGCATAGTTTTCATATGGGGTTTCTTGGTGTTCAGGGTCTTAAGGGTTGAGGAGTTTTGAAGAGGGCAACACTAACTGATGATCCATATATTCTTACAGGTTCAGAGTTTACAGTGGCATCCATTTGAAGCACAATCATTGCTCAGTGGAGGATTTGATAAGTAAGTGTTGTTTGTTGTGGGACTGTTATCTCCCTTCCGATCTCCTCCATGAATCCCATGATAGATAGAACTAAGTAATGCAGCCATACTTTTAAACATGTAGGGCCGTATTCTCGTACTAAACACGGTTTTAGCTTAAAACCGTGTCTAACTAAACTCGTGTCTAACTAAAACGCGAGTTTATCTTTTAAACAACGTGTTTAACTAAACACGGTTATAAACTCTGCGCATCTCGTCCCCAGGGTAGTTGTGCGTTACTGTATACAGGTATTTATTTTTGTTGTGGCCCTAATGGGTAACAATAGATATCGACTGAATACCTCAAACGCACGTGTATTTTTAATACTTCACCATCTGATTGGCAGCTTACACCGGGCACGGTTCAGTAATCATTCAAGGCATACAGTTCGTGATTTGTTTAGTTGAGCGTGCCTTAAACTTCCCCCATACCCATGTTTAAAGTTAGTCACTTTTCGGTGAGTTAGACGCATGTTTAAGTAAAACAAATGTACGAGAATCGCGTTTAGTTTAACGCTGTGTCTAAAGTCAAAGTTAGACGTTAGATGTTTAGCTTAAAACCGTGCTTAACTACGTACGAGAATACGGGCCATAATATCCATATAAAGACACACATCGTGGAGAAACCAGCATATGATAATCTGTATATCTGTATATAAATTTAATGTTCCATTTAACCAACAATCTGACACTATGATTTGTACAAGGTGGCCATTCACTTTCAAATGGTATGATACTTAACATTGCATAACATATCGTGCATGGTAAATGTACAAAATTAATCGCCCCTTCATCATATGCAGAGAATCTCTATGTTGAACTAGCCTATTGAACGACAATCTTATTTTGTACATGTAATTCGGTATGTGATGCATAACATTTGTTTCTTTGTCTCAGGACTGTGAAGGTTTATGACTGTAGAAGTCCAGATGACAATTTGCAATCTTGGTCTCTTGAGGGTGAGGTGGAGAGGGTGTTATGGAATCATTTCCAACCATTCACATTCTTGGTAAGATTATTCAGGGTCTTGTAGCTATAGCAAAAGTTAAGAGGATTTGGTGCTCCAGTTGAGGATTCGGTGCTCCAGTTGAGGATTCGGTGCTCCAGTTGAGGACATTCTGGCCGTGTATCAAACCTATGTTAGACCGCTCCTCGAGTATATGCTTGACCGGTGTGGCATCCATCGAGATGCTGCAAAAAATATATTGTCGACTCATGCTTGGCAGTAGGTACGAGCACTATGACACTGCCCTCCTCGAATTAGGTATTGATAAACTTAGCGACTGCCGGGAACAACTGGTTTTGAAATTCGGCCAGAAGCTCCTCAATTCGGAGCGCCACCAACATCTGCTCCCTGCAAAACCCGCAATAACGTATTCCCTCAGGAACCGGAAAAAATACCAGGAGCCAAAATCAAGAACTGTCAGATATTACAACTCAACTATCCCATATATGTCATTTGTCTTTTAAATCAATGTTAGCTGTTTATAATATTATGTATATATTTTTCTGTATTTTTACTATGTATGGTATGTAACTTGTAAGCCAGTGCTATCAGCTGCGCTGTTTTGTTGGCATTTGTATACCATGAATAAATAACAAATAATAAATAAATACAGCTCCTCCCCCTGTCCATTGATGATGAGGTTGAGTGTGTACTATGGACTCACCTCAAGCCATACGTGTTTGGCATAGGATTATTCAGGGATAAGTAGCTATAGCAAAAGTTGAGCTCCTCCCTCCCCCTCCCCCTGTTCATTGATGGTGAGGTTGAACGTGTACTATGGACTCGCCTCAAGCCATACATTTTTGGTAGGATTATTCAGGGATATGTAGCTATAGCAAAAGTTGAGCTCCTTCCCCTCCCCCTATCCATTGATGGTGAGGTTGGGAGTGTACTATGGACTCGCCTCAAGCCATACATTTTTGGTAGGATTATTTAGGGATATGTAGCTATAGCAAAGGTTGTGTGCTGCATACTATTGCCTTTGATTATAAACCTGATTGTACTTAAATCATCTAACTCTGTGCAGTGACACCAGAGTGTAATCAAATTATTTCACCTCATTATTGTGCATGCGGTTGTATTAGACTGACGTAAGTACCAACACGTATATGCTGGGCAAATCACTTGAACTCTGCTCAGAGTTAAAAAGAACCAAGTATATAGCAATTCATAGCAGAAGTAACATAACCCATTTTCTCATTACTTTATCAAACAGGCGAGCACAGATTCTGGATTTGTATATTGTTATGACGTCAGATCAGCAAATGTTCCAGTGTTTCGATTAAAAGCCCATGATGATGCTGTATCAGGAATATCACTAAGTAATCAGGTGTCTGGTTGCTTAGTAACTGCATCAGCTGATCATACATATAAAGTGTGGGATATAGAGGTAAGAGAAAGAATGGAAACACTGCAAACAGAAAAAGAGAAAGTCCACATTCATTAGAGGAATTATAAACTAAATTTCTTACCATCCTATATGATGCTGTAATTTACATAGACCTTTATGAAATATTGTGAGCTACATTATAACACCAACTGCGCCACCAAATGTGTAAAGATTTGCAGCATTTTATAAGGAACGATGCAGTTTCAAATGTAACATTTAAAGGAATACCGTTCTATTCATTAAACCATGCATTATATGGTAGGAAAAACAATTATCTAATGTTTATTGATAATTGTATTGAACACAGAACTATAATATCCCATAAAACAAATTAAAACTGCACATCCCCAACCTGTGATTATTTGAAATTCGCGCCCGATTGTCTGTGTCATGACGTCATCGTCACTAAAACCGCCTCATCAGACATAGTCCGGACGGCACGCTTTATACAGCGTGGGACTTCAGAAATTGATTTCTGATATAAAGGGTGTAGTTGTATAAAGCGTGGCGATAAAATAAAAAGGGTGGGGGTTTCTCAGCAATCATCAAAATAATCAAAATACCAACCTTGTCGGCTCGCTAGCGCTAGTTATGTCATAAATATGTATCCGATATCGGGTCCGATACTTCCGATTCGAAATTAAAAAGTCGCCATCTTTAAATTGGTTTCAACAATATAGATGGCGCTATATAACAACAAACCAGGGAGCTCCCTGGTTTGTTGTTATATAGCGCCATCTATTGTTGAAATCGTGACATTTTTTCAAAATGGAAATTCGACGGGACTACGAAAGTGTCATACGCAGCGTAATATCACATTTTAGGGAGCATAAGAGTACCAAAAATGCACTGATTTGATCAAATAAATCCATTTGAAATGAATCTACTCTATAAATTCGCATTAAATAATCGTGATATAGCCGGCAAGGTGTTTTTTAAGTAAGCTTATATATATATATATTTTTTCAATTATATTTTTTGATGAATAATTTCGGGAATCCCGGGACCCGCCCGAAAAACAAAACGGCTCCCGGGATGTTTCTGCCACTTTGTCCTTTCTTCCAATGAGTGCCTTTTCAAATTTGAATGCACAAAATGATCAAAATATCCCCTTTTCGGTATAAAGGGTGGGGTTGAACATTCCCAAATGAAAAGGGTGGCTCTGTAAAAAGGGTGGGGCAAAAATAAAAAGGGTGGGGGTCTGACCCCTGTCCGGACAGTGTCAGCAATAGGTCGCTGGACAGTATCACGCAGGAATTCAATGCATTAATCGATAATATCAATCTATGAAACAGAGATGCTGACATCTCGTAAGTCTTGTGTCATAGCTTTGATCAATATGGCGACGTCCATGCATGTAATTGTTTTTCTTTCTAAAGCCAATTTTGTCTTTACGCTTTACTTTTAAAAACTTTAACCTTCAGAAGTGGTCTGTATAATAATAATGCTACATATTTTAACCCTTTGAACCCTGAGTTATTGGTGCGAGTCTGTCTTCTGACCCTGGGTTATTTTCCCGAATAAAGGATAATTCTATGTTTAGTGATTTCCCTTCTTACACCCTCTGATTGATCGGTACATTGTGATATACTGCCCTCTATCATCGTATAATATGATATTCGTAATAAAACGTCAGTTTAAATCAGCTTTATTCTGTTTTTTATCGCCAAAACTGCTATTCATAACCGCACTACAATGCATTACTGTCTACCTGAGAATTATCTGCGCATGCGTATTCATCTCATTTTGTGCTATTTTGACAGTTTTCATCAGCAAATGACATCAAAACACGAACATAAACCTGCGGAAACAAGGTATCTAACATCGGGTAAACATCACATGACTTGAAAGTCATATGACCACTCAAAATCATGTGATCAATGTGTCACCTGTCCCAAGGCACTTTAAGGTGCCTTGCGGGTTATAGCGCCGAGGTTGAAGGCACTTTATGGTGCTTTGCAGGTTCAAAGGGTTAAGAGATAATGTATGAGAAGTGGCTATAGCCTATATGGCTCATTCCATGAAGTTGGGGCATATTATGTGACATCCAAGTGAAATTTTCAAAATGGATATTTTCCAACTCTTTCTTCTTTTTTAGGTTCTACATTTACCAAAGTCCAATGTAGAACTTTTTATTTTAATGTAACATTTGGTGTAAAATAACCGCACATGTTCAACAGTTAGATGACATTTCCAAAAATCCTGATGCTACATGGACACCATTTCTCATTTCCATATCATTTTCTAATAAAATAGCGTAAGATGTGGGCCAAGTTTCTATACCTCAATTAACTACTTGGAACCACAAATACATGAAAAGAAACCAGATTTGTCTAGGTTGAACATAACTTAACGAACAAGACATCGTAGATTAACTGTTTTATGTAAAAACTCATTTAAAAGTGACTCTTTATTTTGCAATTTGTTTAATGAATTTAAATAAAGTACATATCAATATTTATTTGATGTAAAGTACTCTATAAACCATGCACATTGATTACATTATAGTCATAAAGTAAGTATATGAAGTATTATTTACCTGTATAATGTTATAAAATGCACTACCGATGCTACATGGACACCGCGTCTTGTAACATTGTTAATAATAAGACTAATATTCATACTGTTACAATTATTTGAGTGTGAATGGTTTGTCTACTTGTTCATCATATCAAGTAGATACACAGAGTGAATTGCTTGAAATTTATCTAAACACTGTTCATGTAAAATTTACCTTTTCTGTGTACTTACATTGTAAGTATTACGATGCTACATGGACACCGTGCCCTAAAATATTTGGAACAGCTTGAACAGGTGCATCTTTTTCAGATCAATAGAGAGGATGTACTATGATGTTAACTTTTTATGTTAATATAAGCACACGATAAAATTAATAACATGGATTGTAAAACTACAAATTACACAAAAAGATAACCTGCCATGAAGCATAAAACATAATTACCTATGATACACATATACACCATTTCTTACAATTACACAATAACAATACACCATTGATCAAAGAAACTTAAGATGTCCACTGAAACAAACTTCATGCAGTGTTGTTCTTAAAGTGCCCTGTGTGATCTTAGTCTCTTTGCTCGTTTCTGATTGAATCATCCTCTATTATTGATAAAGATGATTGAAAAGTTTGATCACTTAAAAAGTCAGTTTGCAAAAAAATAATTTAATTGCCATGATGGATTTCTTTGGAAAGGTACTAGTTTTTGAAAATGATGGGTTCCTTGTCTTCATCTCCATAAATTCCAGGACGATAGAACTGTCTTCTGAATTAATGTCAAGAACCTGCAAAGCAAAACAAAATAAACCCTATGGCTTAGTATCTTCATGGAACATTGTGTATTGATATTGGAGTAGATTATTTATTCATGTTGCACTTTTTGTGTTGCAGGAAAATATTTATATTAAAATCATGCTGGAGTATTTTATTTATTATTCATTTAACATGAAAAAGAATAGCAAAGGATAGAGAACTTAAATGATTTACAATTATTTGTTTTATTTATAGTAAATAAAACTAAAATAAGGGAATGTTTATTGTGAATTCAGTGAAATGCTAATGGAAATGGTGTCCATGTAGCATTGTGTATTAATATATTTCATTAGATATACATCTCTCATAATATGCCTTTTTTTCTGTAAAGTGTAGTAAAATGTAGG
Source organism: Ophiura sarsii (assembly GCA_035610835.1). Lineage (NCBI taxonomy): Eukaryota > Metazoa > Echinodermata > Ophiuroidea > Amphilepidida > Ophiuridae > Ophiura > Ophiura sarsii. The sequence continues at coordinate 34,947,387 of CM069453.1, read as the reverse complement.
CAATGTTTTGAATGTTTTGGGTGATGGATAATTTCGAATGGGGTAATTGTTTGTCTAATTAGGCAAATTTTATGAAATGCTACATGGACATGGTGTTCATGTAGCATCGTATTGGTAAGCTATATTATTAGCATTAAAAGAGCAAAAACTAATTCATTATTAACTTCAAAGTTTATTAATGATGTGATTCTACAAAAAAAATACAATTTCAACGAACTATAACGATACCCAATGCAAAATATTGCCCATGCTATGCCCGATGCTACATGGACGCCAAATTATTATGGCGTCCGTGACTCAAAATTAATATCATAACATGAAAAGAAATTCTGATTCAGTGTTTCCCTTTCAATAAAAATGCATTAATAAATACAGACATACAAGCAACATTAAGAAATAAATACAATCTCACTTACCATTCACAAAACTATCCAATGTTTACATTTTGATGCTACATAAAAGTCCCGATGCTACAACGGGACACCAGCGACTGAAACCTTGATAAAACTAGCCCATGTGTGGCAAATTCCAAACAAACCTGATAGCTATTGACCTCTATCCTTACAAAAAGAAATATGGAATGTTTTATTTATCTCCAGGGGGGGATTCCCACAAATTGCATAGGATGTTTATCACGATGCTACATTTTATGGTTAGGACACCATGCACACGGCACGGTATACTTTTTCATGAATATATGGAATGGTCTTCATGAAATTTATTCTCATTTGCAATAGTTTTCAATTGATAAATGCTCTTAATTTTGGAAAATAATTTTAAAATGTATGATAGAGAACTACCCCCATTCAGCAATGAAAACTCCCGATGCTACACGTGTATATTTTGTGGACACCGTGCGTAGCATCGGAAAGGCAATTTTCATGTTGCTTGGGTGAAAAATCAGTCCAGCGTGACGAGGTGTTTTGGTCAGTAAACTATGAATACATGTATCTTTTATTAATCAAATCGATTTCCAAGCAATTCTATGATAGTTTTGCTTACATAAAACTCATATTAATTGTTGTGTTTTCCATGTCACGTTTTTTAGCAAAAATGGTCTTGGACACCACCTAATTTTTAATTTTTTTCTTCTTCAAGGAAGGGTCGATTTTTTTTTTTTTTTTCATGGCTCAATACTATAACCTAGTACTGTTTTTGGACACTAATTTTTTTTGATATACACATAGAGTAAAACAGTTTATAAGCTGCCTAAAGTACCAAATTCTGCTATTTTAACAAATGCCCCAACTTCATGGAATGAGCCATATACATTACCAAAACACACAGTGATACCAATGCTAGCACACACATCATAGCCCTTCAAGGCACACGATATTCATTGCTGGTCATTTCTGCTACAGCTACAAGACAATCAAGATTCAAATCTTGTCCATTCTGACTAAATCAGGTACATTTTTCTCATAATATCCACTTGGATTGACTGACGTATGATTTTGCTGTCTTTCTTCTACTTCTCAGAGTAACAAGCCATCATTGATAGTGTCTAAGGATCCTAAGATGAAAGCTATTCACTGCATCCAAAATAGTCCTGATTCAGCATTTGTAATAGCTTTAGGAGGTGAACGAGATAGTCTCAGAACAGCAGACCTAATATCGCATGCCCCAGGTGAGAAACATTAATGAAAAACAACGGCAAAACAAATATTCACAACTGGTTAGGGAGCGTTCATACTTTGGTGGGGGCGGGGGCTTGGAAAATTATATAAACTGCTACACACAAAAAATTGGAAATTTGTTTTCAATCGCCAATTTTTCAAATATTTCGTGCTATATTTGTATTGTGTTTCATATCAATGTAAATCTGATGTGTTCTTCTTTCCAGCGATACCTTATTTGTAGCAATCATTGGTTTCAGTGTTTAGCTACCTGCTTGTTAATGTGGGGGTCTCATTCAAAATGTGCCAAATTCACCACTATTTCGTGCCCAGAAGAACAACTCTGTCATCTGTTCAATGAAGTGTTACATACAATGTAAAAATGATGTTTAAAACTTTTGAACTGCTATTGTTCAAATACCCCTACTCAAAGGGACGTGTAAATACATAAAACATGTGTTTAAGCCGGGTACTTGAAGAACCCTCGTTGTTTAAAACTGTTAAACAACATTTTTGCTGTGTTGTAGAGAGATGCTCTTTTGACTTCTGAGAACAAAATAGTGATAATTTTGGCACATTTAGATTAAGATCTCCCCATAATTTCAAGTACGTTGTTGAGATCTGGGACTTGTTCATATTGTGTGGCATGCTTATGTGTTCATCTTTCCAGTGATACCAACTTTATGGCAATTACTTGTTTCAGAGCTCAGCCACGTGTTTGGGGGGGGGTCTCAATCTGAATGTCAAAATCATCACTATTTTGTCCACAAAATTCAATAGAGAATATCTCTACATTAACATAGCAAAAATGATGTTTAACAGTTTTAAACAAACAGTGGTTCTTTAAGTGCCCATCAGCTTAAACAAGTTCTCTGTATTTAAACATTCATTTAAGCAGGGTATTTAAACAACTGGATTTGTTTAAAGGTTTTAAACAGTGTTTTACAGTATAGCTGTTTGGGCACGAAATAGTGATGAATTTGGCACATTTTGAATGAGACCCTCTCACATTCACAAGCAGATGGCTAAGCACTGAAATAAGCAATTGCTACGAATGAGATGCCGCATCAGCTTTTCATTGATGTGAAACACAATGTGACTATATCACCAACTATTTGAAGAATTGGCGATTGAAATCAAATTTCCAAACTTTTTTTGAGCAGTTTATATAAATATCAACAGTTATAGCAAATGTATGCATCCATCCAGAATGTAGATGAGCGCTTTATTACATTTTTGTAGCTTTAAGGCCATAAAAGATTAATTGTTTGCTTGGCATGCCCATAGATGCCCTCAAAAAAGTAGGGTCGGTCAGTCGGATTTTTATATACATTTTTTCATTTTTTAAAGTCCAAAACAGGACTTTAGATGATCCATATGGGGTCACATGGGTGTCAATGAAGGTAATATACATGACTTTAAAAGATTTTGTTTTGTGAAAAAAATAATGGTTTTTTTGTGGGTTTTTTGTATGATAAAAAAGAGGTTAAAAGTGACACTGTCGGAACTGTTTTACACGGTCGGTCGGACGAGGGCAAGCAAACAATTATTTTGTTATGGCCTAAGGATGTTGCCCCTGCATGGTGCTCTAGGGCAGGCTCTTTTTAACGCACTTTGATTTTGTATAATTGTGGGGTTTGATGGTTTATTAATGCTAATTGGTGCAGCACCAGCTCTAGTTGAGATAGGATTGTGTTGTCTTATGTTAATAAAGTGCTCAATAAAAGAAAGTTATACACTTTGTTTATATCCCATAGAGTAACTTCCGATTATTTTTTGCCCAAGCAGGCTAGATAGATATGTGGATGGATCTCTTAGGCACAATCTGGTACCAAACTTGCCACAAAGCAACAACACAGATAAGCCATGATTAGCACCATTTAATAAAAATCTGTGCCATTTCCAAATTCACATTTCTACAAACTACGCAGGGAGAAAATACCACATGTTACCTGTCCACAATCAAATAGCCCGCTCGCTCCGGCACAAACCAATGCATTTTCACTGTGATCAATATCCCTTGCATTCCTGGCCATTCAAGTGCCACAAACAGCATTTTCTCGCTGCTTGTATGCGTTGAAAATGCGAATTTGAAAATGTCACAGATTTAAATTAAATGGTGTTAATAATGGTTTATCTTTGTTGTTTTGTGTCATGTTTGGTACTAAATTGTTCCGAAAAAAAATCTAAATAAATGTCTATTAGCCTGCTTGGACAAAAAATAATCGGAAGACACTTTATAGGACATAAACAAAGTGTATGACTTTCTTTTGTTGAGCACTTTAGATCTTTACAGACTCACAAGTAGTATTCCTTTTGGGGGGGACAAGTGACATCAGTGGTGATTTGCACATTAAAGCTTCTAACAGTTCCACTTTCATAAACTTGACATAAACAAAAACACCAATAGTTTTCATGGTCAACTCAACTTCCATATAATAACTTTAGTGAGATGTCAACTTACGAGAAATGTCCTTGTTTCAAGAATGACTGTAAAAGGCATCTGCCCTTATCTTATTTACAATCCACCGTTTTGTTTTGTCTTAATACAGTTGCAAAGCTGTTGGGAGACAGGCCAAAGTTAACCATTCCCAAACCAGAGACTACACAGGGTAATCAGTTATTAGGGGTACAACCCAGCACCAGTTCCAACTCTAAAGAGGCGAAAGTAGAAGCAGAAGAGGAGTCAGATGGAAGTTCAGTAGCTAGCACAAGTACACAGAAATCTCGACGGAGGCGAAAGAAAAAGAAAAATGTCAAAAACTGAAACATGTTATATGTAGCTATCTTGTGACTCTTATATCATAATTGTTATAGCACAAGCAGTACCCAGGATGAGACTATATGAGACATTCATGTTGTAAGTTATCTTATTACAATACCCAAACAACGATGGACATCATTATGAGACATTATTATATAGTGGGTGTGGTTATGGATGTCAACAGGCATTTTGATTGGTTTATGGTCGATTTACAGCCGATACTCGCTACATATAACTTTGTATGAGACGATAATATATAGTTTGGGGCGGGGCTTAATTCATTCGAATAATAATACCTTCTGTGTGTATGGTCATCACGTTAAGATGTTCAAGCGTGCCCTACACAAAGTTGCCAGCGTATGCGTTGTGCGTATAACACAGCATTGCCATGTGTGCATGTGCTAATGAATGCTATAATTTGAAGCAGGAAGTTGATGAACAGCTCGCTGGATTCGCCGATTTTATAAAGGGGGGAAGTTGTTGTTGTTTTATTAAAATTAATCTAACAAAAAGGGTCATTTTTATGATAAAAGATCAAAATAACTTAAAAACTAATTAAGAATGAGAATAGAATATAGTTTGTATCTGTTTTGCTCTATATGTTGGTCTCATTATGTATAGGCTGTACCATATTTGTGTTGTCGTGCAAATATTGTACAGCCTATACATTATATGAGACCAAAGTATATAGCAAAAAACAGCTACGATCTATATTTTATTCTCTAAATCATGTCATAAAGTTATAATAATGACAATGATGGACATAATTATTTATGCTTTGTTAAGACACATTTAATCACTAAACATTTTATTTTTTGCACTTTGAGTTGATTCTCTATGAACTTCAACAATATTTCAGAATTATACAGTCATCAAAGAAAGAAACTTACCAGGTAATAAAAAGAATGATTACTCTAAAAGTATAACTGCTACATAAACATATTCAAAGAAAGTTACAATCCCAATGTGTAAGGTAAAGTACGATTTTAATTTTTCCATTTCCCTTTTTAATATGGGGAAGAATATGACAGGTATTAAGGCGAGTGTGCCATATTGATATGGTAATCCATTTGAACAATGCCGTCGACTATCCACATCGCATTATCGACTGGTGAATCAGTACCACCAGTAATCAACAATTTGTCCGTGTGTAGAAAAAACCAAATTGTGAAAATGGAAATCGCACTTTATCTTACTTTTTGGTACTGTAACTTTCTTGATATGAAACCAATCTTCACATGCAATATCTCAAATTAAAGGAGTTATAAGCACATTTATAACCTGGTAAGTTTTTTGATGACTGTAGTCAAATTGACTGACATTCATTATACTATTTGCACGGGTCCACCATTTGCGAGGAGAGCCTCAAACTGGAATCAGATTGTGAAAGTGTTGCATCATTGCACAATATCTCACTGCATGACCAGTCAGTCATATTGTGCAGAGAAAGTCATACTAGTTACATAATGTTATGGAATAGTCCATTCAATGTGGTACCAGTTTGATGCTCTCCTCACAAATGGCGGATCCGTGCAAAGAGTGAATTAGTGGTCATGTTCTGCTGAATTGTTGTCCATTAGCACACGTTCACCGCTTGTGGGGCAGGTATCAAATTGGGGAGTATCAAATTGTGTTCATATAAAACAATCACTGATAGTTAATTAAGAGAGCATAAAGTATGAACAAAAATGTACATTTGGATTAGTATTATCCTGTATGAATTAGGTCAATACATATGTGTATGTTTCATAAGAAATGAGAAAAAAATGTTGCACTTAATTATCACGTCCATTGATTGTATTAATTATCCTCTGAACAACACATTCACATGTATTGACATTAACAAGGTATGATAACAATAATTATAACCCTTGTCCAAACAAATGCTTTCACCCCAAGATTTATTTCCATTACACTGCAAAGAGGCACTGCAAAATCAGTACAATGGGCTCCAGAGCAAAAGTTAGTTTTACTCACGATGCTTGCAATGATTGTGAAGTAATATATTTCATCCCCAAATGTACAAATACTGATGAAAATGGAATTGGGACCAAAAGATATGTTGCCATTTACATTATAGGGAATGTGAGATGTTTTTCTGGCATCATCAAAAGTCTGAAGTAAACACTTTTTTGTGTTTCTCTGGATCCCTACATTCTGATTTCTTAGTTTGGCCTGAAACACTCAAGATCAAAGTACTTAGGGTTTTGTGCTACCACTGCTTATTTTAGCCAACAAAGTTTTTACTCCTTGCCCGATGATTTGAGAGTAGGTGCCCTTTCCTACTTGTGAAAGATTGGTGGCTCTGAAAAGAGCCGTTCAGATTGATTGCCGCTTTTCCACTGAACAGAGATGGTGGCTCTGAAAAGAGCTCTACACGGTGGTTGCCATTGGCCTACTATAAATTTGGCTCTAATAGAACCTCCAAAGGACTGCCCCTTGACCAATGGAAGTAACGTAGAGACTGCCTCTCGTCTACTACAGACTACAAAAAGTCTAATGCACACAGTAGTGCGGTTACTGTCTGTAAAATCATCGGGCAAGGGGCAGCCCAAATGATGATAACAATAGAGAAGAGGCAATCTCTATGTTTTGCTTAATATTATAATAATTTGCTCCTGAAAAAGTCAGAGCTAAGTTCGGGTTCTTGTGTGACCTATTTTTTGGGAGTAGGATCTCGAGGGAATATGCGTAGGTATGTGAGACAGATTTTTTTCTTGACTTTTGTGTAAATATGTTTATTTCTGTTTCAATGTGGTCTACATTAATTATGGACACATAAGTTTTTAACTCATCATATGTATGGTTGCCCATATCATTATACCACACACATTAGTTTTAACTCATTATGTGTATGAATGCCCATATCATTATACCACATATTTAACAATTTCACCACATATTTAAAAATATCACCAAATAATGCATATTTTGAACTTTGAAGTAAACAATAAAATGCAATTTTTGATATTGCCTTGAATTGATATCACACAAATTTGTAGACCTTTGTAATTAACCAACCCATCCATCCCCATGAGAATGACAAATTAGCCTAGATCAGACTCAACCCACATCTATACTCACAGTCATTTACTTTCAAGCAGGGGCGCGTAGCAAGGTACCAAAAACTGGGGCGGCCATTTATGTTGAAAACTGTAAAGGTAATCGAGCTCATCTAAGCGGTGCTGCGAGCTATGCTCGGACAGGGGGTGTCTGAGGGAGGTTGTGCCCCCCTCAGAAGTAGACACTTTTCTCAATTTTCGAAACTCAATTTGTGCGATCTGGTGTATACTTTTGACCAAAATGTTATCGAAGAGCCACCTCTTCATTTCCAATAAATATTTTGTTTTTTATCAATGCACGAAAGAAGTTGAGCATTATAACTGATATATTCTTGATTTAAGTATACATGGTTTAAAAGCTCGAACAGGGGTGAGTCTGAGGATTGGATTCTTTTCTCAATTTTTGAACCCATTTGGTGTGTACTTTAGACCAATATTTTATTGAAAAGCAATCCCTTTCCCCCGTTTCTTCTCTTTTTTTCCCCCTTCTTCTATTTTTCTTTCTTTGCAAAAAAGTGGGCCGCCCCGCTTGCAACGCGACTGCTATCAAGTGCATATCCCACTCTTTAAGGAAAAGTAAAATAAATTACATGTTGCTCGTCCTGATTTTTTGAAGACAAGGAGGCAGGGCTTTACTATTTACTATTTTCCCATTTGTTACTATTTTTATTCCAAAATGGCCGCCATGTTTAATATGCATGCCATGGTATGATTTTGTACTGTTTGAGTTACTGATGCAATCTAATGACAAACAAATTATTTGTTTCATTAAAGTCCACTTAAAGCAAATTTTTAAGTTCAGAAACATTAAAAAAAAGTGAGAGCCTGTTTTTTTTGCCTTTTTTGTTGAAAATAAATAGTAAAAAAAAGGAGGCGGCGGCCAAAAAAGAGGCGAGCAGGAACAGGCAACACGTAATTTATTTTACTTTAGTTAAGGATTAAATCATGTTTCAGCGTATGTGCATTACCAATCGACAACAGTGTTCCCGTGTCTGTGTGGTTTATTTCACGAGGCCAACGCACAAGTGAAATAAACATGCAGAATGCAATTTGTCGATTGGTGATGCACATACGCTGAAACATGATTTAATCCCTTTCATCGACCAGGGACTTGAACGCCATTTCATAAAATAAACAATTCAAACAAGAATCTAGTTTAATTATACTTCATTATTAACGATTTCATTCAATTTTCAACAAAAAAACATAACACTGAAATGACCAAATTATAATAATAATAATTTGTTCCTTTAAGGGAGCGATCATTTAATACGGCAGGGCGAGTGGGCATAGGGGGAATCCGAATTTTTCTCACAAACTTGAGGGGGGATTTTATTATTTGAAGCTTGTTTCAAAAGCCAAAATGTACCTCAATCTTGAACAAATTTGGGTTAAGTATCAATTTTTTGCGCACAACGCGCACATGTAATGTTTATATTGTTATATCAGGTCATTTGACCTATGTATAATAATTTATAGTGGTAAGAATTTGCTATTTGCATGAACATTCCAATTTAAATTATGTTAAAATAGCATGACCAATATTCTACTAATGAACCCTGACACACAACAAAACTGCTACACTGCTACAATCTTTTACCTCATGCTCCCCGGTCTGTTACCACACTCTGGAGGCCTATTAAATGGTGAGCAAAACTGTTAAAAGGTTATATAGGTTCGCTATCAAATTTGGTAGAGTATCAGACTTGCACGCACCTAAAGATTTGATCATTTTTTCTCACCCGATAGTTTAATTATTGCCAAAAACATGCCCGGGTAGTTTATAGAGTGATCTAAAAATACTTACCAAAATGTATTGTAAAAATAGTTCCCTAAAAAGCTGTTGAGGGGGAACCTGAATTTTTTTTGAAAATTTGTGACAGAAAATTAGGGGGGAATCTCAAAAAAATTGGATACAAAAATAGGGTGATGCCCACTCCCCCCGCCGTATTAAATGATCGCTCCCTAAGTTTCAAAAGTTGATGTAAACAGTTGGCACGACCATTCCAAAACCACACACTGCGGCTGCGCCATCCTGTAGCGTGTAAACACACTATCCGCGTGGTGCGGTTCGATTGGCGTGTTGGTTGCCCATATAGCAGCGTTGTTTAAATGCATATTATGCGATCTTTTCCAGGGGCGCCCTCTATTTATGATTTATTTTTATAAAGTAGATTTTCTTGCAGATTTACATTTCTGACAGGATTTCTGATCATAAATCATGACTATATTCTGAGTTAGACAGCGATAGGGTTCCTAATTATTTCAAAATCATGGTTTAATAAGTGAAAATAAACTGTCCTACTAGAAGGACAGTTTATTTTTCACTCTAAAACCATGATTTTGAAGTAATTTAGGAATCGCATTGCTCTTTAACTCTGAATATATTTATGATTTATGATCAGAAATGTAAATCTGCAAGAAAATCTACTTTCTAAAAAATAATCATGAATAGAGGGCAGGGCGCCCCTGGAAAAGATCGCATAATATGCCTTTAAACAACGCTGCTATGGGCAACCAGCACGCTGTTCGAACCGCACCCCTCGGATAGTGTGTTTTCGTATCGCTCTGTAACTCTGAATATATTTATGATTTATGATCAGAAATGTAAATCTGCAAGAAAATCTATTTTTGAAAAAAAAATCATGAATAGAGGGCGCCCCTGGAAAAGATCACATAATATGCCTTTAACTCACCACACTTTCCTACTGTACTTAGGTATGGGGGAGTTGTTGAATGGTGAATCGTCAATAATAGACTGAATTGAGAAGTTAATAATAGAATATGAGCCATACTAGTTATACACATGTAGTGCACAGTAAACCATTACACATTTTGATATACACCTAGCACATAAAGTCCCTGACCAGGTACTTTGAGGTTGGCTAATTCAAAATATACAATCGGTACCAAAAATCTGAGATATACTTTAAATGAGGAAATTTCTTCTCCGCAGTTTGATACCTCATTCAACAAAATCGAATGGATACTTTTAAAGTTATGGCGATTTCAATGACCGTGCATAACAACAGCAAAGTTGCACTAGGTATAGGAAATCATTGATTTGTGTGTCAGTTATGACAGTAATCACACACAATTCAATGAATACCTAGTGCAACTTTGCTGTTGTTATGCACGGTCATTGAAATCGCCATAACTTTAAAAGTATCCATTCGATTTTGTTGAATGAGGTATCAAACTGCGGAGAAGAAATTTGCTCATTCAATGTATATCTCAGATTTTTGGTACCGATTATATATTTTGAATTAGCCAACCTCAAAGCACCTGGTCAGGGACTTTATGTGCTAGGTGTATGTAAATCCCATTGTACAAACTAGTAAATGATATGGTTTGCGCAAATTATGCTAGCGGCCTTATTTTTGATTGGATTAATCCCAGATTTTTAGAATATTCTTGGGCTTTGCACTGACGGGGAATTAGTTATGGTCCAGTGGTTTTGAAAGAGTAAAAATGTGCCATGAGTCCTTTTTTTTTTAAATTCACCCTGTACAGCAAAATAGCAACACTCGGTAGTGTTACATGAGAATTTGCGGAGTTTTAGATTAATCTTAGTACCGTAAAACGGGGTGGATAGGGACAGTTTCAACACTCTCTAGATTGAAGGATTTTCCATGTTGCCTCATGAGCCAAACTTGTTAGCGCATAATGTCCACCTAAAATGCCTTTGAACTGCCACTAAAAAAAATGGAAAATATGTGATGGGTATATATTTTTTCCTTACAAAGGTTGGTGTCCCTTTCACCCCGACGTCGGGGTCAATATAAGGACAGCATTAGTCTGGGTAAGAGATTACTAGATTGAAAAGAGTTTTTACCACATTTTTTTTTCTTCACATCCACTGAGATTTCAAAAACTTTTCCCATATTTGCCCCTATTCACATGACCCCGTGTCCCCGTTTTAAGGTACTTAAATGGACACAATAAGCCAATCCATACAGAACCAATGATCAATCTTTGGGACTATTAATCATCTTTTTGAAAGCACAATAACAGTCCCAATCCCCAAAAATAAATCACTTCTCTGTGTTAATATTAATGCCTGATGATCAATCAATGTTTACATGGTTTTGAAACAGCTAAAATATTCTCCACTTTTTAGTTAGTTATACATTTGCTTAAAGGGGCACCGCAAACATAAATCACTTCTCTGTGTTTATACAATGACCGATGATCAATCAATGTTTACATAATTTTGAAACGGCTGAATTATTCTCCAATTTTTTAGTTAGTTATATACGTTTGCTTAAAGGTAGATGTTCCGATTTTCAACTTGAAGTTTTCTATTCTACATGAAAGGTCATCCTTAAAAAAGTCGGTTCCAAAGTTTGAGTTGCATAGCTCTAATGGTTCTTATTTTAGACGCACAAGATGCTGTGAACTGTACCCATTGAGTAGTACACAAACTATATCGGTGGTTACCACCATTCGCGGTAATTCGACGTTATTTCATCGATTTCTCCGTAATTATACCGATTTAGGCCGTCAAATTTCAGTATGATGATGAGAAAAATACGAGCTTTCATATGATATGAAAATCTCCGTATGTTTGAAATAATTCTGTGTTGCGAAAATGTGATCGGGTCATCTACCTTTAAAGGGGCACCGAGATTGCCGAGAAAAATGAAATTTGGGAAAAATGAATTGTTTCAATAGATGAGGTACGTACATGTAGGAACCCTGAAGTGTAATGTGAAAACGGTTGAATTATGGCGCTAGATAGAAATTTAGTTGAAGCAATTTATGTGGCGAGTGATGCTGATAAATTTGATGTGATCTACATCAAAATTACCAAATCGTGGATTTTACATGATGGACGGCGAATTAAGATAAACGGTAGTAATAGTATATGTGACGCGATCAAGAGGAATGAGTCGGATGTCGGGAAATCCCAAATTGAGATATGGCCAATTCAAAATGGCGGCTTAATTACATTAGTTTTGATGAAAATTCATGTATACAATTTGACATAACTTTGGAACAAAACGTCGTATCGACATGGGGTTTTCAGTTTCTGAAAGCCCTAGGTGTCTTCTTTAAAACTGTATTAAAAACTCATTTTCGACCAGGGTCGACATCCGACTCATTCCTCTTGATCGCGTCACATATGCTTAAGTATTACGTAGGTGCAAAATATCTGATTTCCAGAAAAATTGAGGGCGCACTCCCATACGTATCGCTCAGTGCCCCTTTAAATTAATTAATTCAACTTACAAATACAGCAACAACAACAAATGGTATCATTTTCAAATAACACATTTTAATTGTACACCGGTTAAAATACATATAAATAAATAATATTTTGCAATATTTGTTCCATGAAATTGAGCAATTTTGTTTATAAAATCTTCTACATGAACAATTCTGAATTATTTATACATTAAAATGTAAAGCTTAGATAACAACATAAACTCACACAAAATACCCATGCACTGAAACCTACATATAGGTTAAAGGCTATATTAAAAAAATCTTTTGTATCAAAGCTCTTCAGTTTTTCAAAACCTAATGCAGAATGCGTTTTTTAAGTTTGTTTTGGTGTTTTTTTTAAATATAACATATTGTAATCCTTGTTAAAGTGACCTTTTGTATTTGAAATGATTGTGATCAATGAAAATCTGAAAAATCAGTGAAATTTTGGGGGTTTTGGGGGGAAAAAATAACAAAATAAAAATTTAAAAAAAATTGTTCTTCTTTCTAACGCTCATCAATTAACTATAACATGCGCTGGAACTTTGAGACAAATTATTTTTTTAAATCTAGCCTAAGTGTTGAATCATTTTGTAATGCAAACAAGGTAAACCCCTCAAAAAAGTGTGGACACTTTTTTCAAATGTATATTTGTATATTATTATTTCATGATATATTCATATTGTGCTGCATATCAATGAAATGCTGATATGATATTTTTAACAGTATCATACCTGTAGCAATCGTGTCTTTCAGTGCTCAACCACTTACTTGATAAGACTATGGGGAGGTCTCAATCTAAATGTGCCAAGTTTGTCCTCAAAAGTCAATACTATAGCAGCATCTCTCTACAAAAATGTTTAACGGTTTTGAACAATAGAGGTTCTTCAAGAGGTGCTTATGACAAGAGTTGTTCTTTTGAGCACAAGATGACGTTAGCAATATAATATGAACTGGATTAAGTCTGTAAAAGTATGTACAGTTAAGCCCACAATTATTCATACCCCTTGAAAAATATGAGTTTTTTGCATTTTTCTCATATCTATACCAGCTGGAGTGGTGGAACTTTCGCTTTACACTAAAGACAATTAGTTTGCAAGTACAAATCAATATATTTGGGCTCAACATTTTTTGCATAACAATAGAATTGAACAAGAATTGTGTTTTTATGCCTGTCCAAAATTATTCATACCCCATACCAAGTCTCAGGATTGAGGCCACTTTTTGTGATAATACACATGTTTTTGACATTCCAAACATTCTTTATATTGTGTGATAGGCTTTTATATTGTTATGCAATTATTCCATGATGTGTGCATACAATGTGGATGCATTACAAATGTGTCCTATTGAATGTACATAGAGGGATATTATAGGACAACACTCTGGCTCTATGACAGCATGGCGAAGGAGATCAAATAACTCAGTGGGGACCTTTTTTGTGCATTGTGAATGCTCATAAAGAGGGGAAAGGCTACAAAGCTATTTCGATGCAATTTTAAGTGCCAAATTCCACCATATAAAGCATAATTAGGAAGAACAAGACAGTTAAAATCAGTTAAAATCAGTTAAAAACCCTGAAGAACACGGTCGGAAGCCAACAGTGTCCCCTTGTTTGACAAGAAAAGTATGGTGAAAGGCCAACAACAATCCACATATCACCGTCAATGCTCTCCTGAACAACCTTGGTGAGTCTTGGACCAAGATATTAAGGCAGACACTCCAGCAGACATAGTACACAAGAGTTCTCCATGGACTCCGACCAAGAAAGACTCTACTCCTGAAAAGAGACAATGAGAAACTCATCTAGCATTTGCAAGAGCACATCTGGACAAAGATCCAAGTTTTTGGTCTTCAGTGTTGGGGTTGTTTAAGATGCAAGACAAGTTTCTCTGTGTCTCATTTAAGGAGTAGAGTCTTTCTTGGTTGGCCTCCATGGAGACCTCTCATGTGCCATATATGCTGGAGTGTCTGCCATGATATCTTGGTCCAATAATTGCCAAGGTTGTTCAGGAGAGCATTGATGGTGATCTGTGGATTGTTGTTGGCCTTTCGCAATACTTTTCTTGCCAAACAAGGGGACACCGCTGGCTTCCGACTGCATCCTTCAATGTTTTTTAGTGAATTGAACGTCTTGTTCGTCCTAATTATGCTATGTATGGTGGATTCTTGCACTTGGAATTGTTTGGAAATAGCTCTGTAGCCTTTCCCCTCGTTGTGAGCATTCACAATATGCACCAAAAAGTTATTTGACCTTCTTCGCAATGCTGTCAAAGAGCAAGAGTGTTGTCCTATAATATCCCTCACTGTACATTCAATAGGACACATTTGTAATGCATCCACATTGTATTCACACATCAGGGAATAATTACATAACAATATAAAAGCCTATCACACAATATAAAGAATGTTTGGAATGTCAAAAACATGTGTATTATCACAAAAAGTGACCTCAATCCTGAGACTTGGTATGGGGTATGAATAATTTTGGACAGGCATAAAAACACAATTCTTGTTCAATTCTATTGTTATGCAAAACATGTTGAGCTCAAATATCAAGTATCAAGTATCAATCTTTATTTCCATATAAAAATACATCAAATCACATATAAAAAAAACACAATATGGAGGAGTAGACTGGAAAGCCAATGAGGCCCGTTTATGGTCCACCCCTTAATACAAGCAATACATAAACAAACATATTATACTAAAATAAACAATAAGAATTCCACAACATCATAAACAAGACAGAACAAGGACGGGCTCAAAAAACAATAGATTACTCGTAATTTTGGATAAGGTTTTGCTTTAACTGCGTTCGGAAATGCTTTAAAGATTTGGATTGTTTCATGTTTTTGGGAAGTGAATTCCAGAGAATTGGACCATTGGTTCGAATAGCACGGTCGGGGAAAGTCTTTTTGTTATTTGTCATGTTAAAATCATTGCCATGTCTTGTTGGGTAGTTGTGAACATCTGAACGTTTTGAAAAGAAGGTTTTAAAAGCTACGGGTAGATCATTTATGGAATATTTAAACATGAATACACCAAGTTCCATTGTGTACATATCGGTTATTGTAAGAAAATTATACTTAGCAAATAAAGGTGCTGTGTGACTCCTATAGTGACTATTGGAGATGGTTCTAATTGCCCATTTTTGCAGTTTAACAAGTTTGTCTAGATATGATTTACAAGTTTTATATTGATTGATTTGTACTTGCAAACTAATTGTCTTTAGTGTAAAGCGAAAGTTCCACCACTCCAGCTGGTATAGATATGAGAAAAACGCCAGCAACTCATATTTTCCAAGGGGTATGAATAATTGTGGGCTTAACTGTATATCTTTATTCCCAGGTCTTTCAGCAATATATAATATGAACTGGATTAAGTCTGTCAAAGTTTACATTTACAATTAACCCAGAAAAAGAACACAGTTCACTCCACTGTGTGTGCAGTAAAAACTAACATTAGGCCAAACAAAGAAGATAGTCTCAGAAACATTTTGCAAATAAGCTAAGTGCTGTGCAATTTATTTATTTTTTTAGAAAATAGGCCACGAGGTATGCATTTTTTTGTTGCTAATCCAAGCTTCAGAGACCTTTTTTAAAACTTTTTTTCTAAAATTAAAAAAATTAAAAATAAAAACAAAAATAAAATATAAAAAGGTTTTTGAGGACTCAGCGCATAGACCTACGCGCCGTAGCTCATTTCACATACCAATGCGGGCGGGCTTCTGAGACAGACTATCCTTTGTTTGGCCTTACACAACATGGTGTGGATGCTATCCCAATCCATAATGCTGCACAAGGAGGAGACTTTTGAATGTAAACAAAAACGCTCAGGGGCGTGAGTTGTTATAGCCAAAGAAAAGCTCCCAAATATTCACATTAGGGAAGAAGTGTTCAAGGTAAATAATAGATTTATTGATGGCTACAAACTGTTTTCCATAAAACACAATCACAAAACATTAAAAAAAAATCTGAACTTTTGAGGAGTATCTATTTAGAATTAAAATACTTTCCGATTATTGTATTTTTATATACAAGACGAGCACAAAAAGCAGGCTGACAGTAACACAAGCTTAACCAATGAGTTGAATGGGAAATCCTTAGGTATGTTTACCGGACTTACCCTAATGCTCCTCAGTACAATATATCCATTTTTTCCTAAAAATCTGCCTGTGTGGTTAAAATAAATCTCTTTTATTTATATAATACAGTTCTTGCGATAAATAATACTAGTATACAAAATTATGACGCTACATCGAGCGGTCACAACAAGCGTCTCACATGGATGATGATAATTGAGGATATATCCAAAAGTTGCAACATTGGAGGCTTTTGCCTGTATACGTACAGTGGAAACTCTTTAACACAGGGGGTGGGCAACCTACGGTCCGCGGGCTGCATTTGTGGGACGCGAGATGTCTCAAGAATAAGGGGAAAAATTAATTTATTTTACATCATCACAAAAACCAAACTAGCTGCTTTGCATTTATTGGCACAAATGATGTTCCTCAACGTGTGTAGGTCTATTTTCCCTATTAATTATCATCTTACTGTATTGAGATTACATTTTTGTGAAGATATATTATTAAGCAAACACACCTATAAAAGACGTTATTCATAATTGGCGATTTCATGTCTAAAGAGAGAGACATACTCGATAAACATACAATCTCATACATATAATGCAATGTAATGAATTGTGAACTTCTACATTTTCCTAGATAGTGTCGGTTACCAGCAAACATTTCATTTCAAACTAGTGGAATAGATAGTTTACGTTCAAATTTATTTCACGAATGTAATAAGTTCAAATATTGAACAGCTCAGAAGTATGAAGCATTTTTTATGATTAGTTTAGTGCAAAGTTCACCACATTGAAAAACTACATTACTCTCGTCTCGGCTATATCGTTAGCTTCGTTTTCGGAGCACTAATTGCTCTGAGCATGCTCAGTTGGATAGCACAGCCCTCTCTTGACGCCAATTATGAATAACGTCTATTGCTTGAAAGCCTTCAGAATCAAAGGTTTGAAATCAACAGCAGCTCAATGCTAGAAAATTTGGTTAGGTGCGGCCTTGTCAATTTTTCACTCCTTATATCTGGCCCATTCATTGAAAAAGGTTGCCCACCCCTGGCCTGCCTTAACACAAAGCTGCTTGACAATCGCATTTCACCTGTACAGTGGAATCTCCTTAACACAAAGCTTGACAATCACATTTCAGTTACCAGGATATTACAAAAATAGGGCAATTTGTGTTATCAGGCAATTTATGTTTACACTTTCCATGTGGCTATCGGTCTTACTTACAATTACACAAAACAGATTTTTCAGAAACCTTTCCCAACTTTCAAAGTCTTATCTCAATCATTACTGCACCAATAGTAGGCATGTTTGTACTTCATTTTAATGCATTTCTCATGGTGATTCCAAATATGGTCATGAAAATCAATAAGTTAAATTATTGAAACATTTTGTGAAATCTTGAAATTGTCATCTGCAGATGCCTGCCGCATGGAAAGTGTTAATAAGGTTCCACTGTAGTGAGTCTATTAATGGTTACAACAGCAATACACCCGGTCTAATGCCATATACGTGGGGGTATCAAAAAGGTTTTGAAATCACCCAGAAGTAAAGGAGCTATATCGATGAAATTTTGTCAGTGTAATCACTGGTCCTTAAAAACATTATGGTGCAAAAATGGTCTCATAAGTATGTTTAATTTTTATACAGGTAGCGCTAAATGCCAAAGCCATGTAAATCAATGACGTCTTCCAACGGTGATGTGTACATGGTAAATTATAATGGTCCAATAACTTATTCTTGTGGGACACCTTCCAGAAGAATATTAGGCTCAGATTTTTTTAAAAACATTTCTAAGCCTCATATTCCTCTGGAAGGCGTCACACAAGGATCAGTTTTTGGATCATTATCGTTTCCCATGTACACAGCTGTCACGAGCCGAGTCAGCTTGCATTCAAATTAAATGTCATATGACGCGTGACGCAGTGCGGCGCGTGTTGTACTTCATGTCTTGCCTATGACTTCGCGACAACAGCACCGTTGGGAGACGTCATTGATTTACATGGCCTTGGCATCTAGCGCCACCTAGTATAAATCATACTTATGAGACCATTTTTGCACCATAATGTTTTTAAGGACTAGTGATTACACTGACAAAATTTCATCGATATAGCTCCTTCACTTCTGGGTGATTTCAAACACTTTTTAGATACCCCCTCGTACATGGTGTAAATTAGAAATGATTTACAGATCCATTTCCTAGAGGCCAAAAGTTTGCACAAGGCATTCAATGGGTCCAGAGGCACATGTTTTAAGACTACAACCATTGGCGACCGAGTTGAAGAATTGTTAAAAATATTTCATCCAAATGGACCTACAACACATAGCCTCCTGGCCAAAGTCCGACACACATGGGCGCACTCCTATCAGCTCAATGCGCATGCATAAAAACTCACAACATACTGGGAACCAAACAGAGCAGTATGTTGAAGTTACGTATTTGTATTGCACCACGGATATCCATTTGACCTTTTTGAGAGGTTGATCGATCTCGCAATTATATGTGAGGTCAACCCACAGTGAGTGCTTCCATTGTTGGAAGGCTTTACACTCTGTACAAAACACGAGGTCATCAACCTACAGTGACGGGCGTCCATTGTAGGAAGGCTTTACACTCTGTACAAAACGTGAGGTTAACCTACAGTGACGGGCGTCCATTGTAGGTAGGCTTTACACTCTGTCCAAAACGTGAGGTCAACCTACAGTGACGGGCGTCCATTGTAGGATGGCTTTACACTCTGTACAAAACGCGAGGTCAACCTACAGTGACGGGCGTCCATTGTAGGATGGCTTTACACTCTGTACAAAACGCGAGGTCAACCTACAGTGACGGGCGTCCATTGTAGGAAGGCTTTGCACTCTGTACAAAACACGAGGTCAACCTACAGTGAGGGGCGTCCATTGTAGGAAGGCTTTACACTCTGTACAAAACGCGAGGTCAACCTGCAGTGACGGGCGTCCATTGTAGGAAGGCTTTACACTCTAACCACACCTCAAAACGTGAGGTCAACCTACAGTGACGGGCATCCATTGTAGGAAGGCTTTACACTCTGTACAAAAAAGCCTCCAGCCTCATTCCCGGATGATGTATTCCAAATGATTGGCATGAATTACATTTACAGAGTGACGCACCAATAATAAAATCATTCTATTCTTGTCTATTCATCATGAGAGAAACTCTGTGACTTCATCAAGTTCACGTTGTCTGGCTTGTTCATGTGCCCATCTATCCTCAGAGACTTTAGGAGTTATGTTCCATTTATTGTGGTATATCCTCTTGCCACAATCTGGACATTTCTTACCACCTAGAATGACAAACAAAATAGTATAATGAGCAGTCATGTTTGAAATGAACAGGGTTGTAGCTAGAGCAATCGTAGTGCTGGGCTCTAATTTCCTGGCCAGGGTTATTACGACGTAAGCTTACTGAATTTATTAACCAAATATTGATGTGATAAAAATGCCATCAAATACCTTACACACTTGTTAAAAATCGTATTTATAAAGCATATTTACTGCAATTTCGTGATGTATTTTAGTGCTGGGCGGGAATTCTTTCATTGAATGCGAGTGCCAGGCACAAAAATTACTAGTCCCTGGTGGGGCCGGCCCGTGACGCCAGCGGTAGCTACAACCCCCCCCCCCACCCCCTGTAGTGCCGCCACTGGCTATCTTTTGCTACCTGGACATTTTCATAAAACAAAATAAAGTTCTTAAATATTTGTTAATTAATCGAACACTTCTACCCAGAACTACATGTAAATACATTGTTATGGTTATATATTGGACCGTATTTCCTTGTGACAAATTGTGATAACAAATCTTATATGATATATTCCAGACCAGGGATGTAGCTACGCCGGTCAGCGCTGGTCGGGTGTAGCCGACACTCACGATTGCTGACCGGCACTCTAAAAAATAAAAGGGTAATTTTTTTTTTAAAATGTGTAGAATAAATATCATTAAATTGCCTCATAAAACAAGAAACTAGGTGGCAGGAACCCTCAAAGTGCATTAAAAAATCTAAAAAAATAGCCTCTGGGCCGCATGCCATGATCCACTGCACTTTGTTCGCTACACTTACATCGTTCGCCGTCAGTAAAATCCAAAATGATATACATGTAGGGGAGATGCGGGAGAGTTGAGCCACCGGGAGAGTTGAACCACCCCCTATAACTCGAAAAGTAGTAACTTACTAAAATTTATATTGGCAATTATTGTTATATAGCATCAATACGACATTCTTAGTGTTAAACTCTACTGTCATGTGTGCTCAGTATCAAAGATACCTAAACAAAATCATTTTTTTCACTTTTGAGTGAAAAATAGAAAAATAAATGTTTTGTCTTTTTTCCCATGGCAAGACTTAGAATATAATAGCGGTAATTTGTTTATTGAAGGGGGTATATGTGACCATTATTTTAGAGAACTATTGTAAACTACCAAAAGCTCTGCACCAGACAGGATTGGGTTATTTACAAAATGGTCACCATGAGGAGAGTTGAGCCATTGGTCATGGGGAGAGTTGAGCATAGGGAAAACATGTAGTAACATTTTGATTTTTGGACTAAAGGTAAAAAATGTATAATAAATGAGAGTAAATGTTATTTTGTGCCATGATAATAACAATTGAGCACCATATTTACTTTAAGGATTAATAAATCAAAAGTTGAAAAAATATGATTTTGTTTTTTTCACCAGCCATTGACTTATCATGCTGGCTCAACTCTCCTGTAATGGTGGCTCAACTCTCCTATACTGTAGGGAGAGTTGAGCCACTTTACCAATTTTTTTCAAACCTTTTGTATCAATAAGCCTTAACTGCTATCCCAACTGTTATTGTTTCACAACGAAAACAACACTCTAAAGTTTATCTTACACTAATTTTTTACAGGTTTGTACTTTTCTTCCGCATATGGTGACACAAAATATAAAAAATGGCTCAACTCTCCCGCATCTCCCCTACATCCCAGACTTACCAGTAATAGTGGTATTTTCATATATTCAGCAACACATCCATGATGATATATATACATCCCAGACTTACCAGTAAATTGTGGTATTTTCATATATTCAGCAACACATCCATGATGATATACATCCTAGACTTACCAGTAAATGATGGTATTTTCATATATTCAGCAACACATCCATGATGATATACATCCTAGACTTACCAGTAAATGATGGTATTTTCATATATTCAGCAACACATCCATGATGATATACATCCTAGACTTACCAGTAAATGATGGTATTTTCATATATTCAGTAACACATCCATGATGATATACATCCTAGACTTACCAGTAAATGATGGTATTTTCATATATTCAGCAACACATCCATGATGATATACATCCTAGACTTACCAGTAAATGATGGTATTTTCATATATTCAGCAACACATCCATGATGATATACATCCTAGACTTACCAGTAAATGGTGGTATTTTCATATATTCAGTAACACATCCATGATGATATACATCCTAGACTTACCAGTAAATGATGGTATTTTCATATATTCAGTAACACATCCATGATGATATACATCCTAGACTTACCAGTAAATGATGGTATTTTCATATATTCAGTAACACATCCATGATGATATACATCCTAGACTTAGTTATACCAGTAAATGATGGTATTTTCATATATTCAGTAACACATCCATGATGATATACATCCTAGACTTACCAGTAAATGGTGGTATTTTCATATATTCAGCAACACATCCATGATGATATACATCCTAGACTTACCAGTAAATGGTGGTATTTTCATATATTCAGCAACACATCCATGATGATATACATCCTAGACTTACCAGTAAATGGTGGTATTTTCATATATTCAGTAACACATCCATGATATACATCCTAGACTTACCAGTAAATGGTGGTATTTTCATATATTCAGTAACACATCCATGATGATATACATCCTAGACTTACCAGTAAATGGTGGTATTTTCATATATTCAGCAACACATCCATGATATACATCCTAGACTTACCAGTAAATGGTGGTATTTTCATATATTCAGCAACACATCCATGATGATATACATCCTAGACTTACCAGTAAATGATGGTATTTTCATATATTCAGCAACACATCCATGATGATATACATCCTAGACTTACCAGTAAATGGTGGTATTTTCATATATTCAGTAACACATCCATGATGATATACATCCTAGACTTACCAGTAAATGATGGTATTTTCATATATTCAGTAACACATCCATGATGATATACATCCTAGACTTACCAGTAAATGATGGTATTTTCATATATTCAGCAACACATCCATGATGATATACATCCTAGACTTACCAGTAAATGATGGTATTTTCATATATTCAGTAACACATCCATGATATACATCCCAGACTTAGTTATACCAGTAAATGGTGGTATTTTCATATATTCAGCTACATATCCTTGATGATATACATCCTAGACTTACCAGTAAATGGTGGTATTTTCATATATTCAGCAACACACCCATGATGATATACGTGACCACAATACATCCATTCAACATGTCCACCATGCTTGGGATCATTTACAATGTGCTGTAGAAATAAAAATATTAAAAATAATTAAAAAAACTATCCTTGGAAAGATGCATTCAAACTTTGTTTCACCTTTAATGCCCATGAGGATCTTTATTAAGTCCTCGACAATATACGTACACAAATAAAACATGACAGACAACACCCACCATCATTGCTATATTGCAATGTCAAAGTTAGATTGAAAATACAGTTATAAACAATTTTACAATAAAGGCTCTCATTTTTTAACATGAATGGCAATTTGTTTTTCAACTATTTGCACAAATTAGACCCATTCTTTAAAACCAAGATGATAATCATATGTGATGCGATCTGAGAAAACCCGTCGGATGTCGCAAAATGTGAACTAGGGATTATGGGTAAAATAGAAAAAAAATAAAAATAAAAATAAAAATAAAAAAATCTTTTTTTTAGTTTTTTTTTAAAGAAAATTAGTTTCCAGTACTTTGTGTCATCATCTTTCATGAAATTTCACCTTGACAAACTTACTTAAATCACTTTTATTATTAACCTTATAATGTTATTATATTGAATTATGTATCTTTTTTGGCCTGTTTTCATGATTTCTTGTTTTGTAGCTTTTGGTGACATCACAATCATCATTCACTCATAACTTTTTTTGTAGTGATCATAGAAAAATGATCGAAACAGTTCTGTAATCAGCACAGTTTTAGCTTTCTTATGATATAAATATCTCCAATATGAAAAATGCCACCATGTGGCGGGTTTTCACAGATCGCATCACATATTAATAAAATAAGTATGATCGACTTACATACAAACATTAATATTATATGAAATATTAATTTGGAATTTCAAACCATTAGACCAATTGTTTTTCAAACTTCATAAAAAAGAAACAAAAACAAATATGCCATGTTTTGCTTTGTCAGAGGATCAACGGTCAGTTTTAGTAATGTTTTAACCCTAACTTCCCGGGCGTGTTTATGAGGGGAAAAATCAGTCTCAACTTACTTAAGTTTTTTTCACAAGTTGAACCACGCGCTGAGCGAGGTACAAGATTGATTGGGCCGCCTCGCGGTACAAGATTGTAGCACTGTCAGGTTTTGTAAGGTCCAGGAAGGTTTAGGTTAATAGCACATGAAAAAGGGTACTAATTAGCCATAACTCCCCGGGTCAAATTTGAGGGAAATCAGTCCCAGCACACGCAGCGGCCTGGGAAGTCCGATGCCCTACTGATTGAGCTACACTGGGGAGGTTCAAAAAACTTAAGTTGAACCACGCGCTGAGTGTGGTACAAGATTGACGAGGCCCCCGCGCGGTACAAGATTGTAGCACTGTCGGGTTTTGTAAGGTCCAGGAAGGTTTAGGTTAATAGCACATGAAAAAGGGTACTAATTAGCCATAACTCCCCGGGTCAAATTTGAGGGAAATCAGTCCCAGCACACGCAGCGGCCTGGGAAGTCTGATGCCCTACTGATTGAGCTACACTGGGGAGGTTCAAAAAACTTAAGTTGAATCACGCGCTGAGCGAGGTACAAGATTGACGAGGCCGCCGCGCGGTACAAGATTGTAGCACTGTCGAGTTTTGTAAGGTCCAGGACGGTTAGGGTTAAACTGTTGAAACCTTTTTACCCCGTGTGACATTACTCTACCATGTATGTATGTTGTTTGTAAGGTGTTTTTTGATTACCATCACCTAGTACAAACTATATTAAGCATAAAAAAACACGTTTGTTTCCAGTAGGTCGCGCGCATTTCGTTTTGGCGACGTAAATTACTGCATTGTATTTTTTTTATTCCCATTTTTGATTTAAAAAAAAAAAAAAAAAAATTGCAAAAGCGATTTACATGTAAATACAAATTACTGTAGAAAAGATTAACATTTTGCACAAACAATTGAATCTTACTGCTCTGGGAAGCCCTGTAACTTTAATATGGGGCACAGTAGGATACTGGATGTGATTATTTGTGTCTTCAGGACTCGCGGCGTATGGTAAATTGCAAAAATTGCCTTTGGAAGGTCATCCCACCGCACTTCTCCCCCTCAAAAAATTTTAAATTTTTTTTAAAAAAACGCATCTCGCATCTTGGTTTTCAGACCACCTCCCGGAAACAAACTTGTTTTGGTTTTTTGCCTTATTATAATGACTTACTTCAGGTTTTTGTGGGAAAGCCCTTTCCTTACACACAGGACATGGTAACACAGGGAATCTTCGTATACAGTCTTTCACAAGATATTCCAAAACAAAGCGTAATGAAGGCTTAGGTTCAAATGGAGGGTCCCTGAAGAAAATATAGAATTCAATAGTAAATGATTGTACTTGCTTATTCATTATTTTTATTATTATTATTATTATACAAGGCCTTTATATAGCGCTCTTACACAATGAAGGTAAAGGCACCACAGCGCTTTACAAAAAGAAAATACAAACACAAGTTAACGTTGTGGTAACTTATATCAAGGAATGAAACTATGGTTTATTGGTTTATAAAGATGACACTTCCTGATTACTTATTCTCACAGTGTACGACAAAGATGCAAGCACAAACACTGCTTGCCTACAATAAGTTCCACCTAATTATACTCATGCTTCTTACAGCATATTTGGAAATATTACAATGTTATTATAGGTATCAATATCAGCTGTCCTACAATATACCATCACAATTACTCATCTATCCAGACCAAAACCTTACCCTTTCTTGGGTTTCTTTAGAGGCTGTTTCACATACAAAATACCATCACAATTACTCATCTATCCAAAACAAAACCTTACCCTTTCTTGGGTTTCTTTAAGGGGCAAATCTACACATACAATACCATCACAATTACTCATCTATCCAAAACAAAACTGTACCCTTTCTTTGGTTTCTTTAGAGGCCGTTCCACACATCTCCTACAATATACCATCACAATTACTCATCTATCTAGCACAAAACCTTACCCTTTCTTGGGTTTCTTTAGAGGCCGTTCCACACATTGCCTTGCCATTTCTGTCCCTTGTGCTACAAACATGGTGTTGAATAGGTCGGGGAAATTGCTCTTGCCCATTTCGATACTGCAATGAACAAGGATATGTCAATGTTATTCTGTAAATGTGATAGGATCAATCTATTAAAAGGGATTCATACACTCTTAGTAGTGTCGAACAAATCAGAAAGCAAGAAACTAAAATACGTTGAGTGCATTGAAAGTGTCTAATGTGCTCAAACCTTATAACAAACCTGGCGTTAATTACCGTTATCTGGCTGTTTCTACTGGGGAACTTAACGTTCCCCAGTAGAAACACGCTCTATGCAAAGAGGATGTAGGGATTAGGAAACCTGTGCAACTTGTTCCACAGTATGGATCTAATTTAAGTTAATGTATTTAAGGGTCAGACCAGCTCAGGATATTGCTCCGCAAAACAAACTAACTTTTGTTATTCACTGTGCCATGATTTTAATTTACCGATTGCAGTACATAAATGCATGCGCCTACTCAAGGGGCTGGCACATGCACACAAGCGTAGAGAGGGGGACGATACATACACACCCCTACATTCTATTATGACACTGTCATGTTAGGTAAGGTTAAAAGCCTGTGTATACTCAGACGACAGCAACCAGGACTTTTTCAGTATGGCAACTGGTGCATTTCATGTACAATTTGAACATACATGTATTGACGTTTAATCCTTGAAAAATATCTAAAAAATAGCCCTTACATTGGAATTGAATACTGTTCTGGGTTGAGATAATTTAGTTCTGTCATGACAAGTGGTATTCAAATTTGTTTGCCTAAAATCTATGATTACAAGCTAAACCAATGCCAAAGTCAAATTTGGAACAATCGTATCCGCCATCATCTGTGTATTCTATGTTAGTTTTAAGCCTGTGTATAACCCTGTGTTACCCGAACTCTACCCTATATTTGGATACTCTTACCTTATTTGTGTTTCAGGATATTCATTGGGTACTTTACACTTAAGCTTGACGTTGTATTTTGCTACATTCAAATTCAATATAATCACACCAGCTTTTTGTTTTGTTTTGATTTCATCTTTGTCTGTAATAAGTTCTTTCTTAATAAATGTTAATTCTTCACTGCACACTGTGAATGGATTATCATCGAGAAATCTTCTGATAAATTGAAGTATATGAAGCACCTGTTATAAAAAAGAAGAAGAAAATGCATGATTTAGTAATAACTTGCAAGTTCACGGGTATTTTGATTTCCGGGTACCCGACCTATTTTTCGGGCGGGTACCCGGGTACCCGAAATTGGGTACAAAAAAAAAAATTAAAAAAATCAATTTTCATTTTTTTCTTCGTCATTTTCAGAGTAAAAAAAATCCTTGCAACCTCCTTATTTAGTATTCATACACTTTTAGTAGTATCGAACCAATCAGAAAGCAGAAAACTAGAATACATGGAGCGCACTGAATGCACTCTGCGTGCGCGCCGTATGGTTCACACACCACACGCATTGTTTTGATTCGTTGTTCAGGAAGCTCGGGTTTCCCGAATTTTAATGTGGTTATATTAGCAAACTTGTTTTAACAAGTTAGACTGTTAAAACAGTTTTTATTTGCTATTAAGTATGCAAAGAATTATGAATTTTTATTTGTAGTGTCGTGTATGAATTAGGTTAAAGTACATGCGTATGGGGTTTTTTCTCGAAAAATTAGACAAATAAATGCACTTGCACAAATGTTGATTTGATATGCTCACAAGAAAATTTCAAACTTATAGTTTACTACTTTATTGTACTGGTCATTTGCGATTCAACATTTTGCAGAAAACTCCATTAAGAAAAGACAATTAATTCCAAAGATAGGGGGAGTGTTAACTTTGCAGTGCCCCAGTAGAAACATGCTCATATATAGTTATGATCAGAACCAATTGAAAACAAAGAAAACTATCATTTTGTTTGGTTTAAATATATCAAAATCAATGTCCGCGACTTCTGACTCATTTTGCTGATCACATTCACATGGTGATTGATAAAAGGAAACATCAATCACATGAGACAAAGTTGTGTAACTTCCATCACAGCATTCTTCACAAAGTCAATACATGTTTACATAAAGTGCTCAACAAAAGAAAGTCATACACTTTGTTTAGGTCCTTAAGAGTAATTTCCGATTATTTTTTGACCAAACAGACTAGATAGACATTTGGATGAATCTTTCCGGCACAATTTGATATCAAAGTTGCCACCTAACATTAACAACAAAGATAAACCATGATTCGCATGCACCATTTAAAGTAAATTGGTCACTTTTCAAAAGTCACATTTTCAATGCACGCAAGCCGCGAGAAAATGCTGTGCGTGGCACTTTGAATGGCCGGGAATGAAATGAATATTGATCACACAGTGCAACTGCGTTGGGTTGTGCCTGAGCGAGCAGGCTATTTGATTATATGAACAGGCAACATGTGGTCTTTTCTTCCCGCATAGTGTATCGAAAATGTGACTCTTGAGCACTTTATGTCTATACTCTATAATACTCACATGTGGTTTTCCTAGACATTTCTTGGCCTCAGCATCACATATACTAATGAGTCCATCACATAACCTATCTGGTATTGTATTACTCTTGATCTCTGTTATAATAGGTTGATTAGGATAATCATCTGGAAATTGTATACACACTACTAACTTCTTGTACTTGGTTTTTCTGAAAAGAAACAAATCATCACAATAAGACCAACAAAAAAAAGATGTTTGATTGCCCGTACAAATCGGGAAAACTCAGTCGCATTTTTTATTTTTTTTAATTTTTTTTATTAACTTTTTTTATTAGAAATTACAAATTTGTCAACTAAATGACCTCAATTGACCCCTATGTGACCCCACTCTAAAATATTTATTATCCATGCCACCAGACTTTATCTTTTTAATATAAAAACATAGTTAAATTATAAACCTCAGTGTATTCCAGTGTAATTTGGTCATTCTTTGGAATCTAAAAAATTAAAAAATTAAAAATTGACCTACCGCCCCCAAAAAAATTTGAGGGGAAAGGGCAATCCAACTTTTTTTTAAGGCCTTATGTATAAAACATACATGGAAATATGGATTAATGAAATATTGATATTTATTTATCACTTTGGTAATTGGTTATTCACTCTCTGTGTCTGAAATACATGTCATCGGAGAATTTTACATCCAGGGCTAAGTTATGATCCCTGGCGGATGGTTTTGGAAGTCATCTCTACAAGGTACACGGTAAGTTGAGCACTTCTTGATTTATTTTGGGAAAATAACTTCATTTTAGAGTACCATAGTTTTTTGTTTCCTTTCCTCGTTCTATTTTTCTTCTTTGCTATGCTTTCAAGTCTCTCACAGGCTTCCCACCATACATTGGTGGGTTTAAACCTCAAAATGTTAACAACGGAATTAATTGTCTAATTGTGATTTATAAGGTTTTCACTCACATGTAACATTGCAGATGGTTAATCAGGTACAGGCTCAGAATTGTGTGGCTCTCTGCGAGAATCCATTGGATTCTCCTAGAGGATTTTGGCAAACAAAATTTTCCAGAAAGAAAGCTAGATTTCCCTCTACTTCTTGTGTACTTCTTTATTTGGAATAAGCAAAATTTCCTGGGAATCCCATTTTGTCTAGGCCTGGCTGGTAACATTGGTAAGCTTGAATGAGTCATGAGATAAAAATTACATAGATTGTTCCTTGTCCCCACAAACATGGGTATTGCCACCAGAATCAAATTAATTCGACCAAATATGCCCGAGTTGTGATCAAATAAACTGTGTTTTTTTCCCAAATGGCCGACATTTTGTGTTTTTTTATTCGGTGTTCGAAATGATCTGAAGTTATGACCCTTTTAAAGCCCACCTCTACTCATAGCAAATGATATAGGTCCGTAAGAGAGTTTAGACTTAAATGAACGTATGATCATACATGTAGAAATACCCAGTCCTGATTCCGAATCATTATGACTCATCGTGTACCTATTCTTGTGGAAAATCTATCACTTAAAATTTAGTTGTCAGAAATACAGTATTTTTTCTCTGCCCTGAAAATGATACACCAAATAATAGTTCACAGTATTACTGGTAGCCTACTCACGTTATTTGAACTCTAATCTGTGCGGGATGAACTGTTATGACCTCTGACCCTTCAACCTCTGATGTACAATTCTTTCGTACATCAGCCATATCCAGATCAATCGCAGATGATGACATATTTCAATTATGGCTCCAAAAGGGTTTCTGAAATGAAATGATAAAATTTAAAAAGAGTCAACAGATTGTTATTGCAAATTCAATATCTTTTTCCACAACCAGACTTCAAAGAATAATCAAAACAAACAATGTGACCTAACATGAGTAAATGAGGCACAGTGCAGCAGTATCTATAATTGATTTAAGAGCAAAAATGTGGGACAATGTCATAAGAAGTCAAATTCATAAATAAAGTCTTATTATTTATGATCTTTTTACATCTTGCATTCCAATTCATGAAAATATAGAGTTAACATTTTGAGGTATTTAATTTGCATATGAGTATGTCCATGAAGTTGGGCCAAAAAGTGTGACATGAGGTCAAAATTTCAAAATTGTTCAATTGTTAATCTGATATTATTTTTAGGTCCGACAATATCCATACTTTTGAAAAATAGTGAACTTTTTCCTCTCAAGTATGAAAATAATCATTGATTGCAGGTCAGTTTAAGGTTATTATGGTACAAATACCTATGCTATGGACACCATTCTGCATTCTGACACTTCTCCCTTGCATTATTTTAAAATAGTTCAGGTTACTCACCATTCTTATATAGATTTATATTGCACTTTCATGGTCAGATTCATAAAAGCACACAATTGATACTACCTCTACATCACAAAAAGTGATATGATGCTTTGCAAATTGAGGGTTGTGGGGTAATTTGGTTTAAGCCTTTTTGATGTAGTATTTATGTCTGTAATCAATAAGGATTGCTTCTGACAGTGACACACATATTTTGTATAATTTTATCATCACTGATAACTCTTTTTAAAGAGTTATCAGTACTAAAGAGTTATCAGTACTAAATCAGTTAAAACTGATTTAGTAACATTACAATTAAATAAAAAGTAAAAGCTTCTGTCCATACGGCTAAACATACACAAAATTTACCTGATGCTACATGGACATTGGACACCATGTCCTGTAGCATGGTATAAATTCTATTGTTTTACAGATAACTAATTAACAATCATAAAATGAAGTAATACACACTTAATTGCAGGGAGCCATTCATTTCAATATTTGAAAGGATCTTTTTACTTGAGAGGGGCAATTATTGTAAATGTACCTATATGCTACACCAGACACCACGTTAACAATCAGTGACATTTCCTCAAATAATTTTAAAATAACATCATCTATGGGTACAGTTGTTGTTCAAACTTTCTTATGAATGTGATACGGTAATTTAGGACCCAAAATCAGTGAGTTCAAATGTCATCTGTGTTGTTGGTGAGCTTAAAATCCCAATGCTACATGCTTTTTGGGGGCGGACACCCTTCTGTAGCATAGGTATGGGCAATTTCCCGAAGACGTCATATCAAATTGGCCGATTTGTGTTCTGTCAGAATCTACTTAAAGGTGAATTGGAACATATATTCATAGATTATGTAGTAATTTTATGATTTTATGACATTTATATTTACAAAATTATGTTTTGCATCTTTTTCTATTTTCATGTCACACTTTTTTGACTAAAAAAGGGCCGGACACCAACTATTAATGAAGCATAAAAAAAATTTACAGAGGAGCTATAACTTTCATTTGACTTTTAAAAGACATGTTAGTATGAGGTCTTTCTAAATTATATTACTTGTGAAAATAAACTTCAGGCAAACTGTTAGAAAATGCATTTATCCTACACAAATCAGCACAATTTCTTAAATTGCCCAACTTCATGGACATACCCATTTACTCTATCCATTTGTTAACCAAACCAAAACTTTCAATGTCCATAATTCATATTTGATGTTTTGAGACACAATAATCCGTAACTTTTTAGGTTAGGAATGTATATAATACATTTACAACATTGCCTTTGGTCCTAAAATGTCCCTCAACTTATATTATCATGATATAAATAAATAACTCAATATTCACCCTCATTGTGCCCTGAGACTAATATTGTGCCTACTCGTGTTCGGTCACATATTTTGCACTGTATTGTAGGCCTATCTCAGAAAAACACAATATTTTTGAGTCACAAAAGTGGTAGTAACGCAAGTTCATAGGTAATAATAATACAACATGATATCAACCTGATGATTATGAGCTCTGTGATGTTTGATTATCAGAGACATGAAAATGATGATGTAAACAAAACATAATAAGCTACAAGAGATTCATCAGCAGGGTTTTAATTAATCAAAGGCATCTTTGCCTTCGATGCCCCACCTTGCTAGTACTTATAGTAGCCTTGATGCCCTCAATTTCTGGCTGTTTTTACTCCATTCAAAAGTACATAATGGCCTTGGATAAAGTTGGTGCCCCTTTCAAATTGCCTTACATTGCCTGCCCTTTTCATTTCTTATTTCAAGGCCTGTTCAGCTGGTGTGATGATCATGAAACTTTATGCTTGACAGAGATTCTCACCGATTGCTTTTTCATCCAAATGGTGCTCGGTCCACTTTGAAGGTTAACCCCTGAGCGCTACCGATCTATTTAAAAATGTTTATAATGATTGGTTAATTTCAATTTAAATACTGATTCTGAGATATTTCACTCCAATATCTATACCAGGGACACAGTTATTCTAATAATGTCTCTGATTGGTGCAATAAGTGATGTATCCATCTTTCTGACCAATCGACAGATAGATCTCAGGGGGTTAATGGTCATCAAGCAATATTTGGAACAAGACGAACCATAACATCCAACAAGTACATGTATGAAGAATATATCAATTTAACCTCTGGTTTGAACTTGGATGCTAACAATTGCCACATACACATACGCAAATTTAAAAATAGCCTTTTTGTCACTGTGATAATGTTATGATAGTTTGTGACCCTTGTGAGGGATGATGTGTGCAACTCTACAAAATTATGAAAACTTTGATGATTTTCACTTCAAAACGAGTCACAACCATTTTTTGTATAATTTACATTAGATAGATAGATAGATAGATAGATATAGATACAAGGTATTTATAGGGCGCCATTTCATATAGATCACGGCGCCATTGAACCACCACCATGAGGGCCGTGAAAGCGACTACAACGAGTGCTGCAACTGGCTTCCTCATATAGGATGAGGGTTCTATGAAAGGTAACAGACCCAGGATGATCCCCTACTCTTTACAAAAGAGTCTTGTGACTTTTTACTTGCTCTGGTTTTGCTCTCCCGATGCACGGGACCACCTACATGTATATGACTTCCGAACCACGAGGCAATTGAGACTAAGTACCTTGCCCAAGGATACAAACATGTTGGCTGTAGCGGGGCTAGAACTCACAACCTTTGTAATGTGAGACCACACATGCTCTCACAAACAACATTACAGAGTTGTAAACCATTTTGAAGTTCAGGGAAGTTCAATGAACCATTTACAGAGTTTACAGAGTTGAAAGGGGCACCAACTTTCTTCAAGGCAATTATGTACTTTTGAATTTAAGTGAAAACAGCCAGAAATTGAGGGCATCAAGGCAACTATATAGTGTGATTAAAAATTGAATGAACACCATGCACGCAGCACAAAGATGATCGGCCCGAAATCATCATGCTCATGGTTGTACCATTGTGCGGAATGTGCGCGCTTCACACAATGTATGCAGAATCCACCTATAGGTGTGGTAACGAAGGCAATTGCCTTCAATTTATTTGAGCCCTGATTGCGATCGTATCAGGAAACACTGTACGAGAGCATGTGCGGTCTAGTGGATAGGACGAAGGACTCACAATACAAAGGTTGTGAGTTCAAGCCCCACTATGGCCAACATGTTTGTATCCGTGGGCAAGGTACTTAGTCTCAATTGCCTCGTGGTTTGGAAGTCATGTAGAAATGGTGGTCCCGGTCTGTGGCTGTACACACATCAGTCCTCAGGTCACAGGGCAGGAGTTGCACAGTTAACACGTCCTGTGTATTCAAGCCCCCTTCGCATTTGATTCCAATAAAGCATGAAAGGAATGTTGCAACATATTCAATAAAATCAAATCCAAAACAGTGGCAACATAAACATAGACTGTCAAACCATGGACTTCTATAATTTGTGAACGAAAAAAAAGGGAATGGTCAAAGCCTGCAACAGGAAACTAAAAATTCCATTGTGAAGGGCCTTACCCCTCACAGGCTTTTCTATAGGCTGAAAAGCCTTCCCTATGTGCCCGACCGACTGCAGTACGGGTATACATGAATTACATGTATTAGATCAAAATTCTGCAGTTTGATCAGTGTGATACACTACCGGAACTAAATGAAAAACAAAAGGCTTTAAGCTTTTTATGAACTGGGATAATATTTCGATTAATAAAATATGTAAAGCATTCAATATATAAAAGTACCTTTATACAGCTACAAATAAAAGCATCAAATGTCATAGAAACGCTAAAAGTGGTGCTTTGAATTCAATATCAGTAGTACAGTACTACGTTTTTTTCCTCTGTCATGTCAGGAAACTTGAAAGTCGCCCAAAAGCAGCCCAATTCAAGTTGCGGCCACACCAGCAGCAGATGGAAGCAGATTCAAGAGTGAGAGTTATTGAATTAGGAAACTATTTTATTTTATTATGATCGAAAGATATAAATAAAAATGTTTTTTTTCTTATGACAGGTAGATGACCCGATCACATTTTCGTAACACAGAATTATTTCAAACATACGGAGATTTTCATATCATATGGAAGCTCGTATTTTTCTCATCATCGTACTGAAATTTGACGGCCTAAATCGGTATAATTACGGAGAAATCGATGAAATAACGTCGAATTACCGCGAATGGTGATAACCGCCGATATAGTTTGTGTACTACTCAATGGGTACAGTTCACAGCATCTTGTGCGTCTAAAATAAGAACTATTAGAGCTATGCAACTCAAACTTTGGAACACGACTTTTTTAAGGATGACCTTTCATGTAGAATAGAAAACTTCAAGTTGAAAATCGGAAATGTGATCGGGTCATCTACCTTTTTAACGATTGCTGAACATAATTACGATGAACATAAATGACGCGTAACCAGATGATGACATGACGAGATAAATGACTAGATACATGTATTTGCAACAATTTCAAGTTGACCAGATAATTGATAAGATAATTTCAACATAATTTCCGGATGACGAGATAAATGATGAGATGAGGAGATACTTTCAAGATGACGTGATAAATGACTAGATAATTGCGACATAATTTCAAGATGAACTGATTATTGACGAGATGATGAAATAATTTACAGATGACGTGATTATTGACTAGATAATTGCGACATAATTTACAGATGACGTGATTATTGACCAGATAATTGTGATTTAATTTACAGATGACATGATTATTGACTAGATAATTGCGACATCATTTACAGATGACATGATCATTGACGAGATGACGAGATCATTTACAGATGACGAGATAAATTACGAGATAATTTCAACATAATTTCAAGATGACGTGATATATATATGACAAGATAATTGCGACATAATTTCAAGATGAGGTGATAATTAACGAGATTACGAGATAATTTTAAGATGATGTGATCATTGACTAGATAATTGCGACATCATTTACATGCAGCTCGTATGCTACGTGCCGCGCCACTTTTGATTAGCACTCATGTACGGTAAACCCATGAACTCCGAGTACAATCAGTGGTATTAAAGGACCAGGTTTGGAAGGTCTGTACGTTCTGTGTGCATACCAAGTATATCAGAGTAAATTGCTATCTTCAGTTGATACCTAGTCTATCAGAATAAGTTGCTATCTATGCTATCTTCAGTAGATAGCAAGTATATCAGAGTAAGTTGCTATCTTCAGTAGACTAATCAGCAAGTATATTAGAGTAAGTTGCTATCTTCAGTAGATAACAAGTCTATCAGATTAGTAAGTTGCTATCTTCAGTAGATAGCAAGTCTGTCAGAGTTCGAGTAAGTTGCTATCTTCAGTGATAGCAAGTCTATCAGAGTAAATTGCTATCTTCAGTAGATAGCAAGTCTTGAAAAATTGATGTTGACATTTAAACTGGGTGATTTGAGGTCAATTTGAATTTCACGGACCGATTTACACATGCGGTGTAAAATCCAGACCAGATTCCGAATTAAAGGGACATTAAAGGTAGATGTTCCGATTTTCAACTTGAAGTTTTCTATTCTACATGAAACGTCATCCTTAAAAACGTCGTGTCCCAAAATTTGAGATGCATAGCATTATGGTTCTTATTTAAGATGCACAAGATGCTGTGAACTGTACCCATTGAGTAGTACACAAACTATATCGGTGGTAATCACCATTCGCGGTAATTCAACGCTATTTCGTCGATTTCTCTGTCATTATACCGAATTAGGACGTCAAATTTCAGTATGATGATGAGAAAAATACGAGCTTTCATATGATATGAAAATCTCCGTATGTTTGAAATAATTCTGTGTTACGAAAATGTGACCAATCATATACAACGCATGCACATTTTAAAGGGACATTAAGTGGTGTTGAAAAGTTTAAATGTTTAAAAATTTACTTCAGAATTCAAGATGAACATTAAAAATTGCCATTATTGTTGTTTCTACTAACAAAAACACAGCAAAACTTGATTAAAACAATATCATCGCTAAGGGGCACTAAGAGATGTGTTGGAGGCAGCGCCCTCAAATATGATAAAAACTGAGATTAGTTGATTTTTATAATTGTATTACATGTATGAACTTACACCTATAAGGATTAAGAAAAATCAGCTCTCTTTGTACAAGAAAACGTCGATTCAAAAAATGCTCGTCCCGCGGGACGAGCATTTTGAGTCCGACAGTATCCCCCTGCAGTACGCGTGATACATAACGCGAACCATATTTGCATAGAGGGCGTTTTTCAATAAATAGCGATGATATTGTTTTAATCTAGTTTTGCTGTGTTTTTTGTTAGTAGAAACAACAATAATGGCGATTTTTAATGTTCATCTTGAATTCTGAAGTAAATTTTTAAACATTTAAACTTTTCAACACCACTTAATGTCCCTTTAAAATGTGCATGCGTTGTATGTGATTGGTTTTTTTGGGACAACTATGTTTTAGTGCTTATGTGAGAGTATACTAACACTTAACAGTCTGTGCCTGTAAGAGTGTACCATTTTGGGGGGTGTTGTGATTCATGGGTCCTCAGATCAACTTTATAAAAAAATCAGTGATACATTACCATACCATTATACCATAGCCAAATTTTAAAATTCCTAACATTTTTGGTTCGGTCGTTAAAAATCACTGAAATTTCAGGACAAAAACCCAGTAAAACGATAATTTTTTACTACGTTCCCCATAAGTATATCTATGCGCGCTAAGTACATCCCAACGAATGGAAAACATATTTTGAAACCTCCAGTTAGGTACATAACAAAAGTGAAACAAAATCGTTGGGATCTCGTTGGCGTGTCATATTACGCTGACCTTGAACCCTTGACGAACAGCGCTCTTATGCAGTTTCAAGACCTTATAATTCGATGCGCCAACAAGATCCCATTCAATAAACAAGTGCATATGAAAGAACTCGGAGTCTTTAACAAATTCAAAAGGAAACATTGTTGGGATCTCGTTGGCGCATGGAGATAATCAAGGTCAAAGGTCAAATGTTACTATTTTGAGCCATTTTTGCACCTCCGTACATCTGTGCGCCATCTTTAAAACACCTTGGAAATGATCTCCAGTTGCAAAGATGGTTTACCTTAAATCAAAAATGAAGATTCCAGCTTGGGATCTTTAAGATTTTTTTTTAAAACGATTTTTAAAAATTTGCTTAAGGTCAACTTACAGTGCATGCGAGTCAGTAATAGCCCCACATACATTGTTCAAGCTCTTATAAATCAGTGCGCCAACTAGATCCCATTAACTTTTTGATTTATATGCTTAGTTTGGCCACCATTCAATAGATACCACTAGAAAAAACTTTGGGATTTTGATGGCGGTGAATTCTAAATGAGCGCAAAATTGAGGTGTCATCAGCTTTATTCTCAAGCCTTTTTGAGCCATTTCAGACCAAGTCCCAGGATATCAGATTACTTTGGTGAATTTTGACATGTCATATAGGACATTGATTTCTATGCATTTTAGACTATTCTGAACACATCTATGTTAGTCTGTAATGTCGATTTCAAAATATGTAAGTCATGTCTTCCGAATTCGACAGGGTTGTTGAATTCTGAAGACATAATATGCAATTTATGAAACATCATGCAACAGATTAATGTTGATGGGTTGAGAATGGTTTAAAATGCATGAAAAACAATGTCCTATATGACATGTCAAAATTCACCAAAGGAATCTGATATTCTGATAATCTGATAAATGGCCCAAAAAGGCTCGAGAATAAAGCTGATGACACTTCAACTTTGCGATCATGTAGAATTAACCGCCATCAAAATCCCAAAGTTTTTTCCAGTGGTATCTATTGAATGGTGGCCAAACTAAGCAAATAAATCAAAAAGTTGATGGGATCTTGTTGGCGCACTGATTTATAAGAACTTGGACAATGCACAAATTGCTATTACTGACTCGCATGCAGTGCAAGTTGCTCTTAAGCAAATTTGTAAAAAATCATTAAAAAAAAAATCTCTGAGATCCCAAACCAGTTTCTTCATTTTTTATTCAAGGTAAACCATCTTTGCAAGTAGATGTCATTTCCAAGGTGTTTTAAAGATGGCGCACGGATTTACGGAGGTGTGAAAATGGCTCAAAATGGTAAAACTTGACCTTTGACCTGGATTATCTCCATGCGCCAACGAGATCCCAACAATTTTTACTTTTGAATTTGTTAAAGGCTCTGAGTTCTTCCATATGAACTTGTTTATGTAATGGGATCTCATTGGCGCGCCAAACTATAAGGGCTTGAAAACTGCTAACGACGCTGTTCGTCACGGTTTCAAGGTCAGGGTAATGTGACGCGCCAACGAGATCCCAATGATTTTGTTTCACTTTTGTTGTGTACCCATCTGGAGGTTTCAAAATATGTTTTCCTTTCGTTGGGATGTGCATGGTGCGCATAGTTATACTTATAGGCAACGTAGTAATCATTTTACTGGGATTTGTTCCTGACATTTCGGTGATTTTTTACGACCGAACCAAAACTTTTAGGAATTTTAAAATTTGGCAGTAGTATAATGTTATGGTAATGTATCACTAGTTTTTTTAAAAAGTTGATCTGAGGACCCATGAATCACCACATGGTACGCCCTTAGAGGCAGAGACTGTTAATATGTAAGTGTTAATGTACTAACACTTATAATGTGCAAGCGTTGTATGTGTTTGTTTATTTGGGACAACTATGTGTTAGTTTTTACGCGTTGCAAGCAACACCAACACATAATATACATGCGTTGTATGCCCTTGTATTTTTGGGACAAAAACATGTTAGTGTACTAACACTTACAAATTTTGCAGTGTTAAAAAGGCTGCAGTAATTTCCAGCTCTCTGCGCTGAACTGAATCTCTAATTTCTCTAAATCGGTTTTTGACCATATTTAAAGGCTCAAACTTCAGGACCCCTTATATTTCTGGGGGACCCTTAAATTTAATTTTTGCAGTCCTTAAAGGGTCCTGAAAAATGTAATGGGACTCCTCATATTTTTGAGCCAGTGCTACCCCTGTTCACAAGAGAGGTTCCAAGGCTGACCCAACAAAGTATCGTCCCATCTCGCTGCTAAGCAACATCAGTAAGATCATGGAAGCAGTAGTACAGAAACAACTCCAACGCTTTTTTCTAAGCGATAACCTGATCTCCAGCAGACAGTTTGGATTTAGAGCAGGCCACAGCACAGCTGATCTCCTCAACATCCTGTCACAAAAGTGGAACTACTCCCTAGACCAAAGCGATGAAGTGTGTGTCATCGCCCTTGACATCAAAGGAGCTTTCGACAAGGTATGGCATAACTGTTAGCTAAAGGTGTTACTGGAAGACTGCTTTCGTGGATAGACAACTATTTATCTGATAGATCGATCAACGTCGTCATGTCAGGCCAGGCCTCTAACACTGCTCCAATAAATGCTTCTGTTCATCAAGGATCTATCCTTGGCCCACTGCTGTTCTCTGTTTTTATTGATGACCTTGTAGATGCTTGTGACAACGAGCTATATCTATATGCCCACGACTCAACACTCTTTGCACCCATTATTAGTCATCAACCGATCCCAACACAGTAGCTCCTATAGTCTCAACAGAGATCTAAGCAACATGAAAGCATGGGCTGACGAATGGAAAGTGACCTTTGAGCCTATCAAATGCAAGACTGGTAATCTCCAGGAAAAGTTCCCCACCTGAACTTTGGAGAGTGCAAACTACCATCTACAAAAGAACTGGATATCCTTGGCGTCACCATTGACAGCAAGCTGACCTGGTCAAAGCACATCTCAGGCATTGCAACTAAAGCTGGTCAGAAGCTTGGCGCTCTACGCAAAGTTGCAAATAAACTGGAGGCCAAAGGTAGATCTACTGTCTACAAGTCGCAAGTCCGCAGCATTGTGGAGTACGCTTCACTAAGCTGGGCGAATGCTTCACCCACCATCCTAAGCCAGTTTGACAACATCCAAAAGAAGGCACTTAGAATCATTGGAGTTAAAGGGACATTAAGTGGTGTTGAAAATTTTAAATATTTAAAAATTTACTTCAGAATTCAAGATGAACATTAAAAATTGCCATTATTGTTGTTTCTACTAACAAAAACACAGCTAAACTATATATAGATTAAAACAATATCATCGCTATTTATTGAAAAAACGCCCTCTATGCAAATATGGTTCGCGTTATGTATCACGCGTACTGCAGGGGGATACTGTCGGACGTAAAATGCTCGTCCCGGCTGTACGAGCATTTTTGAATCGACGTTTTCTTGTACAAAGAGAGCTGATTTTTCTTAATCCTTATAAGTGTAAGTTCATGTAATACAATTATAAAAATATACTATAAATCTCAGTTTTTATCATAATTGAGGGCGCAGCCTCCAACACATCTCTTAGTGCCCCTTTAATGAAGCTACTGCTCGTTCACAGTTCAAAAAGTAGCAGCAGCTACGGTCTTGTACAAGATCAGGGG
Organism: Ophiura sarsii; assembly: GCA_035610835.1. NCBI lineage: Eukaryota > Metazoa > Echinodermata > Ophiuroidea > Amphilepidida > Ophiuridae > Ophiura > Ophiura sarsii. Next base: position 34,905,861 of record CM069453.1, on the reverse strand, counting down.
CGTAACAGAGGTAGGGTAAAAAAAATTCGCACGGTCAAAAAATTTCGCACGGTCACAAAATTACAAAAGGTCACAAATTTCGCACGGTCACAAAATTTCGCACGGTCACAAAAATTCGCAGTACAAAAATACAACAGTCAACAATTTGTTGACTTTTGAGCTTTTTGTACTGTAAAATTTTCTTTCTTTCTTTCTTTCTTTCTTTCGCTTTCTTCTTTTCTTTCGTTTGTTGTGAAGGTTCTCTTGATGCCCATCAGACCTCCAGATATTATTATTTTTCTTTAATTTATATTTTGATGTTGTTCTCTATGTTTGGGCTTCTATCTTATTTTTATGTCACTTTCATTGGCATTTTTAGCCTCTGCCCATTTGTGTTTCTTGTTTTATGCATATTGTCTGAGTTGCAGTGAACCATTTGATCGGCCTTTCAGAGATCTCTTTCGAGAGTTACCAGTTTGATTTTTAATCACTCTGGTCATTAACCTTGTTAATATCTGTTGGGCTATTGTTCACATTTGCGCTTTATATACACACAAAAAAAGGTTTCTACTGGATATGTTGTTAAAATTTCGCGTTGCGCGCGCATCAACTTTAGGATGCAACGTCATTCGCTGGAATAAACAACCCAGCTGCGCAATTTTTTTTACTTGAGGGTCGAACTGGTGTTCACCGGGGAAAAATACCTGGATTATTACGGGCAATTTTTTTACTTGAGGGTCGAACTGGTGTTCACCGGGGAAAAATACCTGGATTATTACGGGCACAACCGTGGCACTAATAGTATTAAAGGCATATTATGTGATCTTTTCCAGAGAGCGCCCTCTATTCATTTTTTTTTTAGAAAGTAGATTTTCTTGCAGATTTACATTTCCGATCATAAACCATACATACATTCCAAGTTACAGAGCGATACGATTCCTAATTACCTCAAAATCATGGTTTTAGAGTGAATTTAGAGTGAAAAATATAAACTGTCGGGATTCCGACAGTTTATTTTCACTCTAAAACCATGATTTTGAAGTAATTAAGAATCGTATCGCCCTGTAACTTGGAATGTATGCATGATTTATGATCAGAAATGTAAATCTGCAAGAAAATCTGCTTTCATTTTTTTTTCGACGTTGAGGGCGTTCCCTGGAAAGATCACATAATATACCTTTAAGGGCATGGGGCAACTGGAGTATCAAGGGCATATTACTCTTGCTATTTCACAATAGCCTATACGCTTTGATGACTAACTGCACACTATCTTCTATACACTATACGGAGTAGCTGAGGTAGCTACAACATTGTTTCCCCCAGTAGCGTAGCCAGGGGGGGGGGGGGGCATGGGGGCAGACTGCCCCCCCCCCCCGGACACCTAAAATGGGGACGGAGAAGCTGAAAAATGGGGACGAGAAATTGTTCATGCAGTACATTTACTGTGCGATTTTCTTTGACTGTGCGATTTATTTTAATCTAGTTTTGCTGTGTTTTTTGTTAGTAGAAACAACAATAAAAAGCGATTTTTAATGTTCATCTTGAATTCTGAAGTAAATTTTTAAACATTTAAACTTTTCAACACCACTTAATGTCCCTTTAAAATGTGCATGCGTTGTATGTGATTGTTTTTTTTGGGACAACTATGTTTTAGTGCTTATGTGAGAGTATACTAACACTTAATGTGTAAGTGTTAATGTACTAACACTTATAATGTGCAAGCGTTGTATGTGTTTGTTTATTTGGGACAACTATGTGTTAGTTTTTACGCGTTGCAAGCGCTTGTTTTCGTGACACCAACACATAATATACATGCGTTGTATGCCCTTGTATTTTTGGGACAAAAACATGTTAGTGTACTAACACTTACAAATTTTGCAGTGTTAAAAAGGCTGCAGTAATTTCCAGCTCTCTGCGCTGAACTGAATCTCTAATTTCTCTAAATCGGTTTTTGACCATATTTAAAGGCTCAAACTTCAGGACCCCTTATATTTCTGGGGGACCCTTAAATTTAATTTTTGCAGTCCTTAAAGGGTCCTGAAAAATGTAATGGGACTCCTCATATTTTTGAGCCAGTGCTACCCCTGTTCACAAGAGAGGTTCCAAGGCTGACCCAACAAAGTATCGTCCCATCTCGCTGCTAAGCAACATCAGTAAGATCATGGAAGCAGTAGTACAGAAACAACTCCAACGCTTTTTTCTAAGCGATAACCTGATCTCCAGCAGACAGTTTGGATTTAGAGCAGGCCACAGCACAGCTGATCTCCTCAACATCCTGTCACAAAAGTGGAACTACTCCCTAGACCAAAGCGACGAAGTGTGTGTCATCGCCCTTGACATCAAAGGAGCTTTCGACAAGGTATGGCATAACTGTTAGCTAAAGGTGTTACTGGAAGACTGCTTTCGTGGATAGACAACTATTTATGTGATAGATCGATCAACGTCGTCATGTCAGGCCAGGCATCTAACACTGCTCCAATAAATGCTTCTGTTCATCAAGGATCTATCCTTGGCCCACTGCTGTTCTCTGTTTTTATTGATGACCTTGTAGATGTTTGTGACAACGAGCTATATCTATATGCCCACGACTCAACACTCTTTGCACCCATTATTAGTCATCAACCGATCCCAACACAGTAGCTCCTATAGTCTCAACAGAGATCTAAGCAACATGAAAGCATGGGCTGACGAATGGAAAGTGACCTTTGAGCCTACCAAATGCAAGACTGGTAATCTCCAGGAAAAGTTCCCCACCTGAACTTTGGAGAGTGCAAACTACCATCTACAAAAGAACTGGATATCCTTGGCGTCACCATTGACAGCAAGCTGACCTGGTCAAAGCACATCTCAGGCATTGCAACTAAAGCTGGTCAGAAGCTTGGCGCTCTACGCAAAGTTGCAAATAAACTGGAGGCCAAAGGTAGATCTACTGTCTACAAGTCGCAAGTCCGCAGCATTGTGGAGTACGCTTCACTAAGCTGGGCGAATGCTTCACCCACCATCCTAAGCCAGTTTGACAACATCCAAAAGAAGGCACTTAGAATCATTGGGGACGGAGAAGCTGAAAAATGGGGACGAGAAATTGTTCATAGTACATTTACTGTGCGATTTTCTTTGACTGTGCGATTTATTTTGGACTGTGCGATTTTTTTTGCTAAAATGGGGACGGAGAAGCGGAAAAATGGGGACGAGAAATTGTTACATTTACTGTGCGATTTTGTTTGACTGAGCGATTTTGTTTGGACTGTGCGAATCCCCCCCCCCCCTCCACTTACGTGAAATTCACGAGGTAAGTGACTATAAAAAAAATTGGGGCAACCTTTTACGAAAATTTTAGAAATCTTGCTAAAAAGAAAATAGGGACGATATTGATGTTTGCCCCCCCCCCCCCCCCCCCCCCGGCCCCCCGGAATGACCATGCTGGCTACGCGCCTGGTTTCCCCATTTAAATGGGTATTGAAATTGGGTCCGAGATTCAAAGATAGCACAAAACTCAGTTTTCAACAAAGTTTATTTCAAATGAAAAACTAATTCAGGGATCTACAATTTTGTACTCACGTCTATGCCCATTTTGCTATTCAAACGCTTCGAACTTGCGACGTCAACATGGTCAATACACCTCAATTATTGAGAAGTCTTATACTGCATAAAATACATGCCATATTTAGGCCTAACATGAAATTGTATTTACGCTAATTTCATAAATACACCTTTTGGTGAAACAATTTAAACAACGAACGCTATCACATAATAGAATAGGAAATAATGACAGGATAGTTCAGTAAAGTTCTAGCTATCAACGAGTTAATGTTTTCTATCCTAAATATTTTGTGAAAAAAACCATCCTATTTAAATAGCGGATTGGTTAATTGTTTGTTTGTTTGTTGTTGTTTTTGGGGTGTTTGTAGGGGTGTTTGTGTTGGTGTTTGTTTGGGTGTTTTAGTGGTGCGTGTGGGTGTGTTTTTTTTGGGGGGGGTGTCCTTTTATAGAATGAAAACCCCCATTCGGATATTTTTGAGATCACTTTTTTCAATCACCGAACATTATTAGGGTAAATTTTCAACTCGAACACTGAACTATTCAACTCTTGGTTGCATGGATGGTTGCTTTTTTGTTGTTGCTTACTCCAGCCATCAACAAATCTCCACTACTCAGCATACATCATGTACATGTAAGGCCAAATAAATTTTAAAAATTCATGTTTAGCGTCCCCGCCCGCTTCCTTTTTAGGGGTCGCCTTCTTTTTTCTTTTTTTGTTGTTGATTTTTTTGATTTTTGTTTTTTTAAAGTCGTATTTTTTTACTTTAGCACACCTTGTATAAAGCTGTTTGCCTCGTGAAATAAACTGGTTCTCTACGTCTCAGAACTCAGGACAAGCCATCATTTTGGTCTTATTTTCTGTTTCATCTTGGCCATAAGAAAAATTAAAACAGATGCAGATACAATGTACAATATCTCATCACGAAGCCAATGTAATTTATTGAGTCCAAGTGGCGGTCAATTTGAAAAAAAAGCAGGCAACCATCTTGAAAAATAGCCCGGCCAGCAGTCTTGACAAAATGGGTCGGGCGGCCATTTTGGAGAAAAAAAGAAGAAAAAAAGGGCCTCCTCCTTCCCTTTTTTCAAAAAGGCAGGACGCTAAACATTTTTTTTTTTTTTTTTGCCTAAACGTATACGCCCACTTAAAACTTAAAACCAATCGTGGTCTTGCGTGTGGACTTGTGGTGCCCGGTACCCAGGTATAGTACAGGATATACATAGTACAATTACATTGTCTTCAACACATTGTTAAAATATTATGGTCTCAACAAGATACGATTTCAGTTGTCGTCTATATTCAAAAGATGCTTTCGCCCGGAGGCTATTCAATTGTTATATTACGCCATGGTTCGGCGCCACTGTTCAATAGTCTGTCTGGGTAACATTTTGAAAACTTATTGTTAATCTGTGTAGTTATTTATTTCTATGGAGAGATTAATGAACAAGGTCGAGAACAATATTGCGTGCTGGGGTTGGTCTGTTTGTTTGTTTGTTTGTTTGTTTTAAGTTGTTTTTCGTTACCAGGAAAGCAATCAAAGGCCTTGGTCGTGATGGTACGTGATCATCTCGTGATATCTCCACGGATGTCTCATGCGACTGATAAAATACAAAACAAATTCCTAACACGATTTGAATAATTCATTGGATTTTTTCAAAAAATGTATTGTTATAGTTGTTTTCGATCAAAGGCCTTATGGTGCGTACGTCTAAATAGTCGTACCATTTCGTGTATAGTTCATAAACCTTTTCCAAATGGTTGGGGATACTATAGTATAGAAGCCTGCCTATACAGCTAGCTGCAAGCATGCGTGATCAATGATTTTCAAGACACACCTTAACTTGTTGTGGGCTTATTATATACAAGTTTAACATTGTTTCCATGAGCGTAGACAGTGTAACAGGTTATACATGTATAAACATTCCACATTTTTCAGTATCCTAACTTCAAAATGTGACAATCTTAGTGGAAAAGCAAGAATTAGGCATAAATCACGAGAGCTTTCATGGCACTAAAAGTGTTAACGGGCATGAAATAAGACAGTCAAGAGTTGAATCTGCAGTAGAAAAATAATATCAAAAATCCACCTTTTGCCTCAAAATTGGTAATCAATTGTAAGTTTATTAAACTTCCATTTTTCATTGAAATGGTCAACATGTGCTGCACCATCCACTGTCCCCATGCAGGCTTTGAATGTGCCTAGAAATAGCTCATTTACATAATTTTGACCAAAGTCTTTTATTGACCCGTTAACCTTTAACTCCTTGAACGCATGTGTCCCCCAAATCCAATATTGTTGGGTACAAGCTTGTTTAGAGTCAAAATGTACCTCAATCATAGCCCACATAAGTGTAAAGTCGACAATTTTAGTCATAACAATCTTGTCGGTTATATTTAATATCTCCCGCCCCCCCCCCCCCCCCCCCAATCAACTTTGTTGTCCCACTTTCCACGTTAAATGTAAAATTCCTTTTCAATATCCCTTGTTTTGATAAGGACATAAGAACATTTAATTAATTAAACGTTTGAATTAATGGGTTAAAAATTGTTATCCCTATAAGACAAATTGTCTGTACAACTGTTATAAAACTTTAGAAATCTCTAAGGGTCAGAAGTGTCTATCCTTTTATAGAAGAACGAATTTTACGTTCAACTCTAATAATATGGAATCTTTTAACGCTTTCCATGCGGCAGGCGGCTGCAGACGACATTCCAAATGTTCACAAAATGTTTCAAAAATGTCATAATTATTGAATTTCATTACCATATTTGGGATCACCATGAGAAATGCATTGACATAAGTACAAACATGCCTAGTATTGGTTCAGTAATAGACCTTGCCATTTAGGAAAGTTTTCTGAAAAATCTGTTTTGTATATGGTAAAACTAATAGCCGCGTGGAAAGTGTTAAAGGTCACCAATTTCAATCCATTAGACATGTTAGAATTGTTTTCTGTACAACTGTGATGAAACTTTAGTATGAAATCATTTTGTAGAAGAACAAATTTTATGTCAACTGCAATAATATGGAAAATTCTACGGGTCAACTATTTCTATCCCTTTTAGATGTCATACCACTAAGCATTTTAAGTACAAAGTGTTATGACTATGCAATAAATGATACATTTAGAAATAGTATGATCAAGATTGAAATGACAGGTGGTATGATTACTGTATTCAAATACATGTTACAAGGTAATAGAGCTTTTGAAACTTAATTATGCTTTGGTTTATTTTGTCGCTTTTAAATAGTACAGTTTAATTTGGTCTTTGAATATCCCCACATGGCAATATTTATAACAAAATGTAATCCCTACACTGAAAGCCAAACTGGAGTCAGGGTTACTCTATAAAGGGAGTCCAGCCTACATGTGACTCTATGTCAATATTGACTCTGTTTGGAGAGTCACATGACTCCCTTGGAGAGTCAACATTTACTGACTCCTTTGGAGAGTCATGATGCATGACTCTTCAAGGGAGTCTTGTGACTCTTCAAATAGAGTCAATATTGACATAGAGTCACATGTAGGCTGGACTCCCTTTCGAGAGTAATATTGACTCTAACTGGCTAAATAGAGTCACCGTGACTCCAGGTAGGAATAAGACACTGAGAACTGGAGGTGGGGGGGGGGGGGGGCTTTAAGGTAATTGGTTCTTTGATGTTTATGTTCTTGCTCAATGTATTTGCATTTACTTAGTGAGCAATCACTTACCTTCCTTAACCAGTGAGAAATATGCATATATATCAATATATATTCAACGGTGTTAAATTAAGGCATCGACTTAATTCAAAAAAATTAATAGGTTTAAATAAATAAAATGCACAAATTAGCTCATTAGCATAATTGAAATGGTATACACGAGCATCGGTGCTAATTTTTGTACCATTGCAAAGTAAAATATGCAAATTAGCTCCAGAGAGTCAGGATGACTCCTTTGGAGAGTCATGGGCGATGACTCTTTCCGACGGCTAGGATGACTCCTTGGGAGAGTCAGGATGACTCCTTTGGAGAATCAGGATGACTCCTTTGAAGAGTCAGGATGACTCCTTTGGAGAGTCATGGCCGATGACTCTTTCCGACGGCTATGATGACTCCTTTGGGGAGTCAGGACGACTCCTTTGGAGAGTCAAGATGACTCCTTTGAAGAGTCAGGATGACTCCTTTGGAGAGTCATGGCCGATTTACTCCATTTCAAGAGTCACTTGACTCCAGTTTGGCTTTCAGTGTAGTAAAAACTTTTTAAACAACCCAAAACAGTTGTTTTAAGCCTGTCACTCTAAGAACTATTGTTCAAACTGTTAAAAAATTGTTTAAACAACTGCTTTCCACTTTTGTTGTTGTTTAAACAATTGTTTAACAGTTTGAACAATAGTTGTTAGAGTGACAGGCTTAAACAACTGTTCGGGGTTGTTTAAAATAGTTTTTACTGTGTACAGAATATAAAACCGGTAATTGCTAAACAAGCATGTGTTCTGATTTGGGTTATTTTGTTATATGAAGTAACTCTTGTTTCAACAAAACTGAAGAGGAATTTGAAACATGATATTTTAAAAGAATTTAAGTAATTATTTTGAAAAAAGGAAACAGATAAATTAATTCCGCTTGTTTGATGCTTTTGTTAAAGGCGGACTACCACTCAGGCCAGGGTTTCTAGCCGAACAGTGGTTCTTTTTCACATTGAACAGATGAATATGCTCTTTCAATACGCGCTTCATTGGTTTGTCGAATTCTTGTGGTCTTTTTGACTCGCACTCACGGGTCGCGTTCTGACGCGTCTGCGCGTCCTAGACCTCTCACTTTCTGATAGTGACGCGTCAGTTTTCAAATTGAAAAGACTTGCGGGTCCCGATCAAAATTGAAGGGACCCCTTACATTTGACGATGTATGGAAATGGAAACCTTAAGAAATTCTGTAAATTATATATCCATCCTTTGCTCACTCGTTAAAACTGTCCGTAAAAAAGTAAAAATTTTCAAATACCCAAACTTCAGGACCCCTCAATTTCTTGGGGGACCCCTTAAATTTGTTTTTTGAAGTCCTACGGGGTCCTGAAAAATATCATGGGACCTCTCACATTTTTGATCCAGTGCTATCCCTGTTAAGTCGCACTGTAGACAGGTAGACGTGACCTACCATATTATTTTGTGTCTGCTGCTTTGTATTCTTATTTGTATTATTACACTTCATCCCGTTCAATCCCGTATATGTAATAAATGATCTGTTGGTTCAGTGACAAAAGTGTGACCATTTTTGACCTTGATTTGAGATTTTCTAACTGGAAAAGGCTACAAAAAGTTAACATTAGAATAGATGTTACTGTATTTTCACAATACCGTATTTTATATGAGATTACATGGATGACAATTATTGCTCTGCTGAAAGTAAACTTGTCCTTACAAATTTAACATTTTTAATTGTTAAAATAGACACGTTTACTTTCAGCAGAATCAAAGCATTGAACCTGTTGAGAACTTAAACCTGAAAAAAAAAGAGTTTGATTGGCCTAACCCGACCGACCCTAAATACATCGCCGACCCTGAATATTTATTATTATTTTGAGAGACGAAATAATAATAATAATAATAATAATTTAAAAAATTTAAATTTTAAATTTTTTTAAAAATATATTTTAAAAAAATTGAACAAAATATTTAAGTTTCTGACTGTTTGCTCTCATTTTCGGCTATTTTAAGTCCCCAAAGCAGGTGATTTAAAAAAAAATAAAAAAATCCCGACCGACCTTTTTGTCATGTTAGGCCATTCATTTTAGGGTACATAAAATCGTGCGTATACCACTACCCGCAGGTCCATATATGACTTTTCATAAACACCACTAAAGGTTGTGTTTCAATGTTAGGGTACATAATATCGTGCGTTTACCACTACCCGCAGGTCCATATTTGACTTGACATAAACACCACATAAAGTTGTGTTTCAATGTTAGGGTACGTACTATTGTGCGTATACCACTACCCGCAGGTCCATATATGACTTTACTTTACATAAACACCACTAAAGGTTGTGTTTCAATGTTAGGGTACATAATATCGTGCGTTTTCCACTACCCGCAGGTCCATATTTGACTTGACATAAACACCACATAAAGTTGTGTTTCAATGTTAGGGTACATAATATCGTGCGTTTACCACTACCCGCAGGTCCATATATGACTTGACATAAACACCACATAAAGTTGTGTTTCAATGTTAGGGTACATAATATCGTGCGTTTACCACTACCCGCAGGTCCATATATGACTTGACATAACACCACATAAAGTTGTGTTTCAATGTTAGGGTACGTAATATCGTGCGTTAACCACTATCCGCATATCCATAGATGAGTATTCATAAGCGCAACAAAAAAGTTGTGTTTCAATTTTAGGGTAAATAATATCGTGCGTATACCACTACCCGCAGGTCCATATAATGACTTTAAATAAGCGCCACAAAATGTCGTGTTTCAATTTCAGGGTACATAATATCGTGCGTTTGCCACCACCCGCAGGTCCATATATGACTTTACATAAGGCTTAAAAAAAGAATCTGATTGGCCTAACCCGACCGACTCTAAATACATCGCCGACCCTGAATATATTTTATTATTTTGAGGGAGGAAAAATAAAATAATAAAAAAATAAAAATAATAATAATAAAAAATATATACAAATTGAACAAAGTATTAACGTTTTTGACTGTTTGCTTTCATTTTCGGCGATTTCAAAAACAAAAATCCCGACCGATCTACCTTATTTGTTTTTGTCATGTTAGGCCAATCAAACCATTTTTTAGATGGGCGTAGCAAGAAGCCTTGTTACAGGGGGGGGGGGGGGGCGAGGGGGGGGGGGGGGGGGCACGAAATCGGCGTGGGGTCCATGGGTCCCGCTTTAAGGGCCCCGGTTAGTGGGGTCCAGCGGCAAAACCCCAGTGCCCCTTGGAGTTGTAGGCTCTCTGAGGGCTCTCCGGGCACATATTTCTGTCAATTTTCATAGACATTTTCTCGTAATTTATTTTCTCCAGTTTTAGGGAAAGTCGTTACACATTTTTTTTGACAATGAAAAATACAGATTCTTGAAGAGGCTAATATATTTCTGGAGTAGAGTTGGAATTATCCGTAAATCAGATATTAATATTGTGCCATCAAAAGGAAAAAATTGCGCGTGCTCCAAAATCATGCGCGCGAATATTTGTTGACATGTACTCGAATCTGCCTTATGAATTTGGTTTCGAGCCTCGAATGACTTGACACTATTTTGCTTGCTGGGTTACCTGTTCCTGACAAATCAGGCTCGCGTAGCGCTCGAAATATGTTTGATAATTCTGTACCCGAATCTGGCCTTCTGAAATGATATTCCTGGACACAGTGTGCGCATAGCGCGCAAAATTTTACCATTTTATATGAATCGGTTTCGAGTCCCTCGTCCGGCGCCTTGAAATTGGATAGAACGAAGTAAAACCATTTAATTCCCTCCCCACCAAAAAAATCCCTTCAAACCCCCCCCCCCCCCCCCCCGAATATCCGAATATTATAGTAAAGTGTGGGAATACGTGCACCCACCCCTCCCCGGCCACGCCCCTGCGCATGCAATGTCTATCTATCTATGGGCGATTCCACGGTAACACGCGTTACATTTTAGGGCGCCATTCTTTATTCTCCACTCTATAACTGTTAGAGTAATTTGAATGAACTTTTCATCTTTTGTATTGTAATACCTAAAGCTAGATCCTCATGATTACACCAACATAGCTAGACCGCTGCGAAAATAGGTAACACGCGTTACGTGAGAAGACGCACTATTCCCAACTTTGTTTTGCTTTTGTACTTAAACTAACCAATCTACAATCAATTGGTCATAGGGCCTAACTAGTAGGATTAAAATTATAAGTACCATCAATTAAAACCGTTTGCTTTTGCCTGACCATTTATTAGTTTAAGTAATTGCCAGTTTGTTTTTAGTATGCCAATGGATGCGTAAATCATATCGCGCAAATGTTGATATGCTCAAAATAGCACTCTCTCTCTCTACGTGGTCGTGCAATTATTCAACATCTGCGGCGCGCGTGCATTGCTTTGTCTAATCTCTCTGGAAACAACACATACGCATTTATTGACCTGTATTATGATACTGTTAATGATACACACAGAACACTTTCGTCAGTTGTAATGCAGGAATCAGTAGACGTGTTTCTGTGTTTTATTAATTTATCTGCTCACACACAGACTAACATAAATTATTATATATTGTAGAACAAAAATCTCCATAATAGATTCTTTATTAAAATAAAATAGATTCTCTCTATGATAATATAATGAAGCATTGTTCTTCACATCACCTTTGCACGATACATAATGTTTGACTATCAGTATCACCTCTATGATATAATATTAATAGCTATACAATGTAATAAGTACTGATAAAAGTTAAGTTGCTCCTCGCACCTTTGTACGATACATAAAGTTTGGATAACACCTCTATGACATACATAGCTATACTGTATACAACATAATAATAATCACTGATACAAGTTAAGTTGCTCTTCGCACATTTGCACGATACATTTAAAAGTTTGACTATCACCTCTATGTTATACATAGCTATACAACGTAATAAGTACTGATAAAAGTTAATTAAGATGCTCTTCGCACCTTTGTACGATACATAAAGTTTGGATAACACCTCTATGACATACAAAGCTATACTGTATACAACATAATAATAATCACTGATACAAGTTAAGTTGCTCTTCGCACATTTGCACGATACATTTAAAAGTTTGACTATCACCTCTATGTTATACATAGCTATACAACGTAATAAGTACTGATAAAAGTTAATTAAGATGCTCTTCGCACATTTGCACGATACATTAAAGGTTTGACTATCACCTCTATATATGATATACATAGCTATACAACGTAATAAGTACTGATAAAGTTAAGTTGCTCTTCGCACATTTGCACGATACATTTAAAAGTTTTACTATCACCTCTATGTTATACATAGCTATACAACGTAATAAGTACTGATAAAAGTTAATTAAGATGCTCTTCGCACGTTTGCACGATACATTAAAGGTTTGACTATCACCTCTATATATGATATACATAGCTATACAACTTAATAAGTACTGATAAAGTTAAGTTGCTCCTCGCACCTTTGCACGAGACATAAGGTTTGACTATCACCTCTATGTTATACATAGCTATACAACGTAATAAGTACTGATACAGTTAAGTTGCTCCTCGCACCTTTACACGATACATAAGGTTTGACTATCACCTCTATGACATCACAACAAGTATCGAGACACTTACACATGATCCAATCATTAACGGCCGAAAATGGTATGAATTAATCGAAGCCAATTAATTTTGTTCTGCGTATTTTGACACCTCGAATATTGAGATCCGATGTTGCGGAGCGGAGTTATTGTCATATCAATGGACGTAGGGGCAGTTTCAAAAGTGACAATCGTCCCTATAGAAGCAGGTTTGCATTACTGTTTTGAATTATCAGGTTTATGCTTTACACACGCTGTTGTGGACAATGATAGTGGACGCACACAATAATGAAGATAAAGATAAAGTCATGGCAAAGTTGAAGTTGAATGAAAACAATAAATCTGTGTTGTAAAAGGAACACATTATCTTCATTTTCTGAGTGTATGTTGCATTTTTGTACACGTGTGTAAAACATAAACATGATTCAAAACAATAAATGTCAACCTGCATCTATTGTCTAGGGATGATTGTCACTTTTGAAACTGGACCTACGACCATTGAAATGACAATAACTCCGCTCCGCAATATCGTATCTCAACAATCGAGGTGTCAAAATACGCAGAACAAAATTATGCACTGGGTTATTTGCTTCGATTAATCTATGGGCCGTTAATTATTGGATCATTTTTTTTAAGTGTCTCGATACTTTTTGTGAGGAGTTTATATATAGCTATACAACGTAATAAGTACTGATAAAAGTTACGTTGCTCTTCACACATTCGCACGATTCATAAGGTTTGACTATCACCTCTTTTGCACAAATTGGGTGCTTTTTACCAACAAAAAGCCTCAAAATACACCCAATTTATGCCAATTGGGCGCTTTGGTCTGTGATGAAAACACCCCATCGCTATACCAATTTTTGCAAAAACGCACCCCAAAAGGCAGGCACATACGTATACCATCTCAATGTGAGAACGCCCCCTACCGGGATTGAAACACCACACAGTTAAGTATTCTGAGAACCATGCACATTTTCTAAACTCAGCTGCATGTTGAAATTTGTGTTTCAGGTACAGACAGTCGTCAAAATCTAAGTAGCTATTTCGAGAAGCTTAAGCATTATTGTACTGCGATGGTTTTTTAATGTTTAAATTAACAAGCACCTGGGCCGTCATCTGTATCTGTCCAAGCAGAGAGATCCATAGCTGGTATCTGACGACACGGCTTATAGCCATCGGAACTTGTCACGTATTTGAAGACATCAGTTTGAACGTATTGAATATCATCACCAGAATCACAAAAGATGCGTCCTAGACTGTGTCGTTTCAACTGGTCAAGTTGATCTGGAGTAAACTCATCAGGGTTCTCATACCAAAATCTGTAACGATATAGATGGTAATAGGCAACATAGAAAGATGACTCAATTTAAATATCGATATAATTACATTTACAATGCATATTCAGTGATTTGGTCATTACGGCATGCATTTCCCTTGCGTCGTATATCGCGCACACTCTTTGCGCCGTAACACTGTAGTGTTAATGTTATCGAGCACACTATCAGTTTTATATAACTTGCCATTCCTTAAACCCATCCCAAACTCCCAAATCCTGATTATTATACGGTTTTACCTTCATATGCATTCATAATACAATATACATTTATTACTTACCGATCTCCATCCCGGTACTTTTGTAACTGCTTTACTATTAAGCAAGTAAACGTCTGCCCAATTAGACTTTCATTCCATGGATCTTCCACCAGTCCTGCCACAAACAAATCCACATTATCAGGGTGTCCGTACAAAGATTCAAGACGTCGCCTCAAATTCAAGTCCGTAATGTCAATGGCCAGATCTGCGAATGTATTCGCTTCCGGGATGTTGCAATACTTGCGCCAAGCGTTATAGCCGGGTAACCCGTGATCTCTTCCGCGTTGTGTATTCAGTGACGCTAGATCAAGAGCCACTCTATGAGCTAACTCAAAGAGGTGATTGGTAACTTCATCTGACATGATATTTTGTGGGCTCATTTCTTTCAATCGAGAGCCATACATTCCACGCAACACACCATCAACACCGCCCTCAGTGACGAGTTTGTCCGGACAAAATGCGGCTTCGTGTAAGTTCATATTACCATAGACTGAAGCTTCTTGGAAATCCGGGCCGAGACGAGCGACTATCGGAGAAATTTGTCCATGTCCAAATCTAAAGTAAGCTGTTGCGAATGAGTTAGCGGTTGTTGCATCAACTGTCGGGTCATAACCGGCGTATGGGCCAAGCATATCCATACCTTTACTGCCTATTATTGTAGGTAACCAATGTTCATAGCTTATTATCTGCATTAAAGCACTAACGATCTTTCGTGCTTCTTGATACAGTGTTTCACGATTCCAGTGGGGATTTATCTGTTTAAGTTCATCTGCAATTCGATTGTGTTCGCGCACTAATATTGTATGTAATGTTACCAGACCGAGATGTTCATTTGCCCGCTCATCACCCGTAAAGAAACACGGAATACCTGAGTTCGCCATCCTTGGAAGGTCACACCATTGTGGGAAGTCCTTAATAAATGGTAACAATTTCTTGCTCGATTTACCTCCTACATCAACTGAAATGCCTGCTCTTAAATGACCTGATTCATCCGTTAGATCCCTCAGGCCTACTGCTCTTTCAACGGTGTTTCCGTATACCAAACCTGCATCGATGTACGATGTTGCTGCATTCATTTGCCGTCTGGGTTCCACATTACAAACACGAGTCGATCTTGTTAACGCGATGCAGCCACCAACTTCCAATCTAGGGTCGTTTTCGGGAGCAAATACAGGAAAACAATATGGTGATGTTTGCTTGCAGGACTCTGTACAGAGTGAATTTTGTTTTAGTGTATTACTAATATCGTGATCCAGGAATTGCCCCCAGGCCATGACTAAATCCGTAAATTGGGCATTTTGGGATATCCGCGTCGATGTCATGATATCCAATGAGACTTTACGTACATTTGGTTTCCTATGTCCATTGTAGAGACGGTAAGGATTCCAACCTATCGGTTGGCTCACTCCATCCTCATAGATAGGGTCCAACAGTCTCCTAAGAGGTCTTTCAGACGCGCCCCACAGCTGGTTGTTCATGTTGTTACACGTTCCATCATAGGTACGATATTTGCGTGCGCATGTACCCAATGAACACGTTGTTGAAGTACGAGCAGGGAGACAAGTCTCTTGCGGAGAAGCTGTTTGTTCTGGTTCTGTATGGATATATAATAGTTATAAATGTAGTTTAGAATATGTATCGTTTAATTAATAAATTCTATCTCAATATGTATTTTAGAATATGTATCGTTTAATTCTCAATATCTCAATATTAAAATTGAATCGAATTCCGACATTATCTGAATAATTAGCAACATAGATGTAGAGACAATTAACATACTGAAGCGGTAAGCGCTGTTTTCAAACCGCCGGGTTATACGGAATAAACCGTATTATACTTCATGAAACCGTCAATAATAATAATAATAATAATAATAATAAATTATCATATAGCGCATAACATCAGAACCAGTCACTAGGCGCTTTACAATGGTAAAAAAGGTACAAAATTATAAAAAGCACTATGCAATAGCAATATACATATAAAAACAAAACAAAATATAAACTGTGGAGGAAAGCCAGCACAAATACATTAACATTAAATAGCATTAACAAGATATGTCTTCAGGCGACTCTTGAAAATGTTGACAGTGGCAGCAGTCTTGATATTAAACGGAAGCTTGTTCCAAATAAAAGGTGCTGCGAGTGCAAAAGCACGATGTCCGTAGAACATTGTGTTAGTGTTCCTGGGAAGAATGATCAAGGCACGAGATGCGGATCTTAGCGATCTATGTTCATGATGGTGAATGGCGTAGTACGAATTCTGTAATGTAAATTGGCCCTGATCGTTGAGAGATTTGCAATGTTATAGAAGCGCGATCTTAAATATAACCCTGTCATTAATCCTAAACCAGTGCAGCCTATTTGCGGAGATTCATTTTCGTTACGAGTCTTGCAGCAGCGTTTTGGATCAATATATATACATGTAGTTTTGTTTTTATTTATTTTTAATAAATCGCAAAACAATTTTCCATTGTGCCATATCAGAATCTTGGTTTAGAGGTGAGGTGAGAGATCTACTGACTATTTTGACCTGTAGTGGTGGAGGAGTAGCGCTGTACATAAACCAACATATCCAATGTAGTTCTATCAATGTGGTTATTCTTACAAATTTGGAGATCCTGTGGGTGCAAACACGCCCCCAATGACTACCAAGATCAGTGTCCTCCTTAAACATTGGTGCCGCCTATTTCCCAACCCCTAAATTTGAGGCTAAACCATATTCAAGATACTTTAGACATGTTACGAACTTAGCATTCTAACGCTGGTATCTGTATTATGGGAGATGTAAATAGACTTGATATTTCTTCATTATGCAAAAATAATAAATTTAAACAGGTTCAACCAACAAGGGGTAATGCGTTATTAGACCAAATCATTACAAATATGTCTGACTACTATTCCACTCCCACCATTTGCTCACCAATTGATAGGAGTGATCATTCGACAGTAAGTTGGCAACCAAACAACGCTGCCAAAAAAGCTCCTATTAAAACTAACAAGCGCAACGTGCGTCCTATCAAAGATTCAGGATTGCGCGAATTTGGGTCATGGATTGCCAATCATGATTGGCAAGAAGTCTTTGAACCAAATAGTGTTGTTGGGAAAACAAATGCCTTTTATGAAACGTTCCACGAACATATGAACTTGTATTTTCAGGTATGCCAAGTTAGTCAGCATGTTTCAGATAAGCCTTGGATATCGGCGAAATCAAAAGAACTGAATCGGAAACGACAAAATGTTTTAAATCATTCTAAACCTCTCATTTGGAAGTTTTACAGAAATAAGGTTCAGCGTTCGATCACCACTGATAAGCGTAATTACTACAAAAATAGAGTGGAAAGTCATACAAAACTCAAACCCAGCCGAATGGTATATCGTCAGATACGAATTATGACAACAAACAATAAATCACAACCTATTGTAAAAAAACCTGCCCGGTACTAATACATCTGATACCACGGACGTGGCTAAAAGTATAAATGATCATTTTAACTCGAGGTATTAAAGCTCTTGATATTTCAGATCTGCCTGCCTATTTACCAGCACCAGAGAGTCTCCCAGAAATCTATCCCTGGGATGTTTGTGCCAAACTTGGTAAAATTGGTAGGAAAAGGCAGGGGTCCAGATGGTATATACCCGCAAAATTAATCAGTAAACCTCTGACAAACATCTTGAATGTTTCCTTTCAAGACGGTTTGGTTCCTCCACAATGGAGGCGTCCAATTGTGGTCCCCATTCCTAAGTGAAGCCCCCTACATTGAATCAACTTAGACCTGTTTCATTGACTGATCATTTTGCTAAGGTTGCCGAATCCTTCACAACAGACTGGCTGATTAATGACATTGATTCTGAGATAGATGATGGGCAGTTTGAATATCGCAAAGGATGGTCTACCTCGCATTATTTAGTAAAGCTTGTTAATAACATCTTAAAACATGCTGATAAATCAAAATCAATACTACGTATCATAATAACTGACTTCAGCAAAGCTTTTGATCGGGTTGACCATACTAATAGCGATCCCCAAACTGCTCAAAATTGGCGCCAGACCAGGGGTTATACCATGGATAAGTAGTTTCTTATCTAACAGAGTCCAGTGTGTCAGATACCATAACACTTTGTCTGATTGGAGTGAATTCTCAGGTGGGGTCCCACAGGGCACGTTGAATGGCCCAACAATCTTTATGGCCTTAGCAAATGATGCTACCAGAGTGGATGAGACATATAAACTCGCTTTGAAATATGTTGATGATTTAACTATTGTAGAAAATGTGTTTGTAAAACAAATTTCCACCATTCAACATGATCTAGATAAGTTTCAAAAATGGGCCACAGAGAATCATATGAATTAAACCCGACCAAATGCATGTTTATGGATGTCACCTTTGCGATGGATCCCCCGGTGCTTACTCCGTTTATGTGATCAAGACCTTCAGCATGTTCAGTGCACTAACATGGTGAAAATTCTGGGCGTCAAAATTGCTAAAGATCTGAAGTGGGATACCCACATTGGTGACATTACGAAACGTGCAAGTGGACGGCTATTTATGCTTAGCATCATACAGCGTCACGGGCTCAGTGTTAAAGACCTGGTGACAATCTATGTTGGTTTTATTCGCCCCTCTTGAGTATGCTCTACTAAAATTTAGTTTGGCACCCTAGTCTTACAGAAAATCTCCACTATGATTTGGAGCGTATTCAGAAGAGGGCGTGTATAATCATATTGGGTTTTAACTACACAGGCTAGGGGGGGCTGGGGTACCGCGCCATTTTGCAATATTTTGCGAAATCGATCGTGGTTATCACGTGATACGTATCGTGCAGCCAGCAGGGAGGTCACACTGCGTGTCAGATTTTGTTATACGCAAGAAAACAATGGAGTATCAGTGACTGCAATATTTGCTAGAAATAGCTTCGGAAAATGGTCTATTTGGGCATCTCAAAAACTGAGAAACGTGTTAAAAATCATGTAGAATTTTAGAGGAGGGTCATTAACATCTGCAGAACGGTAAAATGTATAGTATTAAACACGTTTTGTGACCAAATTTATGTCGTAAACTGTTGGAAAATTCACGTTTTGAAAATCTGTGGTCTTCGAAATTACAGGAATCCTAACTCATTCTAAACCTCACCAAATCATGAAATGAACCCTTGTCTACAAAAAAGTCCATGTACGTATTGCTCTATCTGCTTGGAGATAGCGAAGACCACGGAAACATCATAGCTTCATACAACGGAATGAAATCCGCCATAGAGATTACATAGCGAAAATCGTAGAGATTTGCACTGCAGTCCTCTGTGTAGGGAGTGTTGACAAAAGCAAGGTCCTTTGGCTATTGTGTTTGTGCATATTTGTGACGACTGACCCCGTTTAACAATCTTCATAGCTTTCATATAGGGCTTAGGTGACCTAACTATTGACTGTCGTGGAAAAATAATGTACACTGTTTTAACGAAATGCACTGTGGGATTGTGTTACCAGCCTAAAATTATAGAGGTCGCAAACCCGGTCGCAAACTTGCTTATATTGAGCCTAGCTATAACAAGCTAAAAGTGACATCTCTGAATGTATTACCAAAGTGTGAAATTGTTGGACACACTGGTAAAATGGTTTTACGGGGGTTTTACAACAAGTTTTGCTATCATATTATCAAACTGAACTCAAGTTAAATCACTCTATATCGAGCAATAATATAATTGTTTACGCATTTTAATTGTTTAGACAAAGTTAAATAAATCAAGGATACATTTATGATAGATAAATAAATAAAAAGAAAACTATAAACGCATGGGCGGCATTTATAATTGATAAAAATTGACATAACAATGATGTTACATTAATATACCGTCAAGTTTAAAAAATAGAAAAATAATGAGAATATTCGAACCCGTGATTTCCGATTGCCAACGACATGGCCAACCTACGCACGCCACAGAGATTTACGACTGTAATTGTGTTAGTTTTATTATTTAACCATGTCCATTTATTTATAACGAACGGATTTTTATTGTGCCATTTTTGCCAAATGTGTGTGTTGCTCTCGCACAAAATGTGTTTGTAATTTGATTATAATTCTTATTTTTAAAAGAACGGTAATTTTTTTGGACATTTTCGAGAGAAAAAAATGGCGTAACTCTGATACGGTAAACGCCAGCAGTGTGGTGTCCGCGTGGTGGGCAAACATACAGATGATGCTATAGCAAATCCAGCATATAAAACAAAAAGTGCTCCTAATGGGACTCGAACCCACAACCTCTCGCTCCTCAAGCGACTTTCTTTCCACTACACTAACCGTGCTAATTGAAAAAATTTAACGCAAATATGCACTTTGGTTTTTTCAGATATCCTGCGCGCACGGTCGCAAATTGGTCGAAATTAGTTACGGAGATATCGTCAATTAAAATTTGGGTCATTAGTAAATACGAATAATTAATACTCATTAAAGGTAATTAATCGTCATTTTTGTATCAAATTAACTAAATTTGATTTTAAAATGAAGTTTTCACTTATTTAAGGCATCTTAGAACACTAAATGCATCAATTATTGGAGTAATCAAATAAAATATTACATTTTTGACCAGAAATGAGATACTTAAGCAATAGAATACATAAGAATTAAATACATGCGTTAATATACGACATTTTCGACTTCGCACGGACTTGGACGCGAAAAATTGATCATAACTTTGCAGAGGAATATTCAAAAGACAGCTAATTCTCTGGTCTGTGATTTAAAGCCCAAAAAACAAAATCCATAACACAAAACCTCTCAACCCCTATTTCCCCCCACTTACCATGCAGACGACATTTCAAAATGTCACAAAATGTTTCAAAAAAGTCAAAATTATTGAATTTAATAACCATATTTGGAATCACCATGAGAAATGCATTGAAATAAGTACAAACATGCTTAGTATTGGTTCGGTAATTCTTGAGATAGACTTTGAAAGTTGGGAAAGGTTTTTGAAGAAAAAAAATCTGTTTTGTATTATATGGTAAATCTAATAGTAATAGCCGCGTGGAAAGTGAAATACCATAGATTTAATTTTATAATTCTGTGGCAGTGCTTATCTGATAATTTATTAACCATTTAAAAGTATACAATAGAATTCTAGGGTCATTCAATAAGGCAACTTTCCTAAATACGGTGAACCCCTCCCTCATATTTATACTATTATTCAAGTCAATCCAACCATACCAAATTAAAGTGTTAACAATTTTATATTTATTTATTTTTTGCCTTGTACGGAACCGCGGAAAATATATGTGTCCATGGTGTGACGAAAGGGAAACTTTCGGAGTCGGTGGAAAGTAAATTGAGAATAGGGATTTTTTTTAATAATATGGAAACAATAATGCCATGTTTAGTAGAACGTTGGTGTTTGGGAAGAAAATTGAATTTAGGAGGCAATTTTCAATTATAAGCCTATAAATAGATATTTCTTTTCGATTATGGAAGTGAACAAATACTTGATATTCCTAAAATGTGATATACCACCCGGCAATGATTATTTGTCAGTAAGGGAGGATGGGTCAACTTGTCCGGTTAAGCATATTTCATGATATAAAAGATTAATGCTCGTGTAAATATTTATTAAATTGCTATGAAAATATCACCCATGTAACTGTTTACATATAACATACAATCAATGTTAAAAATATCTAAAGGAAAGGCCAATTACCACTAACTGAAAACATTATTTGGCACGGACCAATTACCCCATCATCGCCCAACTGGTCCTATATGTTCCAACGGTTAGAATACACAGAAATCAGTGAATGACAACACGGAAACTAGGGACTATTTTCTTTTACAAACACATTTCCATATTATTTAACATGTAAAAATGATACATGTCTCATGAAACCCATGTTTTATACTGTTTTCGTGGTAAACATAGTAAACTCCTCACAAAAAGTATCGAAACACCTTACACATGATCCAATAATTAACGGTCCGAAAGGGTATACATTAATCAAAGCCAATGATCCAGTGCATAATTTTGTTCTACGTATTTTGACACCTCGATTGTTGAGATTCGATGTTGCGGACGGAGTCAACTAATTATTTGATATTCTATTCACATATCAATACCGAATCATGTTTAATTGACACTAACAACTAATTTTCAAAAGGAATTTTACAATTTTGATTAAGTTTTTACAGGCGGACCAGTTGCCCCATAGGCCCTACCCCTTTGGACCACTTGCCCCAACAAATGACTCAGCACTTGTGAATGTCGGACGCACTGTTAAAACCTAAGCCCCACCTTCCCGTGTTCATTTGTCTCATCTAAATGTCGCCGTTCACAGCTAAAAAAAATTGCTCAAAAACGAGCAAAAATTTAATCGACACGGTAGTAAAAAGGGAACTACTCGATTTTGGATCGATATAGGTAGATTAAAGTTTACTCTTGGCCAGATTAAACTTACTGATTAATATATTCCAAGGTAAATATTGTTCCATTTGTTAATAGGACTATTGAGTTTTAAGCTTAAAGCTTGATGGGACTCGGCAATGGGACTGTCCCATTGCCGAGTCCCATCAAGCTTTAAGCTTAAAACTCAATAGGCCTATAAATAGCTCGCACCCTCTAGTTAAATTAAATCATTGACAAATGGAACAACATTTACCTTGGAATATATTAATGAGTGTAGGCAATCCCCAAAGATTCATCAAAACCTCCATTTCACTGGTGTTCATCTCCGTGTCCATCTTGCGGCACGGCTCTCTATGGCAAATGGCGAACACAATAACCACGTGCGTGCAAGTTTTAATCATATGGTATTGATTTCTTAATCACGCGAGGAGTGACTGACGGGGAAGACGCGACCGGTGAAGCAATGCGATTAAGTTTTAATCGCAATTTGAGTAAAATACAGCAAAACGATAGAAACAATTACTCTTTCACAAAAAATTACATTTAATCTGGCAGAGATTAACGGTACTACCCGTATTTTACTCTTGAAAGATTAAATAATTGGTCGTTTTTTCAATCAACACACGTTAATCAGGCACGATTAACGCGTATCACGGTTCGTTTTTTAGCTGTGAGAACCAAAGAACCAATGGGATTGCTTAAACTCTCTCAGCTGTTTAAGAATTGCTATTCAATTAAAAGGATATCAAATCAAACTTTATTTCCATAAAAAAACACTACATCAAAAATGTATAACTTAAAAACAACAAAAGCGTATGGAGGAGTAGGCTGGAAAGCCAGTAAGGTCTGTAAATATAGCCTACCCCTTTTATACAATACAATACAGTACATGATACCAGTGGCGTAGCCAGAGGGGGGGGGGGGGGGGGGGGGGCGAGGTGCCCCCCCCCCCAATATTGACATCGTGTCGGTTGAGATTGGCACTGTCGGTTCATTTGACCAGAGGAACCATGGAATTATGATGGTCAAAAGTACACATATGAAAAAATTTCGCGCGCTACGCGCGCATAACAATCACCTAAATGCACAATTCGTTGGTATAAGCTTGTTTAGAGCCAAAATGTACCTCAATCGTGCCACAAATAGGTGTAAAGTCAAAAAAATTCGCGCGCTACGCGCGCTCTGCTAGACTCAAAACAACTTTGTCGCTTCATTTTCAATTCTCGCCCCCCCCCCAATATGAATAACCTGGCTACGCCACTGCATGATACATCCGCCGAGTGCACCAATGACGGGTAGCTGAAGAATAGCGCTACCTCGCTAGTATTACTGAGGCGTAACCCAACATTTTGAGAGCGCCAATGCGGGGTAAGCTAAGGCTAGTAACTGGCGGGTAATTTACGCTAAATGTTATACCTGACCGGACCCATAAGTAAGTTGGGGCATAACGTTTTATGCCACAAGTCAGTCGATTCTAGCAATAGCGTAAATAAAGGGGGATGATTCGCTGATGCTGAAGGACCAATTGCGCTTGCATGCCCAGGGGTGTCTATTTGAAGTGGAATGTTACCCCTCATAAGCTGAAAGATTTTATATTTTTGAAAATCCATTCATGCAATTTGGTGATTTTTTTAGTCAAAATTTAGATCAACTCCTTTTGCCAATTCAAACACTAATCGCACCGACTTTGGGTAATATTTTGACCAAAATGTACTAAGGGGAGACGTCAAAACTCGACCGCCCGTTGACCGCCGGTTACGGGCGGTTCCGCCCGGTTCTTTCAGGTTAAATGTTTTACTGGTATATGAATATTCGCGCATGCAACACTGAACAACCGCCGGTTGACTTAATGCTGTAATCTGACCAAATTATTTACACTATCAATCTGTTACTTTGCGGTCATAATAGCTCTCTCTATAATCGTTCTATAAAAAAAAAACATTCATAGACTTTCGGTACTGATTTTAAAAAGTTAATTGAGCTATAAACAGATTGAAAAAGCCAACCCCAGCGAAAATCAATAGCTGTATTGTACTGGTTGTCAACTGAGACTTTTAAGTCTTAAAAGAGCCCATTACTTCAAGATGTTATTGCTCACGCGTGTGACGAGACACTATCAACCGGTCGTGTTCACCAGAGTGTTACTATTTGACCTCATTATGTGTGTATATTATAACAGACGACACGTTTTGTGAGAACCGGGCGGAACCGGCCGTAACCGGCGGTTGCCGGGCGGTCGAGTTTTGACGTGATCCCTAATTGTCCAAGAATCTTAAATAATGACTAAATAAACAACTTATTATTGTTTTTATTAATTAAAAACTGATAAAGCCAAGTTTCAACATTATTGTGAGTGGAAGGGTAGAACTAGAAGAACGAAAAACAAAAAAAAAGGATATAGTGCCATGCGTGGTCTGGGGTTCGAACCGGGGTTCTACGGTTAATAAGCGAAGGACTAGGTATCCACGCCACGGAAGTATTTGTGTTAAGAGATAGTTTAAGAGAATAAAGGGTGTTTTTTTTAGACCGTATCCGTGTTTTATTGTCTGACATAAATGCGTTCGGTAGTATTACTTTTTTGCGTAGAACAACTTCGCCTGCGGCGTCGTTGCTCTACTTAAAATACTACTACATGTATCGTGCGCATTTATGTCAGCAGGGGCGGACTGGGACCTGAAAGCGGCTGTGGTAAAATTAAAGCGGCCCTTTTTGACCATGTCAGCGTAGCGAGCGGGGGGGGGGGGGGGGGGGGGGCGGTAGGACAGATTTTAGTCCAAAACGGCCCGAAAAAAATGCTTCTTCTTTGTGAGTAACCGGCCCTGAGAGGCCCAGAACCAGGCGCCCAATGTGGCGATCGCCACACGGGCAGACGGGTACGGTCTAAAAACACTACCTTTATTCTCTAAGAATAAAACAAAATGTGACAATGACTTAAACAAGACAAGACATACAAGGACGAGCTCAAAAAACGAATTATTCATATTTTTGGATGATATTTTCCTAAGTTTGTTTCGGAAATGGTTCACAGATGTTGATTCTTTTATTCATTTTGAAAGTGAATTCCAGAGAATGGGACCCCGCTTTCGAATAGCTTGGTCGAAAAAATGATTTCTTATTATTTGTCAAATTAAAATCATTATCGTGTCTTGTTGATAGTCGTGAATATCAGAGCGTGGGGAGTTCATTTATTGAAAATGTGTACATAAAGACCCCAAGTGCTAGTGTGTGCATATTATTAACAGTAAGAATTTTTTTTTTGGTAAATAAACGTCCGGTATGACTTCGGAATGACTCTTAGGCCGTGTTCCCACATAAGTAGAAGTTGTCCCGGTTCTTACTGCCCATTTTTCGTAATTTGACTAATTTGTCTAGATCCGATTTACACGTATTTCTCCATTATAATGAGTATTCAGTATTCCATAGCTAAGGTAGGGTAAGATTAAAGAATCTGGGGTTTTATTCTAGGAATCTGGGAAGAAAAACTTACAAGTTTACAACATTGGTCATCTAGGAGTCGCAATTCAAACCCATCCACTATAGTCGACGAAAACGCAACCCTGTTCTACGGGCATGACGGGGCCGCCGACACCGAGGATTTTTTCGATATTAAGGTGAACAATTTTCACGTGCAAATGAAAACCGACCTAATTGTTGTTTTAGTTTGTAAAAAATCAGTAAAATGTGTACAGATTTTTGTGATATTTTTGTGTCATTTTTAACCCCCTGAGAACTACCGGCCGATTGGTTAAAAAGATGGATACATCATTTATTGCACCAATGAGAGACATTGTTAGAATAATTGTATCCCAGATAAAGATGGGAGTGAAACATTTTACAAGCTGCATTTGAATTGGCTATTCATATGAGTAAATCTTGTAATAAACCAATCAGAACCACTGTAAGATAGACAGGTAGACCCCAGGGGGTTAACGGGAAAAAGTTTTTTGGTTTAGGTTTAAATAAATCTATATAATATGATAATTCAACAACTACCGTGAGTCAAAATGTTCAGGTCCCGTTTTCAAACAAAAACTGTTTGAACACTTTTTCATAATAGGTGAAATGTTCCTAACAATAATCAGTTGCATGCCAGAATTATAACGTATTTACGGAAAATCACGGAGTCTCAGTAAAAGTATATCGACGGATGCCATGTAGTCAGGCTCGTTCGTTACAATCCTATAGTATTAGTTTTATATATACAAATTTCATATAGATAATGTCATGTCATCCTCGATACATACAATATTGCCCGTTAAAAAATATAAGCCCATGCATAGAACCACAATTTAAGCCAAAAATATTCAAAACAATCAGTTAGAATTAATTAAAACTCCGCCAATTGCGGATAATACCAACATATACCCTGATGTTATGTGATGTTTCATTCAAAAGTGGCAAATGTTAATTACACTTATATCACTCATTCCAACTTAAAGTGAAAATTAGCTTATAGCTAGTATCAAGTTAGGCCTATTTGTCGTACATTTATTTATTTTTCTGTTTTTAAATTAGTTTGAAAAATCATTGAAATTGGGACCTGTATGTTGACTCACGCTGTACATATTTTCATTAATTATTTTTTAAAATCTTTTATTGTGTATTATTTTTTCTTTAATTATAAGCGCTGGCTCTTACCTTTCGTAGGCGACGTGCTTGTTCCCTTTGGTGGTGGTTGTCTAGATCCGATTGGTGCACGGGTCCCATCAGGCTTAGTCTCTGGTTCTGATGTCTTGTTGTTAATGCTAAAAAACACGCTTACCATTACACCTGCTAACGCGATCAGCCCAACTAAGAACACTAGTATAGCCAACAGAATGATATTTTTGCTACTAGAAGAACTTTCCTTTTTTGTACGTCCTGCGGACTGGCCTGAGGAATCCTTCATCGGAGATTCCGAACTACTCTCCATTTCAATTGACTAACACAGTATTTCTATGATATGAACTGAAATTGTAGACAAGCTTGAAATGGAACAGCAGTTGACGGTGACTTGAGTATATATGATTGTCGCTTTCAAAAAGTTACTGTCCATGTGTCGAGACATGAACTTATCTAATGAACTGTGAAGTAAAAACAGACAAACTGTCAAATGGAGGTTTTTGGTTATTTGGACATGTTTGAAGTTATTGATGTATAATTCAGTGGAAATAATTGCGTTATTGTTCAGTCGTTACAGAGCCCGTTCAACCAAGAAGGTCTAAAACGGGCTGGGCCGGTTTTACCTTTTTATGTAAAACAAATCATGCAAATGACATTGTAATATGAATGAATATGTGTAGGCATTGCTGTATTGGGTAATTCCAGATAATAATGAATCCCCCCTATAGAGGACACATTTTGTTTTTGTTAAGTCCGGAATTCCATGACTCTCTCTCTATGAAAAGTATATGGAATTCCAGATCAAACTTCAAAAAAGTATGCAATTCCAGATCAAACTTAAAAAAAGTATGCAATTCCAGATCAAACTTCAAAAAAAGTAGCCTATGCAATTCCAGATCAAACTTCAAAAAAGTATGGAATTGGTGGGAAAAAATTCCAATTCTGGAATTCCGATGTCCTCTATAGGGGGAGGGGGTCATTATTATCTGGAATAGCCCATTGCTGTATTGATATTACTGTATGAAACATCTGTAAAAAATGAATAAAAAATAATAATACTGAAACTTTCTTGTATAGGAACTTGAAAAGTGCCACATTTTCTGAAAACATCATTTTGGGGAAATGCGACTGTCGTGGGAGAGGTAAACATGATATTGACAGGGTAGCCAGAAGTTTTCTCTTTTTCATAAACGTTTCAATTTCTCAAAACGTCTTATTGTGTGAGGAGTTATGCAACAACAAAAAACGTGATCTAATTTTAGGTGGGAGGGGGGGGGGCTTACTTTTTTAAACATTTTAACCCTTTCTTTTAGTATTGTTGGCTGGCTGATTCAGAGATACTAATCAAGGAAACTATAGTGAATATCCCAGGCGCGTAGCCAGCCCAGCCACTCCGAGGGGGCAAGATCCCCATAGATCCCCATAACGGTCCCTATTTCAAAGAAACCAGGTCAAAAAACGGCTGATTTAACATGATTTTCCGCCTTTTTCGTCCCCATTTTGCCAATTTTCCCCCTTCATATTTCCCCCCCCCCCCCACTCGCTACGCTACTGGAATATCCTGAATCTGAAAGCAAACCTCATTAGAATACATCAACAGAAATGTCGTGATAATTCTACCAGCCCGCCCGTGGATTGGCTTCAAAATGTGGGACTTTCCTGAAATTATTGTAACATGATTTAACGTAACGTAAATTCTTCTTTTGAATGAAAGCCAAATTGCAGTCCTTTAAATTATAACGTCGTCATTTGCTTTGAATGTGAATATTTTATTGTGACGCCTTTTTGAAAAAGTGCCCGTCCATTCTGACTCGCCCTGTATATGCATACTGTTTTTTAGTAGTGTACAGTACACTAATACATTATCAGCTACTACAAGCAATTTAATAGTTGGGATTTTTTAATATACATTTAAAAGTCATGTCCGTTCAACCAAAGAGGTTATGGGAAAACTGCCTTTTGCCGTTCGGCCCTTATTGCATGCTTATGGTATAATTGCAACCAAATTTATTGTACCTTTCATTCCTGTCAGAATATTAAAGCTATTGGTTAGTTCACCGTCTAGACATTTTGTAGACACCGAAAAAAACATCCTGTTGTGCGGACCTGACAGACTCATTTTTTTCTTTTCTTTTTAATTCTGTCCACAAAAAAATCTGATGAAAAACAAAATGTGGAAAAATAAGAAGAAAAAAAAGGTTTTTTGAAAATGTAATGTGTTTTTTTTGTTTCAACTTTTTTTTTGGATTTTTTTTAATTCTTTTTTTGGTTAATATCTTTTTCATATATATTTTGTGTGTAGGGGTGGTTGTGTGTGTCGGGTATGCGTGTATAAACATTTTTTGTTGGGAACATACTTCCGAATGTGCCTTTATGTTTTCTATCAAGACATATTCTACAACTTGCCAGTGAAACAAAATATGATTGGTTTTTTTGTTTTAACTTTTTTGTTTTAATTATTATTTTCATTTTTATTTTTCATTTTTTTCTTCTTCATATTTTTTGGTTAATATATTTTTCACAATTTTATTTCATATATTTGTTTAAACAACAAATTTGTTTTTGTTTGTGTGTGGGGTATGTATGTGCGTATAAAACATTTTTTGGTTGGGAAATAAATATTATTGGTTATTTTGTTTTAACTTCTTTTTTTTTTAATTGATTTTTTTTTCTTTCATATTTTTTTGAAGGTTGGTGTCAACCCCAAAAATGTGAAAAATAGAGAGCGCCGTAACTTTTAAACTATAACTGTGATGAATGTAAAAGTATACATTTATGGAATGGAAATGAGTCAGAGATTCCATTTTTGATATCAAATTTCACTCAAAATGTCGATTTTTGACAAAATGGCAAAAAATCACTTTTTTGGTTTAAAAAATCTTGGACAGGCTACAAAAGTCAATTTTGAGTTAAAAATGCTGAAATTTACTAGAAACCATGATAAGACAAAAATCTAGGAGCGGTTTTTTTTTAAATTTTATTTTAGGCCTTACTTTTAAAAATTTTCACCAAAAAGTGCAAAAAAATCACTCCCACCTCCCCATTATTATTCGAAGAACACTAAAACATGGAGCTTCATAATAACAAATAACACCTTGCTTTTATTTACTGGAATTCTGACTACAAAGTTGAGTGCGATTAATTATTAAGAATATGAATTTGTATGCAGAGTGGCTGCGACAGCATCATCATTTCTATTTTTTTTTGGTGGGGGGGGGGGGGGCAAAATGGGGGCAAGAATTTAGGGGGGCATGAAGAAAAAATAAAAAAAATAAACATTGCTCATACCATTTTGTTGTGTATGTCTTACGCTTTAATTTGATAGGTCACAAACCCATATTAAAGGTATGGTTATGTTCAAATTGATAATAGAATATTGATATTTTGGTAGTACATTTACGCAAATTAATTAAATAAATATAGATAAATAAATACAAAGAGATATTCCATTTTGTTTGCTCATGCAAAAATGTCGGTATTCAGTTTTTGCACAACCATCTGATTAACGGGTTTCCAAGATATACACATCTCCAGATATAAATTAAATGTGTTTTTGACTTGATGCTATAAGTAAATATGTATATAATACGTAAATTAGATTAATTTACTCAATTGTTCTAATAAGTTGTTTGCGGGTGAGGCATCTGTTCTGTATCATTTGTCACCAAACTTGACTTCATTGAAAGAAAAGTGGTAGTTTTATAGTAATTTAAGGGGTCGTCCATAATTTTCGCCATTTTCAGTTACGTACAAAGCGTACGTAAGAGGGGGGGGGGGGGGAGGGGGTCGAAATATACCCCAACCGTACCCAACTTAAATGGCGATCTTGAGAGGCGGGATTTTATTTTTTAAAGTACAAAATAAAATAAAATTTCGCCATTTATTGCGTACGTAACTCGAGGAGGGGGGGGGGGGGGGGGGGGAGGCGGTAAAAAGTTACGTACGCTCTGTACGTAAGTGAAAATGGCGATAATTTTGGACGACCCTAAGTGAATTTGATATAAAAGGGCATTTATTATATTATAAGTTGCACTGTTAGGGTCGCGTTCTGGCGCGTCATCGCGTCATTTGACGCGTAAGTTTACATATTGAACTTCACTAACGGGTCCCAATCGAAAATAAAGGGACCCCTTAAATCTGACGATGTATGGGCGTGGAAACCTTAAAACATTCTGAAAATTATCAATCTTCATCCTGTACCTACATTGTAAATTTGTTAATGTCCGTAAAAATACAATGCAAATCCTGCATTTTTAAAAGTTTTTAAACACATTAAATCGCTTCCGAATTGCTTCCGCAAAAGTTTCAAGCGATTTCCAAAACATTTATAAGTATCTTCTACTAATTAACATCGACACGACATAGGTATATGAGTTACACGTTCTGACGCTAGTGTGCGTATCTGTGTTAGCGATTGTTTGCAATGAGGGTCACAGTTCAATTCTACGATCTCTGTACAAGACCGAGCGTGAACAAAGTGTAAGCTATCAATCAGCCTACTGAATAACAGCGAAACACGCATGCCGTTAAATCGATTTTCGTACATGCATCGTTGCTGCTGTACACCTTTATCCACGACCATTAGGTAAACAATGGCTCCAAATAAATAAGAGCATTTTATACAAGCCTAATTTCTCTAAATCGGTTTTTGACCATTTTCAAAGGCTCAAACTTCAGGACCCCTCATATTTCTGGGGGACCCCTTAAATTTAGTTATTGCAGTCCATAAAGGGTCCTGAAAAATGTAATGGGACTCCTCCGATTTTTGAGCCAGTGCTAGAGTCACCCTCGCGCTCAAAAAGGTTGAATGCTGTCAAGGGGCTGAGGGGTGAGGGTGGGGCCCTGATGCCCCCAAATGAAATGACAAATTCTATGTGCACATACAAAAAATAGTCTGTTATGCCCACCCTGCTCACAGGCCTGTCCCCCTCATTCATGCCCCCAAACGTATTTCGTTCGTTGATTTTGTACAGACAGTCGTTGTGTAGGCCTATGTGTGTGAATTGTTATTTTGAGTACACAATAGTAATGTAAGATCGTCATTGATAGCTACAATTTGTGGGCAAAGTTTAGATCTAAAATCCTACATCATTAACTGGTTGCAATCCAGTGGCGGCACCAGCCTCATAATATTGTTGGGGGAAAGGGGGCAACAAGAACACATTGTGTGCGACATTTTACGCTTAAATTGTCAGATTGGGTCTAATTACTAAGCTAAAATAAAAATTGTCAACATTTGGTCTAATTTAACCTAATTTAGTAAGAAAATGTGCGCACAGCGCGGAAAAAATCGTTTTCATGCTAAAATTGTCTATTTTTTTCTTAAAATTGTGGGGGTTGGGGCAAATGCCTGCCGCCACTGGTTGCAATTTGGTGTAGACCTATTGTACTATTTGAGTTTGAGAAATTTGTAAACCTAGTTTCTTATCACAATTCAGCGCGCTCTTGTCACGTTCAAAAACATAACAACGGAGAAGATTGATTACGTTGAAAATAACATAAAACACAAAAGTTTGTTACCTGTTTGCCACGCAAATCATTCATTTGAGCACTTCTAGCCGCATTTAATTTTTAGTGTCAAAATCTCAACAAAAACCTCCGCAATTTTTAGAGCATGACAATTTAAGATTCAACCTTGAGACATGAAGCAAACAAAGCCAAGCCAGCACTCATTGCAAAGCTCTGTACCATGCGGTTTGAACTTGATGTTATCCAACCATGCCATCATTACTATTGTTTAGAGTCTGTAGGCCTATAGGATATTTTCCTTTGGTTCAAGGTCAAAAATGTATGTCAAAGTATCTGCTAACCATGACGGATTGTATCAAAATGAGTATACTTATTATATACAGTAAAACATCTAAACCTATTATAGGCCTACTAATGATGACTGGTGTAACATATCGGTAAAGGGCTATAGGTAATAAGTTATCTTCCAATTGAGGGAGAGGCAGTGATTTGAAATATAAATCTGATCATTGACACACAGTGGTGTATCCAGGGGAAGACTCCAACAGGTCATGCCCCCCCCCCCCCCAACCCCCGACAAAAGAGGTTTTTTTAAAGGGAGGAAGAGGAGAAGAAGGAGGAAGAGGAGAAGAAGGAGGAAGAGGAGAAGAAGGAGGAAGAGGAGAAGAAGGAGGAAGAGGAGAAGAAGGAGGAAGAGGAGAAGAAGGAGGAAGAGGAGAAGAAGGAGGAAGAGGAGAAGAAGGAGGAAGAGGTGGTAGGGGAGGAGAAGGAAAGGTAGGGGCGAAGGCTGCGCAAATTAGAGGAGGAGGGTTGGGATACGGGGTCACGTCCCCAATACTGTCTTTCATGTGTTTGTTAGCTTTTACATCACATAGCTCACTCTGATGTAAATATTATGGGGATATACATTATATCCAGTTTAGAATTTGCCAAGCCCTTTTCTGCAGCTACTTTCTACCTGTGAACATGGAGCATACAAAGACGATATCGAATATGCTGCATCACGACAGCAAATCTTTAAAGCCCCCGCGTGTGATAGTATACACACGAAGCCGAGTGTAATGGAACAATCCAAAAATTAGTTTTACTATTGCATAAGCAAAAGGTATTCAATATTTGTTTTATATCATTATATCACATCATTCTTTTCCAGCCATACTGAAAGTAAAAACTATCACATGGTTGAAATCAGGCCCATCATCTGATCATGATACAAATTAAAAGTGTCCATTTCTTTGTCGATCACATTTTCGATCAATTTTCCTAAGCTGTAGGATTTCTGTGAAGGTGGCCATGACGGGAGCCCTCTTACGGCCAAACTATTTCGATACCTACAATTACAATTGGTGATATATAAGGGGCGTGATTATCAAATACCAAAATAGATCACTTACATGACACAAAATCATGAAGATAGGTTAATATTATACAATGAAAAGACAATTCTGACTGTGGCGTAATCTAATCTAACCACTTAAAAGTATATTTAATTTTTCACTGTCAACAGGTATTGTCCCAGAAAAAACAAAAAAGGCAACAGTTTTAGCAATCTATGAAAAAGCTGATGCTGATGTATTTTCAAATTATCGCCCAGTGTCACTTTTACCTTAATTGCTTTTCTAAAATTCTGGAAAGACTTGTATTTGTTTTGACTATATTAATACTCATGAAATCCTAAGTGACAAACAATTGGTTTTCACCCGAAGCATTCAACCTACATGGCTATTGCTCAGCCGGTGGATATAATTCAAAATGAACTTGAACCACACTTGGAATAGTCCTTGAATGATTTATCGAAAGCATTTGATACAATTGATCATAAAATACACTACTTGGAGCATTATGGATTTCGTGGTGTAGTCCTTGAATAACAGAACACAATATGTATCTTATAACAATTGTAATTCAAACTTAGAGCTATTGTATGTGGTGTTCCACATGGATCTATATTGGGCCTACTACGTGTTATACTATATGTAAATTACATTTCGTATACATCCAATGTTCTTGATTTTATACTGTTTGCTGATGACACCACTTACTCGCATAAAGACATCAATAGCAAACTAAATAGTAAACGAAGAATTTAAAGAAGTTAGCAATTGGTTTAAGCTTAAGGGGGGACTTAAGGAAGTTTTTTGTTGAAGTTTGTTGGTGCTGTAATTATTGAACCATGACTCAAATGTATATAAAAGTATATCTTTTTGGAAAGGAAATGGATCAGAGAATCCAAATTTGGCATTAATTTTGACCAAAAATGTTGATTTTTTGAGAAAATCACAAAAAATCACTTTTTTGACCCATTTTTTTTTAACAAAGCTAACAAACATAATTTTGAGTTAAAAATGCCCAAATCACTTGATGATGATGTTAAGACACTACTCGAGGGACGAATTTTTTTTTTTTAAATCTAATCCAATATTTTTTGAAATTTTGACAAAAAAGTGTTAAAAAAAATTAAAAATCCATTTTTTCACGTTTTTTGGCACTTTTTGGTCAAAATTTTCAAAAATATTAGATTAGGTTTAAAAAAAAAAAAATCGTCCCTTCATTAGTGTCTTAACATCATTATAAAGTGATTTGGCCATTTTTTACTCAAAATTATTTTTTGTTAGCTTTGTTCAAAAAAATTTGGGTCAAAAAAGTGAATTTTGTGATTTTCTCAAAAAATATACTTTTTTGGTCAAAATTGACGCCAAATTTGGATTCTCTGATCCATTTCCTTTCCAAAAATGTATACTTTTATATACATTTGATTAATAGTTCAATAATTACAGCACTCACAAAATTCAAAAAATCAAATCAAAAACTTCCTTAAGTCCCCCCTTAAGGCCAACAAATTATCAGTAAAAATGCAAGCAAAACGAATAATACAGTGGCGTAGCCAGAGGGGGGGGGGGGGGGGGGGGGGGGTACTCTATTCCAGATAGCTATTTTTGGAGGTGAATTACAATTTTGAATTTAGACAAAATCTTAATCATGAAAATCTCTATTGGCGAATATGCCCCATCTTGAAAGGGCGAATGTACCCCATGCATAGCACAATCAGTACATTGATCCGATAACCACGCATGTCCCACATACAATGAAGGGTTTATAACTGCCTCAAATCCGTATCCTCTCCCATACCTAATGATGATTTACATTAAAATCTTCTGTAAGAATATCTTTAGAAAAAAATCAATATCAAAAATGGAAGAAAATCCACTTTTGTGATGTAAAACTGGTTTTTGATGATAATTTGACAAATATGGAGATTAGCCATGAATATCATGGGAAGATCGCAACAAAAAGCGAAACTAATTGTGTGTTCGTCAAATTCATCAACCAGTGGCCGCAATGATGAGAATCACGTGGTGGGCGAACCTGCCCCTGGTTTGTACACTCCCGCTCTCCCCTACAATCATGCATAGTGGATACATGCAGCATGGTCGATACATGAAGCATGGTGGATATAGGAGGGAGGGCAGTATTTCGAAGGTATACTCAATAGGAGAGGGCGTACTTCTGTATGGGTAAATCCGAGACGATGGCGGACACCGTAAATTTTCAATTTCCTTTGGTTTCAATGTAGCAATGAATTTTGAATATAAGACCCCATAAAATTCATCACACGTTGGAACTAAATTAGTTCATCCTAAAACCGCTGGAGTTGGATAACCAACTCCATTGTCAGTATCATTTATTGAATTTAATCTGTTATTACGCGTTCGTCCCGTTCACTTGATGACGTAACCTCGTTCGCATATTATATTCAAGATATTTGAAAACACGCACATGTCCGGCATCGTCTGTAAAACCCGGGAATACAAAGTATGTGCTATCGGGTGTGCACAGTTCACCATACAGCTAAAGGCTTTCCGGATCTCAAGTGTTTGCCCTGGGCAAAAGTCACATGACACGATACGAACCCGAGTCGACACTGTCCATCTAAAATCCCATGGTGCAATGTATGATAAACCACGTGACTGGCTGTGATATGTTTGACAAACCTTGCGTTGCGATCACGTACGAACAAAATAAATGGTCTAGAATTATTTCCAAAAGTAGGATTATTCATTACATTTCAATCATAATTAAATTCTTTTACGAAATAGAATCAACTTTTGGGCGAGAACATCTGATAAAAATGTATAATAACCGAAATTTAAGGCATTTTATTCCTCGAATGTAGCGGGTGGGTATGGTCAACAATATATAGATTTGTTTCAGATTATTTACCGTCGGCTAGCTCAGTAGAAGAGCGTATGGCTCTGAATCAGCGGTCACGGGTTCGACTCCTACCGCGGGCAACCATTATTATTTTGATTTTTTTAGTAGTTGTTTGTTGAGATCGTATATTATCTATCATGAACCCGATCCTGATACTTATTATTTGTCCATATTTTCTTACTTTAATTTGGAATGTAAAATTATTAATGATTTCACATGAGTTTGCCTGCCCGTATACTAGGCCTACCACCTTCCTGGTACCAGTCAATATTACTATCAGACACTCGCACGCACGTACTTTTGTACATGTTGTAAGTGTTGTAATCGATTGATTGCAAACCCAATTGTTGGTAAAGAAATCAATCGGCTAATGTTTTTCAATCTAGACATTCTTGATACGGCTATATGTTCTAAACTTTTAAAAAATTGAAATGGAATCGTTTGCGTTTTTAAAATTTAATAAATGGCGCGGTTCACTGATTTCGTGGTTAATGACATGGAAGCAGTATTCTTTTCGGAATTAATCATTCTTATGTCAAAACTGTATATCTATAACTTATACTTTTTGTCTTTTGCATAAATAATTTGCACAGTACGCGAACCTTTTAACATTTTTACCTATACAAAGGTTTGTTTGTCGTTTGTTTGTTTGTTGGGGGTGTTGGTTGGGGGTGTTTGATTGTTTGTTCTTGTTTCACCCCATAATTATAATAATTTCATTACGAAGATAATCACATGTGATTGGACCGCGGTGTTATGGTCGGTGTATAATATCGGCTATGTTGTCTAGTTTTTTTTCCAAAACGACTAATTGTTCTCTTCCTTTCCTCAATCATACAAATGATTCAAGGGTTGTCCAATTTACAAGTTCATTATTTCTAGGGCTGGAACTTTTCAGATTTTTTTCAACCAGCCAATCGGGCAGGTAACTCACAACAAAAATACCTGCCCGACAGAAATTCCACCAGTCAGCAAACAAGCCATAAACAAGCCTCTGGTCACGCCGCAAAATAGTCAGTACGCATGGTAAGTTGGGTCAAATAGTGGTCAAATTCAATTATTTCGTGACCATGCTTTTGGGGAGCGAAGTTTAGATCACCATTGGTTTGATGTTTGATCCTATCTAAAAGATCTAATTAAAAGTGTATGCGACAGTGTCCCTCGCAAAAGCATGAGCGGGAGATGTAGGCTAAGGGGCTATCATCTTAAAACAGGGTAAAATTCAAAAACTGTGGAAATCTAGATAATTGCCACACCTTTAATACATGATAATAAGTCCAGTCTTTGTATTATTCATAAAAAGTATATAGTCAGACTTATCTTGACGTACCGTTTTCGAGTTATACGCATGCTAAGGGCATGCACAATCATTAGCCTCCATGGAAAAGTGTGCAGGACCGAGGGTGTTATCCCTAAAAAAATCACAGATTGCAGCTTCAAATGTGAATTTTTACGCCGAGTGTATTAAAATGTTGTAACATTCACGTTTGTAATCAAACACTTGCGAAATATTCTTGGGCAAAGTCTTGTTTACACATGTGAAGAGGTATAATCCGAGTATTAGGCCTAGGGTAGGTGTGGGTAATACGGGACCGTAGGTAATACGGGACCGCATCACTGAAATCTCATCTACATCCGTCTAGCATTACTAGCACTTTTAATAGCGCCCTCTATAGATAGATCAAACCCTTAGTGAATTGCATGACTATTATCAAAGCTACCGGAAGAATTACCAGCCAGAAAATCACCACAACCTGTCAATTTAAGGGAAAATGCACCCATATTTTTGGTCTA
Organism: Ophiura sarsii; assembly: GCA_035610835.1. Taxonomy (NCBI): domain Eukaryota; kingdom Metazoa; phylum Echinodermata; class Ophiuroidea; order Amphilepidida; family Ophiuridae; genus Ophiura; species Ophiura sarsii. The sequence continues at coordinate 34,867,004 of CM069453.1, read as the reverse complement.
ATATAAAAATAGTGTTTTCATAGAATATGATGGTAAAGAAAAGGAAAGGGGGCGTGACCTGAATTTTTGCATTATTAAGCATGTTTCAGGTGTTGGTCCAACATGTATTGTGTGTGTGCTTCGCTAGTACAGTGTACATTGGTGTTATAATGCATTGAATGGGAGCCGTGGGTTCACAATTGGTGAAGGTAATATGGGACAGCCAGCATGACGGTATGCAAATGTCTTAAAGGTCCCGTATTACCCACACCTAACCTACTTTTTTCTTCTTCTTTTTTGTAGCAATGTACCTTTTTTGTACCAATGTACTTCATGCATTATTATCTCTTAAATGGATTACTGGACCATTATTTATGGGTTTTTAACAGTTACTCTTTAAATAAAAAATGTCAAATAACTTTTCATCCCAAAACAATGTCCTCAAAACAATGTCCCGTATTACCTTCACGTGTAGGTAAGATGGGACATTTATGATGACGTCAGTATTTGATAATAACAGCCAAACCAAACATAGAATGACTCTGTTTTTTTATTACATGAAGGTTTATAAAATGTAGATTACAAATAACAAACTTTGCTTAAATTTGAGTCAGTTATTTTGTATTTTAATTATGCAAATGTCTTAAAGGTCCCGTATTACGCACACCTACCCTATGTCGGTTGGGGGGGGGGGGTCTAAAATTAAAATCATTATTGAAAAAACTGAGATTGTCGATCGTATGAAAAACAGATGTATTGAAAGGATCAACACGAGGTGTATTCTACAAAACTAATGAAAATCCAGCCTTAAAAAGGGGAGACAGGGGAAGCGATTTGGAGACCCGATGTACACATGTATGCCTACCTAATTAGGAAAAAGGTCAAAGATCACCACATATAGGTCTTTATCTTCATTAGTAGGCATCACATTAGGTCAGTTTGCTGTTATGTTCCCTCTATAGCATTGTACAGGGTGTCTCTAAAAAAAAGGGTGCACATGTTTGCGCAAGTTGTTGGCCATGAAGTCCTAAAGTTTGGTATAATATGTTTATACACACGGAAGGGGAAAACACTCAGCTTTCAGATGCTGTTTATTTTATCTGATATGGATTTGTCAATCCTGAGATATACCCAATTTATCAAAGCTCCCCAAAATCGACGTTGTGCCACTTTTACAGAAAGAATGATTATGAGCGTCAAAACAATACTATTACATTGGTCTATTCATGGGCATCAATCGTCTTGAAACATTAGGGTGGGCATTTGACCAGAATTGTTTAAAAAAGGCTGAGGACAAAAATGATGTCCTTGGAATATGTGGTAAGGGATTTCTACGAGCAGTAATGCTGGGATCCCTCTGAAGTGCACGCCGCACGTTATCAATGTGTTATTGTGTCCTGCCACTTTTCATATCTTAGTCCAGTATGTTCTTTATTCATAATGGTGCTTGTACCATCTACCACGTATTTCCAGTATGTGTATTACTAGATGGTACGTGAGTGTTTGGGAAATGAATGGCAAACTCTCTGGTGACTTCTGCTGAACTTCTCGTTTCATGATATTTTAAGACCATGAACACTCTCTTCTAATGAAAATTGAGGCCGCACCCAGCCATATGGACGTCTGTCTTGTTTTGAAAATGTAGGCCCAATAATCATTTTTTGTGAAACCTCGTCAAAAGGACTGGTTCGAATCATGTAACAAACATTTTTATATTCAGTTCTGCTTGGATACACAGGCACCCATTCTATTATTCAAACCTGTTCAATCTCAATACAAAAATGTTATTTTGCATTACACTGGTGAACATGGTGAAGGGCAATCGTACAAGTGGAAGTTGTCGTATCTTAGGAGTAAACCTTTGAAACTGTAAAGTGGCACAACATCGATTCTGGGTAGCTCTAGTTAATAGTCCATATCTCAGGATTGACAAATCCGAATCAGATGAAATAAGCAGCATCTGAAAGCCAGGTGTTTAGTCTTTCAATAATATGTGTAAACATCATACACCAAATGTTAGAACTTCATGGTCAACAAGTTGGGTAAACAAGTGCACCCTTTTTTTTAGGGACACCCGGTAGTAGTCACGGTAGTGGTATTGCCAAATAGACAAAGGTCAATAAGGTCCATCCAAATGAGATCAGAAAATAAATGCACAGGCCTACCCAATTATCCTGATAATGAAACCAAATATGAATGATTGAAATCATTTTCATCAAAATCGAAGCATTATTTCACATTTGACCTATGTAGTGAATGATGACCTTTTTGCTTATCAGATTGAAGACAGGTCAAACTATACTTTTCCGAAACCTATTTTTTGAATTTTACCCCTGTAATAATGTTGACCGCCCTAGTGGCTTCCGCCCAACTTTCGTAAGGGACATCCCATGACATTGTCAACCCTTTCAGAGGACAAATCAATTGATGAATGAACCTTACGACTGGTCAGGGTTACCGGATTTGACCCAATTGATTGAAGCAGGGTTGAAGTGTATACATTACATCTTTTTGCAACTGATGACGTAAATAAATGGGCACCGTAATCTTCCATCACCACACTGGCGCCGTCAACCAAAATAAATCTACCAATGATATTCAGAATTACATTATTATAGTTGGTGATGGTCCCGGTATTAATGGGAAAACCCTTGCTATACTCTATTTTGCTTCCTGGACAGTGGGTGGCGTAACTTATCAGGCGCAGCTTCTTACGCACGCGTATGTATCAAGGTCACACGCACGCGGCCCTCATGTGCATGAGCAGTACGTTTATTTAAACCTCGCTGCTGATGCTTGTTGCCTTCAGGAGCGCTCACGTCCATCTGTACAACTGCTGTAAGAATATGAAGCAGGCTTTGCCAATTAGGAGCTGATCAAACTATAGTTCCATTGCAACTTGTTTGATGCATGGGTCCTCGAGGTCCCGTTGCCCAATACATAGAGAGTATTAATTCGTCAAAAATGTGGTCTTATTTGACAAATTAAAAACTTGTCATAAGAAATGGCAGGTTTGTGATTCAAGAAATATTCTGTAATGGTACACATTTATTTGTGATGCGAAAAGAACAATTTAGAGTGTTTCTAGTTAATTTTCATCGTAACAAACATTTCCTTGACTGAAATAAGTTTTAACTTTTAATGACAAATTAACAAATGACAATTGAAATAACAAATTAACAAATGACAATTGAAATAACAAATTAAATGACTAATTATCAATGAAATAACAAATTAAGATTATTCATTTTAATTTGTCATTCACATTAAATGACGAATTATTGAGTAAAATTATTCTTTTAATTTGTCAATTAATTTGTCATTCATCCATTTGTCATTGAAAGTCAAATATTTATGAGTCGTGTAAATATTTGCTATGTTAAAAATACTACTAATTGGTAATATATCATTAAAATATAATTGTTTTGCGTTACAAACTATTTTTAACTGACGAACCTTCCATGGCATATGTTTAATTTGTCAAATAAGACCCACAGCTTGAGTAGCCAGGTTTCTAGAGTTCAGAAGCCTACAGGACGCCTTATATTATTTGCATGGGGCTTTTCCCGACACCTTGGTTTGTGACAGATCGTGATTTGTCGACATGCTGTCGAACTTCCCACGAGAATCCTCCACCAGCCGTGTATGGGACATAAGTGGGAATAACATTATCAAGCATTCCTGGGTTACCATTACTATTTGTCGGGCTCGAATTATACAAAACGATTATTAGCCTTTAGATACATAAGCAGTCCTTTGTTGAAATCTTCATGGCTATTATTTGTCAATTTGGGAAACAAGTTTGTCTTTCCCAATTTATTTGAGCTTGGTATGTGAAAGTTCTCATAAGTAGGGGAGATGCGGGAGAGTTGAGCCAATTTTTATATTTTGTGTCACCATATGCGGAAGAAAAGTACAAACCTGTAAAAAATTAGTGTAAGTAAAACTTTAGAGTGTTGTTTTCGTTGTGAAACAATAACAGTTGGGATAGCAGTTAAGGCTTATTTATATAAAAGGTTTGACAAAAATGGGTAAAGTGGCTCAACTCTCCCTATAGTATGGGAGAGATGAGCCACCATTTCAGGAGAGTTGAGCCAGCATGATAAGTCAATGGCTGGTGAAAAAACAAAATCATATTTTTACAACTTTTGATTTATTAATCCTTAAAGTAAATATGGTGCTCCATTGTTATTATCATGGCACAAAATAACATTTTCTCTAATTTATTATACATTTTTCACCTTTAGTCCAAAAATCAAAATGTTACTACATGTTTTCCCTATGCTCAACTCTCCCCATGACCAATGGCTCAACTCTCCTCATGGTGACCATTTTGTAAATAACCCAATCCTGTCCGGTGTAGAACTTTTGGTAGTTTACAATAGTTCTCTAAAATAATGGTCATATATACCCCCTTCAATACACAAATTACCGCCATTATAATCTTAAGTCTTGCTATGGGAAAAAAGACAAAACATTTATTTGTCTATTTTTCACTCAAAAGTGAAAAAAAGAGATTTTATTTTAGGTATCTTTGATACTGAGCACACATGACAGTAGAGTTTAACACTGAGAATGTCTTATTGATGCTATTGATAACAATATATGCCAATATAAATTTTAGTAAGTTACTACTTTTCGAGTTATAGTGGGTGGCTCAACTCTCCCGCATCTCCCCTACAATCCACTCCGTAATCAAATATGTCAATGATTGTCAACTGTTTCTCACAATGACTTTTTATGAAAATATAGTTGTTTATACTTGTAAGATAAATGTAGCGGAATGGAAATTTCATCAGACATGCCAGAGACAGTTGAGATTCCTTGGTCACATCCTCCGGCTGCCAGAAGAAGAGCCTGCAAAAAGATATGCTCTATACCTACCAACGCATGGCAAAAGGAGACCAGGTCGACCGCGCACTTCATACCTTACATATGTAAGACAATTACTCGGGGGCAAAGAAGGTGCAATCCAAGAAAAACAGATTGCCGCACTTGCCACTGATCGTCGTGCATGGAGAAATCTTGTAGTCGCCTGCTCTGCAGCCGACGGATGATGATGATGCCAGAGACAATTGTACCACTAAATGATATCATTGGTAACATCCATTTCGTCTTGTTGGTGAACAAAAGCAAATTTTTGTTGGTGCAAATATTTGTGTTTGTTATAATTTGTATTTCACCTGCGCGAAGAGGGAAACGCTCTCTTTTATTTTCCATTATATTCCTTTTTTTGTTGATTTATTTTTCATACACTACCAATTTGTAAATAAAAGGTTCCAAAAAGTCACTGAAATCGTCTCTGTTATGTCATGGTTATATGCAGTAATGGACTAAATACAATGCAAACAAAGTTTAGAATTCGTCCACAAGAGCACGTGCCAAATTATCCTGAAATAGAGATAACCATTGGATTGAAGGGCAGAATCTTAAACAAAACGTGAAAACATCGATGACGATAATTACTTTATTCGCTTATCAAACTAGGCAACACCATAACTGCGTCGAAAATCACGAAATTGGTATTTCGTGTTGCATTTTAAATATGATCGCTCTGTATAACACTATAACCTCACCCTTATCTACAATCTTTTTGATTTAATTTAATATAATGTAATAAATATAAGAGGACCTGACGTTTCGATTCTAACAGAATCTTTATCGAAGGTAAAATGACAGAATACAACATATACACAACATATAGACAGAGGAACAATGGGCAGGAAGTAAAGTGACAGATGGATGAATGGGGGAAGGAAATTCAAACTTGACAGCTGATTGATGAAGTGGATAATGTAACAAAAGGATGATATAGACAAAGGGGAGATTAAAAAGTAAAAGGCAAATAGGATATAAAAAAATGGTGAGTAAAATCCATAATGGTGATTGATGACTACAAATAGATAATAACAATGGATGGAAATTAAAAATGACTCGGGTATAGGCCTAGGTAAAAAATAATGGAAATGCACTGGAACAAGTAATGAAAATTACTGTGCATAGGAGACAATGTTGAAAATGAAAGCATAGTATCACACATAACAAGAAGTAAAAAATTGAAAAATAAAGTGAAAAAAGGGTGGAGAAAAACAAATGGGTGAAAAATACAAGTGATAGGTTAATCAGATACAAATGGAGGAGGGGGGGGGGGGGGTTGAGTCTAATCGTTCCCTTCCTGGATGTTTAGGCCATGGGGCTGAATAGTGAGAAGACGCTTCATCCATAGCTTCTCTCTACTGAGACGTACCACTTCTGAACGGCTACCTAAAGATTCAATGCCATGTAAGATCATATCAGACATAGTGTGGTTGGGAAGGTTTAAGTGGTGTCCGACAGGTGGCTTGTTGGTGTTGACCGTCGATCTATGTCCATAGAAGCGCTTCTTCAGTGAGTTTTTGGTCTCAACAACATACTGGACTCCACACACTCTACATGATAAGAGGTAAATGACATTAGATGTGGTACAAGTGATGTGACCCTTCGTCTTGTAGGTGGCATTGGTGGTGTGACTGGTGAAGGAATCACCTTCCTTGATGTGTTCCCGGCGAACGACGCACCTGCTGGTCGACTCGCACTTAGAAGTGCCATGCTGCGTAGGGAGAGAATCATCAGTTAATTTAATATAATTCAGCCTGCGTGTCTTTTCAGCCTGTCCCGAGCAATTTGCTTGAGTCAGATCCCATTAGATCCCACGTGTCTCCATACAGATCGACCATGTAAACAAACAAACAAACTAACAAACACACCAACAACCAACAAACAAACATTTGTAATCAAAATTATCAGACAATTCACAGCTATTAAATGAAAACATCAAACATCACCAAATTCTTAAAAAAGGAATGTCCTATTGGTATCATAATTGTGTCATACGTTTTTTTGGGAGGATTAGTATCATAGAACAATATACTATAATGTGTCTTTCATTCATAATACAACGGAGGTTTTCATTTTTAATGTCAAAACATTGTTGTCTCAGCTGATAAAACGCTTCAGATGTCATTCTCATTTTTGTCTGAATCCAATTTCCAACTGGTGCTTTGGATATTCGCCTTGCAACCGCGAAACCCGTGAACCGCACAAATAATTTAGATACAAAATGATGATTCCACGCCCGGTATTTCAACGAAGCTGAAACAGATGATAATGTTGATACAAGAGTATGACCGTACATGTACACGGAAAATAAGAATATCGATTCAAGGACCATTGACTTGTTCATAATGGCACAATTGGCCTTGGGGTGTACAGCTTATTGTGGTCTCAATAATTCAATTTACGCAACGCTGAACAAGTAAAAGTAGTAGGCCTACATTCAAATTAAAAGCTCATTGAATTTGTCAGATAATCATTCCAAATAAAGTGAAAAGTTTCGTGTGGATCCACAAAGATTATGGGGGAACGATTAAAACAAAACCAACATTGCTAAATGTAATATATGATACTAACAGAAAAAATAGGTTTCCGGTGGGATTCGAACCACAGGCCTTTCGATCACAAGTCGGATGCGCTACTGATTGAGCCAATGGCGCACTGTATAACAATATGACAACAGAAATACATCGAAATATCCTTCGTGAACATTATTCCATAAATCGGAAGTTAAAATGCTTTATATTTATAGTTTTTGTATGTTTTTAAGATGGGGTTCTCGCCCAAAAATTGATTCGAAGTTGCTTTATATTGTAACCCTGGTTTCATTGACATGAATAGACAGACTTTTCGAAACATTTCTAGACATGGATTTCGTTCATATTTGCTGTTTGTAGCCGGTCTCACTTCGGTATTATATTGCATCATGGGTTTATATTATGTGTACGCGGAGTTTCGGGTATGTAGCGAGTCATGTGACTTTTGCCCAGGGCAAACACTTGAGATCCGGAAAGGCCTTTAAAACACATGACCCTATACAAACATATTTTCCTTTATGGCCATCTGTTTTGAACTCGCCACCCTTCCCGTTGCATGTCCAGATTTTTACATTTTACACCATCTGAGATTCGAATTAACATGAGAATCAACGTAATAGTTGACACGTTTATTGAAGCAGAAACTTATAAAATATAAAACAATCTATAAAATGAGAGCACAATCATGTTTGTACCATACAGAGATGAGGAGTTATTGTAAATTGAACGTAGAATTGGGAACATTTTCTATATTCCCCATAGAGATTGTACACAGCGCCACCGCCGTCGCCGCCACCACTTACCTTCGAAATATAATCAATCATATCTCAGCTAAACAGTTATAGAAATACCTGATTTATTCACACAGTGTAGCTAGATAAATAAGCTTTTAAATAATACCTAAACCATAGCTCTACCATTTTTAGTTGTTGAGTTAATAGAGAGAGATGGATGATTCGTCACCAAAAATGCAACGCCGCCACCCTTTTGGGGTGATCAATTCAAAACACAATATGGCCTCATACATTTATACGTCAAAAAATTCTCAAAATCGTAATAGACGCGCCGACACATTGCAATTGGAAATATATATTTGTTAAATGTAATATAAACAAATGACAACAGATATAGCTCTATATATACACATGGAAAAAAGTATCGCACCACTGTTTTTTTGTTGAAAAGTGCAAATGTGGCCTCGAATTTTGCCACCATGGTGTGATATTAAGGATCATTTGTTTGCGTAAGCTGTCCAACAAAATGTTGTGCAATAAAAGGGCCACATTTTAGTTTGTGACGTAATCGATGTAATGTTTTTTCAAGGCCAAGGGGAAAATGCATGTTTTTGTCCAAAAACACGCATGAAAAAACTTTGCTTTAGCTACAAGATCGTAAGAGAATCCTCGCTTCGCTCGTCGTTACTCTTACTCACACCAATACGTGCCGTGGAGTGGTAAGCTAAACGAACGCAGCCTTACTATTACCAGTACCGTGTATCTACAGTGTGAGTCAAAAAGAAGTTGTTCATGATTTTCTTTTTCTTCCAAAAACGATTCACACATGATCCTCATGAAATGATCTGAAAAAGGGAAATGTTTCAGTGTTGACTCAACCTTTAGCCACATATCATTGATTGTATGTATATTATTCTACTGTCATGACTGTCTATGAAACGCCCGGCTTTAGACCTCATTGAAAATATTAGACTGGCTCTTTGTGAATATAGACTCTTTACTCTTTACGGATAATTTTTCAAAGGATTTAGCATTTCGTGGACAGCTGACAAAATGGGTTCCTTTATTAAATATGCATAACTTTGGATAGCAATTTTCCATTTTAGTGCGGATAAAATGCTCTTTGAAAATGTGCTTCATTAGTTTATCAAATTGGTTTGGTCTTTTTAGACACAAATAGTTACCTTCACAATTACCTTCTATTAGACTCACACCGTATAATCACATTCATGGGACATATTTTAATATTATTAAAGGAATAGCGAATAACACAGCAGAGCAAACCGACATTAAAGAGAGGATAAGAAAACCAACCAACTCCGACATCAAAGAAGTAACCTGAAAAGAACACAAATACATTACCAATCGGTTATTAATCTTAGATAACCCTAACCTTCCTAGACACTACGATTCACTACGGCAAAAAAACAATGTCCACGCGCATGCTACAGCATTCGATTCGATGACGTCATCACCCAAGCTGATATGTGTGTACGAAAGCGCTGCCGGACGAGTGTTGGCAGGTTAGGCGAGTGGTTAGAGACGCAGCGCGTGGTCGGAGGGACCCGGGTTTGAATCTGGGTTGCGCGGCGATTATTTCGGTAAAAATTGCTGTCCCCTCCCCCTGTTTCCACACAAAAACATAGCCTGGCTGGTTAGGGTTAATTGAGAAACGAAACAATATTACTATTATCAGATTTGTAACTGAACAAAAATAGAATGGCGAGTGGTAACGTACCAAAACAATATACATCACAATGCACTGCAATGCAACGCATCGATAAATATAGTGATAGATAGCAAGTCAAACCTCTTTAAACTTCGCAATTAACGACCATGGGATGATACTAGACCAAGGGTTTTTGTGACTTCTTAACTATTTTATAACATTCACTTCTTTAATGTAGGTATATCCTGTACAACATACTTCAGAAGTTCAGAATTGTTTTTCCATCGCCTATATTGGTATTTTCTTGATGTGGTCATATTGTGATACATGTCAATGGAAAGCTATGTGTTCTTTTGCTAATGATGCCATTAGCACTCACTTGTTTCAACGCTCAGCCACTCGCTAGAGCGTGTGAGGAAGTCTCCATCAGCATCTTCCCAAATCACCACTATTTCGCGCTCAAATGAACAACTCGGTTAATAAAGCATCTATCTTTACTGTACTTTACAATGTAAGACGTCGTTGAAATAACGACAGAGTTGTTCTTTCGAGCACAAAGTTGTGATGAATTTGGGCACATTGAGATTGAGACCTCTCACATTCTCACAAAGGAACCTGTCTTACCAGTTTCAATCCTCAACTATAAGTCCACACTTAATCTCATCCAATGAGAATCATTCTTTCCAAAGGTATTATTAATTATGTCATCGTAGAGTTTAAATGGAAGATGACCATTGACCAAGCTGACAATGTGGGTGATCATTGTTAACTGAAAACGTCACTATCCTATTTGTTGTGATGCAACAAAAGGGAAAATAAAATTCCGAATTTGTTTGAGGAGTTTATTTTGAAAAGTAAAATAATGAGTCACACTCTTTTATCAAATAATGTATTTTGATATAACTCACCCATTAACACTCCACCAAGTATACCGCCTATTGACCCAGGAATCATAGCAAGTCCGTAGCCATTCATTGTGTTCTCTTCGTTTAGCATTTCCTCACAAACAGGTAATACCAAAATAACGTCAGACCCAAACACGAAACCATTAATTAATGCGAGCATTGCTAACGACCAGAAGGTATCAGATAGTGGATCAAGAAGATATGCTAATGCGTTTACTAGATTGCTTATAAAACTGAATTGCAGACCTGTGACGTAACCGTGATCTATTATGGGACCTGGAGTTAATCGACCAACTATTGCCCCAACTCCACCGACAGATGATAATAATGCCGATTGTAATGGTGGAATTCCTTTTAAGATGGCATGAGGCACCAGGAATATAGTCCAACCTGAATACACTATACCGCTGAGAATTCTTGCGATGATAAATGTCGCAAAGATTGGTTTTTCTTTTAGAATAATGAATGGTCTGAGTATAGACACTATCTTATTCTTTATACTTGTCATATAAGGTACGTCTGACCGTTGGTTGGAATCATGTACATTTTCATACGAATGCAATGCATTGTAAGATGTAACGGAAGACATTACTGCACCGCAAGCAATTATATTAGCATTGATTGCACCAATGATCAGCATTGCTGAACGCCATCCATATATATCTTGTAAAAATTCAGCAATGGGAGGGAATATCACAATGCCAATCGCCCCACCCGAACAGGCTACCCCAATAGCGGTATTCTTAATTTCAGAACTGGAATGCTTTGAAATTATCAGAGTCGTAGCAATGTAAGCCATGCCATTTCCAAAACCTGAAATATATAGAGAGGCAAGATTATGTGTCATGTTGTTATTGGAAATGGTGACTAAAATCGAGTTTGCTTTTTGAACTTTTACTCTTTTCAAACAATAAATAAATAAATGTGTATCCTGGTAAATATATCAACATGATCAAATGAACATAAAGACGGTTTTCCACGAGCCCTTAAAAGTGAAATGTCTACTCACCAACAACAGATAACGTTATGACCAGCATCCATGTATCAGTAACAAACGCAGATAGCATAAGACCAACACTGCACATCATACCGGCGATCATTATCATCAATCTTTCCCCGATTACATTAGTAGTGAGAACAATGAATGGACCTGCAACATTTAATCAGTAAATCTTAGTTTTGTTTTGTTACTAAATTTGGTGGATTATTCCAGGGATATTTCCAAAACAGCGACCGATATTAAACGACTGATTGTAAATGAGCGTATACACTTCGGCATCAGTGACTAGCTGCTGTCGTGGATATCATCTTCCTTGATTGGTCACTCGCAAAGGGTCATCCTGGAAGGCAGAACATCTACATCTGTTGTTCCACAAGGGACTGTTCTCGGGCCATTTTTGTTTCTACTGTACATAAACGACTTGCCAGATCAAATCTCATCATCAACTCGTTTATCAGACGACGCACTGGTGTACCGAACCGTATCATCTCCATCTGATGCCAGACTACAAGACAAAAACCAACTCACAAATTGGTAACATGACTGGCAGATGCAGTTCAACCCCAGCAAATGTTACTTGATGCTAATAACACCAACTCCAGGAGCCAAAAGCATCAAGACAACCAGCTGTGCAACCAAACATTATCGGTTATAAAGTCTCACTCTTAGGACGCACATCGGCCATGCAACATCTAAAGCCAGCCGAATGCTTGGGTGTGTCGATCGCAACTTGTACAACTGCCCAGAATCACTGAAAGAAACAGCCTACTTCAGCTTAGTTAGACCTCATGTTGAGTTTGCGCAAGTGCAGTATGCGACCCTTACCAGAAGAAGGATGTAAAGCGGGTTCCAGAGGAGCGCATTCAGGTTCGTCAAGTCAACGTACCAAAGGCGGCGTCACGTCATTACGTTACGACCTTGGATGACACTCCTTAGAGACCAGGAGGAGAAACATCCGGCTATAACGATTTTAATGTACAAGATTGTCGACAGCGAAATTGACATCCGCGGCGACCGTTATCTCATAGTTACCCCCCCCCCCCTCCCCCCCCCCCCCCCCCCCCCCCCCCCCCCCCCCCCAATATTGACTGCCGTGTCGGTTGAGACTGGCACTGTCTGTTCATTTGACAAAAGGAATCATGGAATAATGATGGTCAAAAGTACAAACACGAAAAATATGTGTCCCAAAAATGGAATGTGTGTGGGTAGAAGCTTGTTTAAAGCAGAAATGTACCTCAATCATAGCCAAAAAATCAAAGTCACAAAATTTCGCGCGCTACGCGCCCATTTCTTTCGTCACTAAATAATGGCCGTTTTCTTTCATTTCTTCAATGAATAGTATAGCATTCAGTTTATTCCGTCAAATCAATTTATCCCCCTAAAATACAGGATTGCCCTTATTTTAGAAGCACAAGGTGACATGAAATTTGCACACAAACGAGCCGGTGTTACTGCCAACCACCTTTCGCGACAACATTGCATTTTGGGCCCTTTAAGTATTGTCTAAATGGAACATATCTTGCGGCTAAGATGTTACAGAAATAATGAGATCAATTATGGGTTTCTTTTGATATCAAATATGTGTATAAAAAGTGATTGGAAAAAGGTCATGGTTTTCAGAATGTTTTTAGACAAAGTTATTTCACTTTGAAATGTTCCTAAAGTTTGTCTTACATATGTATATTGATCAATGAATATCAATGTTAGTGTTTCTTTGGGGGAACAAAAAAACCTGGCAGAGTGAGGCCGACTTCGGCGTCTATGGGGCACCTCGGGAACAATCCGTTTCTATGACTGACAAATCCCCGCTTAGGCGAGGAAAAAACATCCCGTTTTACGGGCCCGACCGACCCACTTTTTACGTTTTCAAGATTTTTTTGATTTTTTTTAGATACTTATTTCTCACATCATGTAAATTCAGCCATTTTGGGGACGAAAATATGTCTAAAAAAATGTTACACAATTTGTTTTTAAAATCCCGATTTTGTGACATTTTAGGTTTTAAAAAAATCGCCCGACCGACCGACCCTACTTGACAGCTTCGTCCGCCCGTAAAACAGGGTGGGTCTTTTCGTCTCCTAACCGGTCGCCAACTTCCCTGTAGGCCACTACTTCTGACAGTCCCACGGGACCGGGACTGCAAATGATGAGCGCATTATAGATACATTTCTTTTAAATATAATTTTACATATTTTCTTATTTTATCTTTTTTTTAATGGCCATGTATTTTGACACTTTTGAGTCAGTGGCGGGGGAGGGGTTGCTAATATTGGAATTTTGTCAGTTGATACAAAGCCTGTCAGTTGAGATTGCCTCTGTCGGTCATGTGATTATCAATAACCGTCGTCGGTTGAGACTGGCACTGTGTCAGTTTTTTGTAGAACTCGATTTTTCACACCTGTTTTGAGAAACAACACCCAACACCCAGGACATGATTCGGAAAGTGTGACGTCACCACCGTTTTGGGTGGCGGGTTCAAAACATGTGGCCTAATGTCTTTACTTTCTAATTTGATTCTATACTTTTTGGAGGGGAGCAGGGGGCATTGACAGATTTAAAATGAATAGATACTTGAATACTGGTATACGTTTTAACACTAGTGGAATGAATAAAATGAAATATAACTTCATTCTTTTTATTCCTTTTTCAAAATGCAGAATGGCAAATTACGACACTAAGGGATACGTTCGAGAAAAAAACACCCTTTACAAGAACTTAATGAAGATTTACACGAGCAGAGTGTTCATCATTTTCTGCAGTAAGTATAATTTAGCAATTAAAACTTTAAATTGAAATACGGGATTCTGGATAGGATTACTTTTATACCTGTTTCGAACCATGGTTTGTAAAAGGTATATGACAGGTATCAATTTATGTGCCAAACAGTGGCCGCACTAGCACCAACATTTAGAGGTGCTGGCAAACGGAGGACGGGCAAACGGAGGACAACGGCCGTGAAGGAGGGGGCACCCCCTTCCCCCATGACCCTCTTGGATCGCTGCTACATGCCTGGTGGTGCATGCACATCATGTCTGCTCATATGACTAAATGATCAACATTTGTTTACTTCGATTGTATGGCCATGTGGTTTGAACTCGCCACCCTTCCCATTTGCATGTCAAGATTTTTTAATTTTACACTATCTGAGATTCGAACTAGCATATTGCAATAACTACTTCTTCAAGTATATATTTTCTGAAAGGAAATCTCACAAGAAATCCAAATATGATATTGGAATTTTGATATGACCTAATGCTAACATGTTGTGATTAAGAATATTAAAAAAATAATGATTTTTTTTCTTCTCATATTTTGATTAAAGCTCAATAATATTTGTATACCTATCCCGATCATAATTTTACTGTACATATTAGTTCCTCATGCAATTACCCATCGAAACATAATGGTTGTCAAGGGTAACTTGTTAAAATATACTATATCGGGAAATGAATGAGCACAAACGTTTAAATTTCATATTTATTAGAGTTTACAAATATATTTTTGGGGTATGCATCCTATCCTGATTTAAACGCCATTTTTGAATTCCCCTATTTGAAAGCTTTCCAAAAATGTATGATTTTGCTCTCATCAGTTGAATACATTTTTTTTGATATAGTCATGTACGTAAAACCGATGAATTAGGGCAAGTTTACTGTGTAGCGAATAGGGAGAAAGCCAAGGACAATGCAATCGATTCATGATTACAATTGTTAAGTAATAGTTGACACGTTTGTTAAAACAGAAACTTATAGATATAAAACAATCTATAAAATGAGAGCAAAATCATGTTTGTACCATACAGGAATGAGGAGTTATTGTAAATTGAACGTAGAATTGGGAACACTTTCTTTATTCCCCATAGAGATTGATTGTACACGCCACCGCCACCACCCCTGAATCTCGCAATATAATCAATCATATCTCAGCTAAACAGTTATAGAAATACCTGATTTATTACACAATGTAGCTAGATAAATAGGCTTTCGAATGACACCTAAACCATTATAGCTCTACAACATTTAGTTGTTGAGTTAATAGAGAGAGTGGATGATTCGTCACCAAAAATGCAACGCTGTTTTTGGGTGGTGAGTTCAAAACATATGGCCGTATAGTAATAAAGAATTATTTATTTGTTATTATGATAAATTAATGTAAATTGACATACATTTTGTAAGACACCAGTTTGGTAGCTGAACAGGGAACATGGTATATTTCCTAAATGGTTTGGTTTTAATTGATCCTATATTAAAATAGTAAACATTTAGATAAATTCATAACCATCAAAAAATCTTAACATGGAGTAACCAAAATCATAATCAGTAAAAGGCAAGGTGCTAAAACCTCAATTTGTCTAAAGTGTTATTTATCACTATGTTATTTCAATAGTTAAAAGTCAAGATTTTTGTTAATTTAAAATTTATATAAAGAATCAAATGCTAGTAAATTATGGCTGGACAAAGTGTAACGCGTGTTACCGTAACATGTGTTACCGAATATATTGCCATTCTAAATTTACAACAAAAAACCAGAACTTGAGTTATTGTTATTATAAACCTTAGTATTGTGAAAAAAGGGAATGTTACTCTTTCGTATTACATCAGGAAACACACTCTAGTCACGACACGGTGAAGAAGACATAGGATATGATCACTCGTTTTAATACGTCACATCATAGTTATTATACTGGTCATCCGAACGCATTTACATAAAAGCGGAGAGAGAGCGATTATAGTTCATGTGTGTAGCATAGGGCCATTGGTACCGTGTAGTTTTATCTCCCTATGATAACAGTGCTTTATGTGTGCAGTATACAGCCATTGAGTAATGTGAGTGATAGCATCTTAGTATGACTTACACGAGGCAGCGTAGCTGCTGAGAGCTATAAGGAATTAATAGCACTCATCGACAGTACTAGCATTAGTGATGATTTATGTTGCAGAACTCTGCTGTACAAACCCCTGCACAGTAGGACACTGATTAGAACTTAGAAGTTTTGATTCCAGCAACACTGATCAAGATAAACAATCATCTACTAAACACACACACACCAAGTTGGGATATAATGAAACAGGTTATTTACGATGTCAAATTTACAGCACTCTGGTACGATAAGTGAAATTTGTGGAACTCTGGACTGGCTGTGTATGTGCTATTATTATGTTAACAGTGCAGAGAAATCTGTCCTGTTGCTTACCAGCTAGTCACTGATTACTGACCCATCGCTCTGTCTCCACCCCTCTTTATATAGACTTATTCCCTCACAAAATCTGAGGCGACTCTGATTGGCTCCTCATAATATTGAGGGAATAAACAATCAGGTTCCTCACTATTGAGGTGAATTTGATTGGCTCCTCACTATTGAGGAGAAGTCATGGTCCCTCATGTCCCTCATTATTGAGGGGAGTGTTCCCTCATTATTGAGGGGAAGTGGTTCCTCATTATTGAGGGGAAGTGGTTCCTCATTATTGAGGGGAGTGTTCCCTCATTATTGAGGGGAAGTGGTTCCTTATTCATGTTATTAGTGAGGGGAGTGGTTCCTCATTATTGAGGGGAAGTGGTTCCTCATTATTGAGGGGAGTGTTCCCTCATTATTGAGGGGAAGTATGAGGAGACTCACTCACTGTTCCCAGTGAACAGAGGGAACATATGTCATTATACAATATCTTTTAACATTAATGATTCCTATTCACAGTGGCATCTGATGTACTCTATCTAACAACATATCAGTCTGACAATGAAATAGGGGTGCAATTATATACGATGCACATTATCACGGTAGCATGACGGCCTAATAACATAATAACATTATCGGGAACATTAACCATTTCACATGGACTTCACAGTATATTACTTGCTTACAGTAGTGACCAATTAATTGTACTGTAGATTGGTTAGTTATCATGGTTATAGTACTAACGCAATACAATGTTGGGACATTTTTAGTGCGTCTCAGCGCGTAATGTGTGTTACCGATATTCGCAGTGGTCTCACTTTAACTTGAGCAGCTGATCATTCATGTTGGGTATTTTCTTACGATACAAAAGATGAAATCTTCGTTCAAATTACTCTTACAGCTAGAGAATGGAGAATAAAGAATGGCCCGCTAAAACGTAATACGAGTTACCATGAAATCTGCAATTTCATGACTTTGAACTAATTATTTAGGCCTGATTGTTTATTCTTGTAGGATTCCTGCCAGGATTTCAACCAACTCAGTATATATGCAGGAATCTAGTAGACTTATGGGACCCATCCGAACCAGACATGTTTTCCAAAGCAGAAAAGGACCTAATCCTGGAGGATATCTCCAACATGTTGAGTGCCATGCAAAGGTAGATCATGATGGTGATTTACCTGGATCTGGAGGATTGGTGGATATCCATTCTTACTCCTAAAAATATTATGTGAGTTTGAATTGAACTCATTTTGATTTTAAATGAGCATTAATGGTCCATTATGCTATATCAAATCTATGATTTAAATGATGAAACATCTTATTTCTGAAAATCTTGAATACACTTGGTCGTGTGCCTTGAGTTGGGACCCCTTTGTGTGACATATGCTAAAAATGGAAAAATCACATGGATTTTTCTTAAAACATTTTTAGCATTAAAACTATACATAGGAGTATAAGGAAATTTACATTTCCTGAAAGCATACAAATTTCCAAATCCAAAACACTAGTATTACAAAGAGAAATGTTGCCACCTTTGTCTTTAGTTATAAAGGATACCTTATACAGGGTGGTCAACATTTGTAACAATATAACATAAGTATGTGAAAACGTATTTCTGAAATAAAGTTAACCGTTATCATAATTTACTGTCATAATAAATTTTAAATTGACGTTTTGTAATAATATTGCACCAAACACAAACATATGACCAATAATTACCATAGTATACAGAGGGTAACAAGCGAAATGCACATGTATGATCGAGTCCTCAATCCACGCGTTTCTTCACTTTTTGATTTTATTTTGATGAAAGCAATGATAATGAAATGAAATAAAACACACATGAAATGATCATGTTTAATACAATTAGAAATGTTGCCTGGATATACATACTAAATTTAATATGGCCAATAACATCATATACAGGGTGTTACAAAATAAAGCACATGCAATCTAACGGAGCGCTTATTTTTGAAAACAATATATTTTCTTCAGTTTACTGCCATAAAAATGTTTTAGCATGGGTAAAATCAATTAGTATTCGGTAATTGTTCAAGATACAATGTAAGTACTTTTGTCCGACAATGATCAACAGACTGTTAATAATGACACCGATGGACTCAAGCCCCACCCCTTTCCACATCTCGCTACGCGCCGTAAATTTGTCAAAATTGATAAAGATGTCACAAATTCTGGACAAATTTCAAGATTGCGCGCGCATGCAATATGCACACCGTATAGTATCGATTGGGACGTTAAAGCACGAGATGTACACGCGGGCTTTTTGAACTCACTCGGCATGCATGCAGTAGAGCATGCATACCTTGTAATTTGTAAGCTGTCATTTGTCTAGTTATCGCAAAGTAAACATACCACACGTACAGAATGTAAAAAAGGGACTTGTTGGGCTGGTATCGCAATATTTATACTGTTTCACTCTATGAAGTGGTTAATTTATTTTAAGATATTATGCACAAGTGTTGATGTTATCAGTATGAATAAATCAATCGGTATACTACTAATCGGTACACAACAGCCAATCTCCCTGACATTCTATCTAGCATGTATCGTCATTGAGTGATGTGAATGAAGTATTTCATTGCGTGTCTGTGAGATTAGCTTCTCATCTTCTGCGATTCCTCATCCTCCTTCCCAACACACCTGTTTACTCATTACAGCCCGATCTCTCTGACATTCCACCTAGCATGTATATATATTAATAATCAATAAGTGAAGTGAATGAAGTATTTCATAGCTTGTTTTCGGAGATTGGCGCCTCCTCCTCCGGTTCCTCAATCTCCTCCCAAAGCACCCGTTGATCAATTATTTGCTCCCAATCAAAACTGAAATAATTAAGACATTATTTTGTGGATGGTATGGAATATGCACTCCGTATAGAGAAAGAATATTTATTGTGCTTTGTAATGACACCAAATTGGTTATTTTAAATGACGAGAAATATAGAAACGGTGATATCATAAACATCATTAACGGTGTAAAAATGTCACACCTCCTCAGAATACGGGGTTCCAATTCGTGGCACACGACCCATTGGTTTATACAGTCCTCAAGATAAGTAACTGACCCGGTAATAAACATACTCTTAACTCCAACGAAAGATAAAAGCTCAGAAGAATTCTCAGATTAGGCCAAATATATTTTTTGTTGTGTTACTTATGGAAAGATGTACTCATGAAACTGGAGCTTTACGATTTATAAACCAATTTTCAAAGGCATAAGATAGACAAAATGGCTAAAATATTTGGTCATGACATTTTGCGTCAGCCAACCTATCATTGTGATTTAACCCGGAAGAACTAATCGTCATGTTGCAAAGCACAAAACAAAACTTTCAACATCAATGACATTAAAAATTAAAAATAAATCGATGAAGGCATTGGAAAATGTGTCCCCATCAGACTGGAAAATGCGTGACGTCACGTCCGGGTAATTGCAAATTCGTACTGGGAAAAAGATTACATCTGTGATATTGACATTCCCCAAATTATCATCAAATTATCTGAGTATTCAGACCACGACGCAGATTCATCGGACTCGAGTAATGTCTAAGACAACTAAGTATTTGGCAAGTGAAAATTGATGATAAGCGTATAACATCATGTTTAATATTGTATGCCTAATAAATTTAAAGTGCGTGTGTAATCACGATACGTCGATGGTGTAACATACTGTTTTTCCTTCATGGCCTGTTTCAGGATCGAAGTTGTATTATTGATTTATTCGGGAATGAGTTTACTACCCTCCCAAAGTGTGGACAGGTCCAAAACTTTTAATGAGGTGACACATTTGCAGAAACCGATTATAGTATTCGGTACAAGATGGCTGTTAATCCAAAACCTGGATAGTCTCTACAGCAAGGCTATATTTTTATGTAGAAACCGGGGGAGCGCAACCAAGTATGAATTTGTTTACCCAACAAATCATCGCAACTCTCCGGGATTCGACTCCCGAACCCTCCGATTAACACCGCAGCGTCCCTAACCATTGAGCTAGCCTGCCGACGCTCGCCCGGGCAGTGATTTCGTACCCACATATCAGCTCGGATGATGACGTCATCGAATCAATGCTCTAGAATGCGTGTGGACATTGTTTTGGCCGTACAGTAAATCGTAGTGCTACGGAAGGTTACGGTTAAGGAAACGTTCATGCCTTACCCATCAGGACCCAAGCGTGTGCCCTAACACACCTGCCAAATTAAACAAAGAATGAAACATTTTGGCTAAGGTACAAAAAAGCCACCCGGTTGTACAGGCAAACGGACCTCTGAGGTTGGGTCGGTCAGGCTTTTTCCCTTCTTATTTTCCCTTGACCATATTTATTAATGTTTAAATAAGACAGAGCCTCTTATCAACCGTGTAAAAAGTCGCCAGCTGAGATTCATTGGACATATTCTCCGTCTCCCTGATGAAGAGCCTGCTATAATGTATGCCACTTACATACCAACACATGGCCGAAGGAGACCTGGTCGTCCAAGCACATCATACTTGAAGTACATACAGCGCTTACTTGGTTTTGATCATAATGTCAGGACTGAACATCTTTTACCACCCAGAAGAAATGAATGTCACAGTTTTAACCTACGTAATTCAAGTGCAATTTCTCAGTCTCCTTTCAGGACAAAGAGAATTTTTTTTATGTCAGACTTTTAAACAATGACTAATTTTAGCAATTTTGTGTGCAATCAATGGCTTTCTTTTAACGGTTGATATATATATATGTGATTTTTATGGGTAATCTAAATAAATGTATCTTATTAATGTCAATTTATGAAAGTGTGTGGGAGAGGTCTGGTGTGTGTGGGGGGGGGGGGGGGGGGGAGGGGTGGGTAAGGCTGTTTGAGGGTATGTGTATGTTCATTTTGTGAGTGTTTTTGGTAACACATGTTTTATATACACCTAGCACATAAAGTCCCTGACCAGGTGCTTTGAGGTTGACTAATTCAAAATATATAATCGGTACCAAAAATTTGAGATATACATTAAATGAGCAAATTTCTTCTCCGCAGTTTGATACCTCATTCAACAAAATCGAATGGATACTTTTAAAGTTATGGCGATTTCAATGACCGCGCATGCAACAGAAAAGTTGCACTAGGTATAGGAATCATTGATTTGTGTGTGATTACTGTCATAACTGTGTGCTATCTGAACGAGACAGATGAATGGGTCTTTAGTGATAACCGCAATGTGCGGGACAAAGGGTGTATCTGGCTGTGAAGAATACAAGTCTTAGCTGATAAGCTGTGAGTTTTTCGGTGCGTAAATCCATAGACGGGTAAAACATTGATTTTTACCGTCTATGGTAAATCACACACAAATCAATGATTTCCTATACCTAGTGCAACTTTTCTGTTGCATGCGCGGTCATTAAAAGCGACATAACTTTAAAAGTATCCATTCGATTTTGTTGAATGAGGTATCAAACTGCGGAGAAGAAATTTGCTCATTTAAAGTATATCTCAGATTTTTGGTACCGATCATATATTTTGAATTAGCCAACCTCAAAGCACCTGGTCAGGGACTTTATGTGCTAGGTGTATATGTGTTTTTGTAATTTATATTTAAATTTTAATGTATCTCTTTGAATGTATTTAAATGTTTTTATACTATTGTAAGTGCAATGCAATTTGGCTTGTAAGCCACGATTTTGTATTTTTCAATAAACCAATCTATAAACCAATCTATGTATACAAAATACTATTAAAATGATTTCAACTTGTTCTCTACAAAGGCTTTCTAGTAGTCGCAAATGATCCTGTTCTGTACAAAGGCTATCTAGTAGTCGCAAATGATCCCTAACTGTATTATTCAGCTGCCAGCCAACAACATTATACTAATATGTGTGCTTACAAACTCAGCTTAGTTTCTTAATACCACACAGATCTTACACAAGCACAATATTTGAAACATTATCTTAAAAGCTTTGGGTTTTTAATCCTAACTTTTTGAAAAAAGAAGGATGAGGGCATTATTTTCCAAGATGGCGGATGCCCCTTTTTTCCAAAACTGGTTTCGCTTTTTCCAACATGGTGGAAATGTTTTTGCTTCAAAATGGCCGCCACTTTTCTAAAACTAGCTTTATAACCTTAAAATGGGTACATACTGGAAACAAATCAAGATGTTTATGTTGATATAACACAAGGATTTATTCTCTATTTTTTCTCTTTCAGGAATACAAAGCTAAACAAGAAAAGATGTTTATTCTCGATTTACAAAATATCAGTGTGATCTGGGAATATATTGATAAATAAATCAGTTCCAGTCAAAAACGACAATCAAATGTTCCCAAGGCCACACTGGTATTTTAACACACAAGTTTTACCCACGGTTTATTTATATCCTCTGATGATACAGTTTCATTTTTATCATGTTTTGATAATTTACATTTCGCCTGTTGTGTTGTTCCTTGATTTTAACACAGTTTTTTATCATATTGACACGCTCTACATTTACAACATCAGTGTCATCTTGAGAATATTCCACACAAAAAATACAACAAAAAAACCTTTTTTTTTGATGCGGCAGCCAAAATGGATAAGCGCTAGGACGAGAAACTACTATATTTTTTATTTGGTCTTAAGGGCACCTGAAGTATCAAGGACATAAACTCTTTCTATTTCACAATAGTCTATACGCTTTGATGACTAACCGCACACTATCTTCTATACATGGGGTGTCTTGGGTAGGTACAACATTGTTAGGGTGTATGGGGTAACTACAACATTGTTTCTCTCGAAAATGGGTTATGGAAATTGGGTCCGAGATTCAAAGATAGCACAAAACTTAGATTTCTGTGAATTATTAAGTATATTTCAAACGAAAAAATAATTTAGGGATCTACAATTTTGAACTCATGTCTATGCCCATTTTGCTACAAATCATGCAGGAATCTAATTTTGATAATAATACTTCAGCTAGCGAGAGCCCGAGCGTAGCGAGGGTATCCGCTAGTTGTTGTATATTCCTTGATTTAGATTTCAGGGTACGTCTTAAAAATCCCCACCACATTAAATAATCCAAAATGTTCTACAATAATTACTGGCATGAAAGGTATTGTAATTATCAGCATTTTGGTCCATGGTTATAATTCAACATAACACCTGGGTGATATTAAATGGAAAGAATTTCTCAACAACAAGTAAAAAAACAAAATTTTATTTCATAATGGAAACGATTAATTTAAATATCAGCTTTTTGGTATATTGTCTGATTCTACACAACACCTGAGTGATATTTAATGGGCAACATTTGACAACAAGTCGTAAAATAACATTACTTTCTAAATTCTACACAATACATGGGTAATATTAAATGGGCAGAATCTCACAAAATCGAGTCGGTTTAAAGCAAATTGTAATTTAAATGTCGTAAACACGAAAGGCAAATTTCAGTTTATTGTGGAGCTCAGCAAACTCTATAAAATAACAACAAATGTTGCTAACCATGGGAACATCCTTGAAGGAGACTTCAGTTGTGAACACCAACAATGACTAAGTAACTAACTAACTAACACAATAATGATAGATTTAGGAAAATGTAATAGACAGACAGCCATATCTAAACTCAATCCTAGTAGAGATTCACAATGTCCAGGCAGGTTACCAATATGAGGAAGATGTGTTTACATGTTCACATGGGTCATGTCTGATATTTATAAAAGCATTGTAAAATTGTAAAGTGGCAAACCATATTATTTGGTTCATTCCTTGTTACATATTTATTGTGGAAACTGACGGAGTGGGAAGCTTTGCAGCGAATTTGACACACTCGGTTTGCAACCTTCCTGTATTTAAAGTATGGTTGTCAGTCGGGTCTTAATACAAAATATTTAAAATTTGGTTTCGTTAAAAAGGTAAATCTGCCTACATCAGCTTTCCATTGATATGCAACATTAACATGATATGATTACAACAAATTTCAAATTTAATTGATTAGAAAAACACAAATCTGAAGTTTTAGCATGTGTTTCTTTTACATTGAAATAGGGGAGGATGGGGCATCTGGTCCGGTTAAGCATATTTCATGATATAAAAGCTCGTGTAAATATTTATGGAATTGCTATGAAAATATCACCCATGTAACTGATTATATAACATATAATCAGTGTTAAAAAATATCCAAACAAAAGGCCAATTACCACTAACTAAAAACTGTACTTGGCACGGACCAGTTACCCCATCATTGGGGCAACTGGTCCTATAGGTTCCAACGGTTAGAATACACAGAAATCATTGATTGACAACACGGTAACTGGTAGTATTTTCTTTACAAACTCATTTTCATATTATTTAACGTGTAAAAAGGATACATGTCTCATGAAACCCATGTTTTATACAGTTTTCGTGGTTAACGTGTAAATAGCAGTAATACTAATTATAGTGTACAAAGCAAGCGCAATTTTCGACTGCCCGTTTATTAGATACAACGGTATGAACCTAGTTAAATGGTTACATGGTTGTGATATTCAGACACCCCATACATTTGTCTATATATACCCCCTTTCTTTAATGATTTTATTTACTTCATATAATCACCATTTAGTACTTATAATAAACCATCTTGATATTTAGCCAGCTTTTCATGTTACAGGGAAGTTAGTCAATATGACAATGATAACCCAACGGTAATATACACAAAAAGCAGTAAATAAAATACATAAATCATAATATTTCGTCAATGAAAATATATTTACAGACACCATTTAAAATATAATACAGATGTAATTCATAATACCGAGGTTTTAAACCCATCTAAAGCATTTCGTATTATATTATAATCATTCAATAGCAGAAATAGTCGTATTATACCCAAAATGCCCCAAAATGTCTAAGAACTAGAAAGAATGTGACATTTCAATACCGAGTCATGTTTTATTGACACTAACAACTAATTTTCAAAATGAGTTTTATTGCAGGTGGACCAATTGCCCCATACCCCTTCGGACCAATTGCCCTAACAAATGATTCGGCACTTTGTCGAGATGAAACATTATTCAAGAACGCTACGCCAAAATGTTTTAAAACATACCACCATTTGTCATAATAATCAATAACTCCAAAACATTTCAGAAAAAAAATACAAAATTGAATTTTAGTTTTTAACCATTACGCAGTTTTCTGTAGCCAGCGAGTATCTTTGAATTATAACGGCGTTCGGGTCCTACAAGTAGACGAGTGTCATTAGATAAAATAAGAAATGGTATAATTTGTTATTTGCAAATTCATAAACTAATAACTCTACCAACTGAATACCCGTGATAATGAGTTAAGTTGAAGCATTCTTTAAATGATAATTTTAATTGCAAATCCAAACCATAATGTCCCAAGTAAGCAACATGCGCCATTTTGCGGTCGTTACAGCCACAACCTATGGTTTTAATCATATTTCGAAAAATCCCTGAGCACACTACGATATAGCACCCATCAAATGCAAGATTGTACTGCATGTATTTACTGTTGCATATCTATCATCATATAAAGTTCATTAAACATGATCTAAACCCATCTTCATAAATCGCCCATACTATCTGTGAATTTTCAATAAGTCACTCAAGGAGGTGGCTTCAAAGATCTGGAGAATATCACATGTGTAAATACCCTAAAGATGCAAATGTTTTGGAATGTAGACGGTAAGGATATATGTCAAGTTTCAACATAAGTCGAACTGTTCAAAAGAAAGCAGTATGCCCATACAATTACAAAATCCTTCATTTCAGACCAGTTGCCCCATAGGTCTAGTTGCCCCATATTCCCCTAAAGGGAACAGATTCTCTTACCACAAATGTAACCAATTGATGAACACAAAGATATTGTCAATCCAAGAGATGCATTTGTAGTCTGTAAGCTGTCTTCCATTGACAAGAGAAGTACACCAAAACTCTTAAATGTTCCTATTTCCATAACATTGATTAGGAAACTAGCAGCTACCACTTCAATAGAGCTCCAATCATCCGTCATAGCGATAGATACGGAAAAGATCAATTTAGAACCAGACGTTCATACAAATCATTTCATATTTGTGATGTGATCTGTGAAAACTCGTCGGATGTCGCAAAATGTGAACTAGGGATTATGGGTAAAATTGAAATTTATAGTAATCACTAGGACCATTGAGTAATGATGACTCGTTAGCATCTAGTGGGGGTCTGCCCAAAACAACATGAAAAAAACGACGGCTATTGATAATGAGCATTATAAACAGCTAAGAGAGGATATTGATATTGATACAAGTAACATTGATACATTACTAAGCAAAATGCATATTGTGATGATATGCTGTATTGAACAGAGGGGCAAGTGTAGGACTGCAGTTTCGAATCCCAGTTAGATATTGGAGATTCTCATCAGCTACGCCGTTTATGGCAAGAGGGGAAAGGGTCGATCGGCATATAATTCAATATGATTCTGGGTGTATTTGAACTTCATCATAATATAAGAAACATTTCTTTATTCCGTAATGTATAGGCCTACATGAAATAGTTTGTCAGCTGTTGATATTAGCTACGAAACTAAAACACATGTTGAATACCATAGGCCTATGTTGTTATGCTTGATATAATAGGAATTTGAGATGCGTGTGGATATGATAATCAATGAAGTTTGATATAAGAATCAAATTAAATGTTTTAATTAATTAATTGATATAGAAATTATTATTGTGTTTCCTTGATACTATAGGACACATAATATATTCATTGATATGGTTCTAGTTGTATTTGTACTTCGCGGTAGTATATAGGAAACATATCTTTATTCCGTTGGATATTATAGGCATACATGAGACTATTTGATGTTAGCTACGAAACTAAAACACAGAAGTGCTTGATATAATTCAAATTAGATATGTCTATGGATTTGATAATCAACGAAGTATATTAAGAATCAAATTAAATAGTATAATTAATTAATTGATATCGAAATATTATTAGGTTCCCATGATAGGACATGTAGTTTTAACATTCCCACGCTAGATCAATTAAGCACTGGAGTACTTGACGGTCGAGGCATTGAAATTGTCACTCACGTTAGCCGATTCATGTGTACCGACTTTTCGCGTGGGCGCGTCATGCTTTGTCTCTGAGTGGTTATTGATCGAAAGTTCGGCATCTTCGTCCCCGCGTGGTTCAGATTTCGGAAAATTTCTTTTTAGCGCAAATTCCAAAATGGCCGCCATACAGGGGCCCAGAAATTCAAATGACTTTAATTAAGCTAAAAAGCACACCAAATTGTTCGGCTGAGCACAAGGATTCCGAAAAAGTATAGTTTGCCCTACTTCTGATGTTTGGTTAACGAGTTATCGGGTAAAACGTAAAAAGGTTGTTAACCTTTGCATATGGGGTCAAAATTTAAACTTGCTCCGATTTTGAAAAACAATATCTCATATTGTTCATATGATCACAAGGATTCCAGAAATAGGTGTTTTTTTACCACCGGGAATATTTTGTGCAGGTCAAAAGGTCAAGGTTCACTGCCCTATATAGAATCTGACCTTTTGACCCCTTTATAAGGTACAACAGACACTCTAGGTGGTAAAAGCTATCATTTCTGGAATCCTTGCAATCAGACGAACAATTTGAGATATTGTTTTTCAAAATCGGAGCAAGTTTAAATTTTGACCCAATATGCAAAGGTCAACGACCTTTTTACGTTTTACCCGATAACTCGTTAACCAAACATTGGAAGTAGGGCAAACTATACTTTTTCGGAATCCTTGTGCTCAGCCGAACAATTTGGTGTGCTTTTTAGCTTAATTAAAGTCATTTGAATTTTTGGGCCCCTGTATGGCGGCCATTTTGGAATTTGCGCTATAAAAGAACTTTCCCGTCACTTTTGAGAGGTGCATGAGAGCTCATTTTCTTTTAAAATGGTTCTAGTTGACAAATTCACTAAGAAACTTTGGTATCAAGAAATTGGTCACGAAATTCAAGAAAATGACTCTACTATTTTGATGATAAATTTTTCGAATAATTAGTACTTGGAGTGCTTATCTCGCATGATATATTTGATCCTCATTCTTCTCGCCAGAACAATAAAGTCTTTGAGAAATTGAGTTCGATGCGGTTGTATAGGGTTTCACACCACTAAATAACGTCTGGCCCTACCCCCTTTGAGGCAAAAGTCCAAAACCGGCCCGTTTCTATGCCGAAACGGGAGACCTATTGTAAATTACAGTTTAAAATTAGGGTATTTACTACATGTTATGGCGAAATTAATATAGTGTGAATTTTGACAGACACATCAGCGTTCTTCAGGTCCAAAAAAAATTGATGCAATGATGATTTTTTAATATTTTAACAGAGACATTTGTGTTCAGGTCATTTCCGGTATCTGACGCAATAATCTTAATCAACAATTGCGTGTGACCAGGAAAACTCAACTCGTACTTTTTGAAAAGGCTCTAGCTCAAAATTATGCCGGTTACCCCCCATATATGAGTTGTTGAGTTAGTAGTCATGGCTTTCATCTTCAAGTTGAAACCAAATTTCAAGTTACCAGTTTCTTATAACGTCGAGAAATATCCATTTTAAAATTGTGCATTTCACGTGTAACCCTATGGGAGATGTATTTGGTGGTGTGCAACCATGTGTGGGAATGAATTTAAACCCTTTGCTTAGAGCAATGATTTCGATATCAGATAATGTATGCTCGGTATAATTATATATGAAACATCGACATTTATTAGCTTGGGCGTTGATATTCGCCTGTGCATTGGATATGTAATTAGTCGAGTGAGATTTATTAAGTTGAACTCTATTTACACGCCTGTGAGGACGATTTGATCTAGATAAGTACCGCTTTTTTGTTATTGGATGGTATAACTATTCTATTACTGTGGTTAAATTGATATTTTTTCGATATTTATTGGTATAATAAATAAGTAATAGATGTCAAAATTCTCTTTTTGGATAGATAGGGTGGCTCTGAAAAGAGCCGTTTGTTGAAGCGGTTAAGCTTATTTATTTAGCAGGTGCTTTCCGTGCAGCATAAGCACGACGACGGTGAGCCTGTGATTGTTGGGCACGTCTGGTGAGGGTGCTGAGGTTGACACGGAACAGTTGTAGCGCCTTCTGCCGATCAGTCTCGTCACAGATCAAGTTGATGTGGTTTTCCGCTTCATCCACGGTCGCTGAGATATCTTTGGTTAGCTGGTCGACTTGAGATTGGTATTCGGTAGCAATTATGCGCGATAGACGACGGGAGTAATCTTGTGCCTTGGTACGGTAGTTAGTGAGCACACTACTAGGCAGAAAGACGCCCTGTGATACAGCAGATGGTTGCTCAGGCACGTGGGTATGTCGCGATGTGCCACCGGAATTGATATCCCCGGCAATAGACATGTGAGATCGTGATAATGTCTCGCGCTTGGATATTAGCGGTCTTGTTCGGTTTAAATATTTGGATATGAGAGCAAAACTGTCGTTGGTGATGATAAGGTTTGAGTCTGATTTTGCGCGTTTTTGTGGTGGTGCTACTACCGGTTCCTGCTCTTCAGCCGATGAAGCTTCGCTTTGGATATTAGCCAGCTTTGGTGCCGGGATGCTGCTGCTGGCTGGGATGAAGCTGGAGGATGCCCTGGGCTCTTCTTCTTTCTCGTCTGGCTTAGTAGTGCATTTTTTGTAGTGCTCGAATTTCTTGTTCGGTCTTTTCGACATATTGAACACTTGCCGTGTGACGGATATTTGTCCTAAAAAGCAAGTGTTCAAAGTCAGCAATTTATGCTGTCAATGCGGACGTGCGAGTAATCACACACAAGCAAGAGAGAGAGAGACTCACGGGATACGTTGACTTGGGTCTCAAGTGGAAGAAGACGCCCTCTTTTTAAAGAAAAATATAATTGTCATCATCTTTCATGAAATTTCCCCTTCAAAAAATTACTTAATTCACTTTTATTATTAACCTTATAATGTTATTCTATTGAATTATGTATATTTTTTGGCCTTTTTCATGATTTCTTGTTTCGTAGCTTTTTATGACATCACAATTGTCATTCACTCATAACTTTTTTTGTAGTGATATAAATATCTCCAATATGAAAAATCACATCTTCTCGCAAATAGGTACATTACATTTTACCCCGCTTTTATTCGTTCTCATTTCTTTATTGCATACAAAATCAATGTTATCTGCTTATCTAGTACATGTAGTATTAATGAAATAAATATAGTATATTCTTGACGGTAATAAAGCATAGCAGCTGTTAGCAGGTTACCGGGCATTTGCCTTTGGTATATCCCTGACAGGTTACCGGGTAGTTGTCTTCGCTATATCCCTCTGTTAGCAGGTTACCGGGTATTTGCCTTCGGTATATCCCTCTGTTATCTGGATACCGGGCATTTGTCTTCGGTATATCCCTCTGTTAGCAGGTTACCGGGCATTTGTCTTCGGTATATCCCTCTGTTAGCAGGATACCGGGCATATGTCTTCGGTATATCCCTCTTTTAGAGTCGGACACGCGTGGTCCAACGGATTCACCCTCGCTCCACAATACAAAGGGTGTGGGTTCGAGCCCCGTTGCTGCCAGCGTGTTGTGTCCTTGGGCAAGGCACTTTGCCGCACTTGCCACGCTTCACCCAGGTGTATAATTGGGTACCGGCATTAATTCATGTTGGGAAGTAAAACAGACTCGCTGTGCGGGAGGAGTGGTGAACCCCCAACAGCCAAATATTACTTGGGGGAGTCTGGCCCAAACGCTAATGAAAGAGAGATGGGCACTCCGCGCGCGAGCTTTGCTCGGAGCGAGTCTTTACTTATATCCCTCTGTTAGCAGGATACCGGGCAGTTGTCTCCGGAATATCCCTCTGTTAGCAGGTTACCTGTCAGCTGTCTTCGGTATATCCCTCTGTTAGCAGGATACCGGGTATTTGTTTTCGGTATATCCCTCTGTTAGCAGGATACCGGGCATTTGTCTTCGGTATATCCCTCTGTTAGCAGGATACCGGGCAGTTGTCTTCGGTATATCCCTCTGTTAGCAGGTTACCTGTCAGCTGTCTTCGGTATATACCTCTGTTAGCAGGATACCGGGCATTTGTCTTCGGTATATCACTCTGTTAGCAGGATACCGGGCATTTGTCTTCGGTCAAGGGCGTCCCCAGAGGGGGGGTGTGGGGGTGTCACACCCCCCCCCCCCCATTCATCAAATCTGTCGGCAAAATTTTGGTGCTGTGGGCAAATCAAAGGAAGGAGGAAGAAAAGGGAGAAAGAAAAAAGGAAAGAGAAAGGAAAAGGGAAAGAAAGAAGGGAAGAAAGAAAGAAAGAAAGAAAGAGAAAGAGGAAAGAAAGAAAAGAAGAAAAAAAGAGAAAGGAGAGAGGAAAGAAAGAAAGGGGAAGAAAGAAAGAAAGAAAGCCCTATAACAATTATCGTATGCGCAAATGATAATGTTGTGTCGGCATATATGTTATGTTAACACAAATCAAATCAAAAATGAACAAAGGCAATGTAGGCATATGAATTTGTAGGCACTGTGAACGAGCCCATTTTTATGAGATTTTGTGTCGGCGCACATGAACAGCCTAAGCCCAAGTCTTTGTTTTGCTCATTGTCAAGACCCGCAAAAAATTGTGTCGGAACGGACAATGTGTGGGACCTGTATTGCTCTTAAATTATACTAACTAGGCCTATTTCATTGTCGTTGTCAATGCAAACCCAAGTCAATAATGCCGCCAATGGCCAATCATGTTACGAAATATTAAATAATTCGCCTATAATTATTTAAGTTGATGTAGGCCAATTGCTCTCATTGTACTGATTGTAGACTCTGCAAGACCACTATCAGTCTATCGCAAAAGTAAGTCCAACTCCAACGTTTAGGTTTAAGTAGACTCTGTCCTAACTTCGACTTGAACATATAAGTATAACACAATGAGCACAACTGTCGTTATTTGCGTGAGACCAGGATTTGTGTGGGCACCAGGGGCACAATCGATATCTCACGTAATGGTATAGGTCTATGTCGATGTCGGACATACAGGCTGTAGGCCTATCATGCCTATACTGAACATTTGACTATGTTTTATTAGCATTATTCAACAAAAAGAGGATGGCTTCAGGAAAGTGTTCCATGACCATTTTAGTTTAAAAACTGATAATCTTTTTGCGCTTCGCGCGCATTCTTTCTACAGGTTCCAACATTATAATGGATCTCGAACCAAATTAAATATTAGGGGGACGTTAACAACGTCATACTGGACCCTTTAAGTTGTAGAAATGCCAAATGTTGCGCGCTCCGCGCGTACTAGTTTCAATGTTTCATTATTCAAGCTGAACAAGATGGCTTCAGGAAAGTTTTCCATGACCATTTTAGCTTAAAAACTGAAAATCTTTTTGCGCTTTGCGCGCATTCTTTCTACAGGTATCAACATTATAATGATCTCGAACCAAACCAAATATTATATGGGTGACGTTAAAAACGTTATACTGGACCGTTTAAGTGTTAATAATGCAAAATGTTGCGCGCTTCGCGCGTATTAGTTTCAATGTTGTTTCATTATTTAAGCTTAATTTATAGTATCAGAAGGCTTCCAAACAGTTTTCAATGACCAATTAAGTTTAAAAACTGAAAATGTTTGCGCGCTCTGCGCGCATATTTTCTACAGGTTTTAACATTATAATGGCCCTCAAACCATATGACTTGGATCAGGACTTGATATGTGTAACTATGCAATATCAAACCGTCGAAAACGTCATACTTGACTATTTAAGTGTTAGAAATGCCAATTTTTGCGCGCTTCAAGAAAGCTTCAGGACAGTTTTCCATGACCATTTTAGTTCAAAAACTGAAAAATTTTGCGCGCTCAGCGCGCATAATTTCTGCAGGGTTGTATTAGTTTCAACGCTTCAATATTTAAAATAAACAAGATGGCTTGAGGTTGTATGCTCCCTATCAAAACAGTCCTGGATACGCTGCTTTATTTAACATTTCAATTATCATTATCAAATTTGTGTCATCCCACCTCCCCCTCCCCCCCCCCCCCCCCCCATGTCTGAAAACTGATTGACGCCCCTGACCATATTGTCCATACTAAAATATGCTTGTGTGAATTCCATTAAAAAAAAATTGTCGGCACAAATGGCTCTGTCGGCAATTGATGACCTTTACACCCCCCCCAATGAAAAGGGTCTGGGGACGCCCTTGTCTTCGGTATATCCCTCTGTTAGCAGGATCTCACTCACTCACTCCGTCGACTTCTGTCGGGCATTAACGATGGCTCTCCAGACACGCCTATCTTCCATGCAGGTCTTGATCTCAGCAGGTGTTTGGCCAGTGTCCTGACATAGGATATCCACATAGTTTAACATCGGTCGTCCAGCATTTCTTTTGCCATGAACTGGTTTTCAAAGAACTAGGTCTGATATCACATCCCCAGAACGTCTGACACAGTGTCCAGCAAACTGTAGTCGCCTCCTCTTGATTCTTTCACTTACTCTAGGAAGATCACCATAGAGTTCTTTGTTAGTGATGTGTAACCTCCAACTTATATCAAGGGCTGATGATCTAAGAAGCCTGGTATAACATCCATCCAATAGCTATCGAACTTTAGTTGTTACTGTCCATGTTTCTGAACCATAGAGAAGAATGCTTTCCACTGTAGCTTGAAATAGCTTCATTTTTGTTGATCTTGGTAGGTTGGATCTCCATATCTTGTTGTGCTTATTACACGCCTTCCATGCTAGTGCCTTCCTTGTTTTGATATCTTGCATGCTGCTCGATGTCCAGGATCCCAGATATTTAAAGTCTTTGACCAATTCCAGACTGGTTCCATCGGTAGTTTTAATGGTCACCTGATCCTGTTGGTTAAACACCATGTATTTAGCAGGATACCGGGCATTTGTCTTCGGTATATCCCTCTGTTAGCAGATTACCGTGCATTTGTCTTCGGTATATTCCTCTGTTAGCAGGATACCAGGCAGTTGTCTTCGGTAAATCCCTCTGTCAGCAGGTTACCGGGCATTTGTCTTCGGTATATCCCTCTGTTAGCAGATTACCGGGCAGTTGTATTCGTATACGTCTGTTAGCAGGTTACCGGACATTTGTCTGCGGTATCCCTCTGTTAGCAGATTACCGTGCATTTGTCTTCGGTATATCCCTCTGTTAGAAGGATACCAGGCAGTTGTCTTCGGTATATCCCTCTGTCAGCTGGTTACCGGGCATTTGTCTTCGGTATATCCCTCTGTTAGCAGATTACCGGGAAGTTGTATTCGGTATACGTCTGTTAGCAGGATACCGGGTATATGTCTTCGGTATATCCCTCTGTTAGCAGGATACTGGGCATTTGTCTTCGGTATATCACCCTGTTAGCAGATAACCGGGCAGTTGTCTTCTGTATATACAGCATTGTCTCCGGTCATTTGTCTTCGGTATATACCAATACGTGCAGGTAGGAATTTTTATCTTATCTTTTCATAATGAAAATATGAAATGAGCACGCGTCATAGAAATATCATAGTCAAGGGTCAAGGGTGTTGGTCAGAGTGACCGGGACCAGGTAAGGTTTTGGTGATTATTAAAAAAACCGCTTCAATCTTTAGTACTGAATATTAATTACCCTTTAGCTACATTGAAATTCAGTGAAAGTACCAACAAAGTGAGTCCAAATTGTCAAGCGTTTGCGTCCATCTTGACCATTGAAATTAATTCATTCAGAGTTATTTTGGAGTCTTGAGTCTTTCATATATATTTTTTCAATCATTACATCACAATGCCCTGAAGTTATATTTGCATGTTGAGGATTACATGAATTCATTGGACAAAACAAAAGTAAACAGAGTCCAGGAAACTTAGATTTTTTTAGTTTTGTGATTGTAAATAATCTTAATATAAAATTGTCTAAAACAAAATAATATACCACCAGGATAACATATTCGGGGATCGAGCAATCCTGCAATTTTCAAAATCTCAAGATGTTCATTGAAGTTAAAATGCATAAACATACAAATCAAAATAATGTTCTTTTTTATTTGTCTTTTAATGGAAGCTAAAAAGGATTTTGTTATTATTGTAGAGAGATCATGATCATCATATCATCGTGCATCTTGCAATTACAACATGGGTTCTGCTGTAGATCTTCGATGTTTATTCCTTATTCTTAAGTGCATCTTAAGTGCATCGTGGGGAAAATACCTCTAGTTGGCTTGTGCTCCCGTAATGTATTGTGGGATATTGTAAAATCTTCTTTCAGAAATATAATTTTTATTATCGAGGCCCAGTTAATGTAAACATCGGTTTTATTTTAAACAAACATCATTGATGAAAGACACTCATATGTGAGATAGCTGCCAAGCTTAGTATAGCTCACAACAGCTGCATGTTATCGATCAGTTTACAATGTCTATACAGCAGCTATAAGTATTTGTCCCTATTCGTTACTGTTTGCAAAGAATGAGGTTTGCCGAACATGGTCAACACCTGTTTAACACTTTTAATTGCAAAAAGGTCAAGAAATCATTTCAGATTTGTATGTGATAAAGGTTTTGAGCATTGTGACATGCGGTCACCTTTCCTGGTGAGACGTATACAGTGTAAGATACTGTTTTCCAAAAGGTCATTCTTAGATCTTATAGGAGGCGCCGCCTTAGCGGGCGCCCCAAAAAGTACTAATAACCTGGTATTGAATTATTGGTTTCTAAATCCTGGGAATTGACCTCGGGGTTGCTAACATGCTAACATGATCAACTAAGTCATGTATTCTTATAATCCCATAATTGAACCTAACATCGCAATACAAACAAAGGGGGAAAACCGCAATGCTAACATGATCAACTTACGAAGAGTAAAAGCAAGATATACCAACAGGGTGTGGGGAAACAGGTAATAACAAGGGAGAATAACGCGATAAAACAGATAAATAACAAAAAAAACAAAAAAACACACGGAAATGCACTGGGACAAGCAATGAAAATTGCTGTGCAATAAAACAACTAAGATATATCTGAGACTACTCAGGATATATGGTAACAATAAAGACCGACGTTTCAAGTGGATATGCTTACTTGCTTAATTCGAGTTGTGTTCTCGATCTACAATGACTCTCCACACCTTCCTGTCCTGCATTGCTGTCTTTAAGTCTCCTACATCCAAACCAGTGTCCTGTTTTAGCACATCGATGTAAGTTAAGGCAGGTCTTCCAGGTTTTCTTCTCCCATGCTTTGGTATCCAATGAACCAGCTTTGACACACATTCTTGACTCCTAAAGCAGTGGCCTGAGAATCTTGTCCTTCTCTCCCTGATCTTTTGGGTGATTTTGGGGAGGTCTCCATACAGCTCTGTGTTAGTTGTATGTTGCTTCCAGTGAATGTTGAGGACAGCCCTCAGCATACGAGTATAACAGCCATCAAGTTGCTTTGCTAGCTTAGGGGTGGTGGTCCATGCCTCACAGCCATATAGTAACACAGATTCAACAGTTGCGGCGAACAGGCGAAGTTTGAATTTTCTTGGTAGGGTGGATTTCCAGATCTTGTTCAGCTTCCCACAGGCTCTCCAAGCTGCTGCCTTGCGTTGCTTGATATCTGTTTCAGTGCTTGACATCCAGGCACCTAGGTATTTGAAATCGTTTACTTCATCTAGTTTGGTTCCATCATTTGTTCTGATTTCCACCGCACTTGTTTGGTTGTATGCCATGAGCTTTGTCTTCTTTGCATTCATAGACAAGCCAACTTTAGCCACTGATGTCTCGACCCTCTGAAGCAGATCTTGTGCCTGGTGTAGTTCTTCAGACAGCAGGGCAATATCGTCTGCAAAGTCAAAGTCTGTCACTGCTACAGGTCCAATCCTTCTGCTTCTTCGCTTTTCAAGGTGGAATCCAAGCTCCTCTTCCTTTCCTGTTATAGCCATTCTCAGGGCGAAGTCTAGTACAATAACAAACAGATATGGGGCAAGGGTGTCACCTTGAAGTACACCAGCTAAGATTTCGAACAGATCTGTTTCTCCATCTGGAGAAATCACTTTAGCCATAGTTCCCTCGTACATGTCTCCAACAGCATCGACGATCTGTCCTGGTATGCCATAAGCGTGCAGAATTCTTAGCATTTTGCCACGATGGATGGTATCAAAGGCCTTCCTGAAGTCTATGTATGTTATTATTGCTGGTAGGTTATTAGCTTTCACCCCTTCAATCAGCCTTCTCAGTGCCAGTATATGCCCTATAGTAGTTCTTCCTACCCTGAAGCCATTTTGGTTTGTTCTTAGATGTTTATCCAGCTCAGGACGAATTCTATTTAGGATCATCCGGTTATAGGTTTTCGCTACGATAGAGCTAAGACTTATGCCACGATAGTTGCCGCCCAGGCTGAGGTCTCCTGACTTTGGAATGGGCACAATGTTGAGGATGGACCATTGGCTCGGCTTCTCTCTATTTGTAATTGCATCATTGCAGAAACCCAGCACAATATCATCTAGATCACATCTTTTTAATACTTCTGGCGGTATATTGTCCTCTCCACATGTCTTCCCTTCTACCAGTGACTTCTTAGCCTTGTCATATTCATCTTGGTCAAAAGGCCCTATTCTGATATCAAGATCTACAAAGATTGGTGTTATTTCTTCATCCTCTTCACATATATCAGGTGGCTTTCCCAGTAGGTTCTGAAAGTGGTTGAACCAATTGGTGACCCTTTCCTTTTGCGTGTCTCCTTTCAGCTGACCTTTAGTTGATGCCTTTCTGCCTGTGATTTCATTGATTAGTTTCCAACTTAAGCCATGCTTGGAGTTGATATGTGCAGTCTCTACTTCCTGAATCTTGCCATTCAAATGCTCTGACATAACTAGGTTGTAGGTGTCCTCTAGTTTCTTTTTTGCAGACTTGTGACCCTCTCTTCTATCATCAGTGGTGTTGTTCTGGTACTTATCATATGCATCCCTAATGTTGTCTCTTGCCTTTACGACCCTAGTATCACTTGAGAAGCTTGTCTTATGGGCTCTTTTCTTAACTGGTACAACCATTTCTGCTGCTTCCTTGTTGGCCTTTATGAATCGCTCATACTTCTCAGATGCAGATTCCTCCTCATTTTCCAATACTTCAAACCTGTTGCGTACTTCAACTGAGTATCGTTCCTGCAGGCTTGTGTCGGTGCTTATTGCTTTCCAGTCATACTGTTTCTGTCTAGGGATTGCTTTACTTATCCTCAGGCTTAGCTTGATTCGAGCCGATACAATTCTGTGACCTGAGCCGACACTAGCAAATGTGTTATATGCTTCAGCATTCATTAGACTGTTCTGCCATTTCCTTCTAACAAGTATGTAGTCTAGTTGGTATTTGCTCCCAACAGGACTTATGTAAGTCCACAATTTTCCATTCCTTTTCTGAAACCGAGTATTAGAAATGATAAGGCTCTTCTCTACTGCAAGCTCAACAAGGTATTTTCCATTTCGGTTGGTTTCACTGTGGTATGTACACTTAGCATCTTCCGGTCCTACCCTGGCGTTGAAATCACCAACTACCATAAGCACATTATGAGCGGGGATAGAATCTATTGCTCTCCGAAGGTTGTCATAGTGTTCCTCAATGATGTCCTCTTTTGCAACATTAGTTGGACAGTAGTTGACTATGACTGTTGTTGCTGGGTTCCCCTGAAAGTTTGCTACAAGTGGATATACCACCCTTCATCAGGGACAAAATATAAAAAACAAAAGTGTTAAGAACTATAAATAAGATAATGAACTAGACAAGTCCACAACTACAATTATAGCACAATGTCAGTAATAGATGTTGACTTAACTTGGATGTCTAGATATTCTTATAACCCCATGATTGAACCTGTCATCACAATACAAATAAGGGATACTATGCTTACATGATCAACTAAGTTATGTTTTCTTATAACCCCAGGATTGAACCTGTCATCACAATACAAATAAGGGATACTATGCTTACATGATCAACTAAGTTATGTTTTCTTATAACCCCAGGATTGAACCTGTCATCACAATACAAATAAGGGATACTATGCTTACATGATCAACTAAGTTATGTTTTCTTATAACCCCAGGATTGAACCTGTCATCACAATACAAATAAGGGATACTATGCTTACGTGATCAACTAAGTTATGTTTTCTTATAACCCCAGGATTGAACCTGTCATCACAATACAAATAAGGGATACTATGCTTACATGATCAACTAAGTTATGTTTTCTTATAACCCCAGGATTGAAACTGTCATCACAATACAAATAAGGGATACTATGCTTACATGATCAACTAAGTTATGTTTTCTTATAACCCCAGGATTGAACCTGTTATCACAATACAAATAAGGGATACTATGCTTACATGATCAACTAAGTTATGTTTTCTTATAACCCCAGGATTGAACCTGTCATCACAATACAAATAAGGGATACTATGCTTACATGATCAACTAAATTATGTTTTCTTATAACCCCAGGATTGAACCTGTCATCACAATACAAATAAGGGATACTATGCTTACATGATCAACTAAGTTATGTTTTCTTATAACCCCAGGATTGAACCTGTCATCACAATACAAAGAAGGGATACTATGCTTACATGATCAACTAAGTTATGTATTCTTATAACCCCAGGATTGAACCTATCACCATCAAGATATTTTGATATCAGAAAAATCTCCATATTTTTATGTCTGTAAAATCTTTAGGGTTACAAATGTAATGTTCTATTTAGAAATTATATGCTAAAATGTAGTGAATTACTGCCAAAGGTGGTTAACCACCCGCCAGTGTGTGTACTTCTCAATGGGCAACATTTTTGTGACATTGTGCTCCTAAAATTAGAACCATTGGAGTTATGCAACTCGAACTTTGGAATGCGACAATTTTAAGGATGACCTTACATGTAATATAGAAAACATCAAATTGAAAATCGGTATATCAACACTTTTTGACACCCCCCCCCCCCTCTCGCCATGCCACACATTTTTTGACCCCCCCCCCCCCCCCCCTCTTGCCATGCTACACATTTTTGACCCCCCCCCCCCCCCTGTATATTACTGCCTGCACCTGAAACTTTCTTGTCCCCGTTCATTGTTATCAAGTTCAGAGAACATAGATATGATATCTTTTATGGGATTTTTTTTTACCATGTTTCATATTCCATTTTGATGGACGCATCACATCTAGGAGGGCAGGTTGTAGAATCTAGAGTGAATCAGAACTCCCACTTCAATTGCAGGTATCTTTGGTTTAGTGCCATGGTCTTTAATCCCCTGAATAACTTCACATATTTATGCACGGATCTCTTTTTTGAAACCAATTACTCCAATTAGGATGCTCCCTCCAATTATATATCCTGCGTTGAATAGGTTTTTGCTATTGACATGAATTCGCTATTCATTCTTTTTTAGCTGGGCTAGTACATTAAAATAATGCCGTAGACATCTGCGCCCGTAGCGCGCCAAACATTTTGCTATTTTTACGTTGATTTATGAACGTTCCGTAAATAATGTGTATACATGTAAAGCAGGGGTTTGGGGGCGGAGCCCCCAGAAAATTTCGGAAACTAATGAGTGTTTT
Source organism: Ophiura sarsii (assembly GCA_035610835.1). Taxonomy (NCBI): domain Eukaryota; kingdom Metazoa; phylum Echinodermata; class Ophiuroidea; order Amphilepidida; family Ophiuridae; genus Ophiura; species Ophiura sarsii. The sequence goes on along the minus strand of CM069453.1, from coordinate 34,825,624 downwards.
AAACCTTTTTTTTACCACCTCTCTTGGGGTTTTCAAAAACTTTTTTGACCCCCCCCCCCCCTTTGCAGAGTATCAAAACTTGTTTCCCCCCTATAATTATCCAGCCCCCCCCCCCTACCAAAGTATTCCCCCCCCCCTACCAAATGCTTCAATGCAATCCCAGAATGCAGTAGAAGCGCACTGTGCAATGGGATAATTGAGCCAATTCAATCCTTGTTTTGCATTGAAACGTACAGAAAAGAAATGGTTCATTACAGGAACTAATCAGCGAGATTTTTCACATTTCACCTTGTTTCATCTCATTTCACTTTTCACCCATGCTTTCAATCATGCTTTCAAGCATGGTAGTTTGGTTTTCGCTCAGGGGGTGGTCTGATAAGGAAGATAAGGGCATGTGAGTGAAAACATATTTGTGTATGAAATAACACACATTTTGTTGATTTCAGCAATTTAAGTGCAATAAATGAAAAAAAATGTCAAAGTTGGTTTAGTTTCATGTTTGAATGGAAGAATTCCATTCAATATTACCAAAGTTATGAATTTCACTGAAAAAATAACATATTCTCACTTCTAATAAAAGATAATGTAACTTGCCTACACTGCAAAAAGGTTGCTTAAAATACGTTGCTAAAAGTACTTTTATCATCCGTTGGTTGACGTGTTGATTAAAATTCATTCAATATATGTAGAAAGTTAGGCGTTGTATAAAAGTAAAAAATCCCCAGCGTTGAGCAATTCGTCGAAAACAATGTCCTTAAAATGTTAGTGGAAACTGTTTCTGTTGCTAAAATATGTTACGTAAAAAGATCCCACTTTGGCAACTGTTGCATGAGCATTGAGGACAATCACGCAACAGTTGATGCAAGTTACGCACATGTGAATTTTAGGCACCTGTTGTCCAAAAAAACCAATTTCGTGAGCTGTTGCATACTTGAACAACTTTTGAGTAACTAGAATTGTTCAACTGTTGGTGAAAACATGTTATCCAACGGTGTTGGGCAAATTTTACTTAACAGTTGAGCGGTTGCATACTTGAACAACGTTGTGTAAAATGTTGAGTAAATATTTAAGCGCAGGACCACAATTAGATTTATTCTGTCTTAGCATCCAAAACGGAATACACTGACAAATAGTTTAAAATTGCCATCCTTGTTTGACATATATTTGTTTATGAATATCATTTCAACGGTGTTATAGCGACGTCACTACCGATGAATATTGAATAGTCGATTTTTATAGCCAAAAAATACACGACATGGACATATACTGAATAGCTCATGTCATGTGATCTATTTTGCACCAAGAGAATCACATAAATATGTTTATGTATTATATAATATGGACTATGTATACCTTCATACCCAGATAGCAAGACTAAGTTTGGCAAACTGACGTTCACAGTAAAAACACCATTGATAAGAGATGTCAGATATCATGTATAAGCCTATAGTTTAATAACATGTTAAAATAAATTACAGATTCACTACCGAACGGGAATAGTGTATGTAGCTCGCTGCATCGCCTAGAATTCCCATTACAAGTTACCGGTTCACTACCGGGAGGAAGTGATGTATGTAGCTCTGCTGCATCGCCCAGAATTCACATTATTTTGCCTACCGCGTGTTGCTATACAAAAATGCTCAATATCTAATGAAAACAATTCACAAATTAAGCAACAGTCACAAAATGCCCAACAAATGGTTAATTAATAATACCCAACTGTTGTGTAATTAAAATTGTGCAACTGCTGAGTAACTGGAATTGTTCAACTGTTGGTGAAAACATGTTGGGTAAATTTTACGCAACTGTTAAGCGGTTGCATACTTCAACAACGTTGTGTAAAATGTTGAGTAAATATTTAAGCAACCTTTTTGCAGTGTACATACACATGTGGTATCTACATGATGCCAAATAAGACATCAGCTTTCAGGACAGGCTATTTACAGCAGGGGAGAGGACTGCCATGCATGAGTAAAATCATCATAAGTACTGGAATTTATGGTCAAATACAGCCTAAGACAGCCCAGGCTTGGAAATGTTGGATAAATGTGAATCACTGCTCCGGTAAATTTAATTGTAAGTTCATTCAAAGACCGTCTCTTTTTGGTCGATCTTTGATTAAATTGTGTGCTTTGTAATATAATTTACGGAAGTTCATTATATGGTTTTATCATTGAGATTACAAGAAATGCTATGCAAATTCTTTAAAAGAGTGTTTTGGCATAGTGGAATATTATACGGCATTCTTGAACGGGTCCCTGTTGCCAAGCCCTTTGCCACAATAATGTCTTGTATGCCTTTTTTTTAAATTATTGTCATTGTTTAAGTTTTCATGGTATTTTGTAGTAGGCCTAGATAACCACCAGACTAGTCAAGCAAGAGTCGGGTATAGGAAACAATTTCTAAGAGACACTTAGAATCCTTTTAGTAAGAACTCTTAAGTTCTGTATAAAGCAACACTTGTGGCATTGCAAGAGAGATTGTTAACCCTGATACTTGCTAAATAGCTGGCCTACACTCTAAGAAAAAAGGGTTCCATTTAGAACCCTTTTATGTCCAGTATGTAGAACCCTAACAGCTCTTAAGGTTCTATAAAGAACTTTAAAAGGTTCTATAAAGAACCTTCAAAATTTAGGTAGGCCTAGGGACTTTCTTCATGGGCTCATCACAAAGTTTAAAAGAGTGAAAAACAGTGTTAACAACATTAATCTTTTTTTGGTTTACATAATTATTTTCTGGCTAAAGAAACTTTTTCCAAGAACCTACTTGGGTTCCAAAAAGGTTCTTCACTGGTTAGGGACGCACCATTTGCTTTTCAGAGTGGGGTGCATGGAAGTTGAGGTCGGGCGGGGTTTTTTTTGGTTTTTTCGCAACCGAAGTGGGCAACATTTTATTTTTGGCGGCAATTGTTTTTTTTGCAAAGGCGGCAAAGTGGTTTTTTTTAGGTTTTACTGTTTTTCTTTACATTGAGTTGGGTCAGTCATCTTTTCTTTTCTTTTTACTCGGCAGTGGGTCATCTTTTTTTTCCTGGTTGGTGGGCAAAGTTTGTTCTTTTTCCTGGATGGTGGGCAAAGTTCCTTTTTTTTAAACTTGCATGCCCCCCCCCCCTGAGTATTTAATGGTGCGTCCCTTAAAGAACCTTTTGGGTTTTTTTCCCTGATAACCCATGGGTTCTTTGTAGAACTAAAAAGGGTTCTTAAGCCAAGAAAATGGTTCTTTGTAGAACCTTAAGTATAGTGAAGAATCTTTTTTGGAAACTAGTTTCTTTAGCCAAAAAAAAATGTAAAACCAAAAATGATTAATGTTGTTCAAACAATGTTTTTCACTCTTTTAAACTTTGTGATGAGCCCATGAAGAAAGTCCCTAGGCCTTCCTACATTTTGAAGGTTCTTTATAGAACCTTTTAAAGTTCTTTATAGAACCTTTTAAAGTTCTTTATAGAACCTTTTAAAGTTCTTTATAGAACCTAAAGAGTTCTTAGGGTTCTACATACAGGACAGAAAAGGGTTCTAAGTGAAACCCTTTTTCTTAGAGTGTACCTTATCTGGTTATCTGGTCAAACTTTAACGATAGGTATACTGTTTTGGCTCATAACAAACCAAAATGAGCATCAAATATTACTGTTTTTCCACATTGAACATGGCATTCGGTTTTCCAGAAAGAAAAGAAAAGTCCAATCTACTGTAAATGTGTAACTGAATTTAAAGATTCAATTATGGAGAGGCTGGTTTATTTCACTATTATCAGCAAAGTTATTGAGAAAGAACACCTTCACAGTTTGGATTGTTATTATTTTGGTTCAAAAATGTCAATGCAAAAAATGTTTCGCGCAAAATCAAAAGTTAAAAATTGACATAATGAAATAAGTTTTGAAAGAGCAATCAATTATCATAATAAAAAGAGTTTTTTGTTTCATTTCAATTTTGGAATAGCTGGCAGTTTGTAGTTTTGATTGCAATTAAAACTTCTTTTGACTTGACTTTGATCAGGCATGCCAGGGATACACTTTAACCTTAAATAGCATTGTCTCAGTTGTAGACATGGAATTAAACATCCAAAGCAGGGTAGGAATTGGATTAATCTGGAAATCAAGCTAAATATAATGTAGGCCAATGCATCCTTTAGGCCTATATAACTTTTTTTCGCACCGAATAATGACACCGTGAAAGTAAGTTATAAGGTATTTATCCTCCAACTTTGACCAAACTAAAGAGCAATTTCATCTTTAAAAAATAAAATGATTAAAATCGGTGCCTTCCATTTATTTTATATTTTATCTTTATATTAGTAAATGGAATTATTTTGGGCATAGGTTATCCCTTTTAAAGGGAATTTTTATTTATAACAGACTTCAGTTTGAAACAGATGGTAGATTGAACCACAGATAGTAGGATGTTATTGAACTGTTGATATACCGTCTGAGAGCAATGAGACGGGGCGGGGCCACACAGTGGTTAATGTAGCATGAATAATAAAACGATTTGATAAGCAAGTGGTGTTGACGCGGTTTCCTGATAATGTCAAACGAATGATTGACAGTTCGCGCTTCCCTGCTTGCCTAATCGCCCGTGGATTAAGTGCCTAGATGGCGCTATTTTTGTTGTATGCGCGGAATATGCGCAGAATATCATGTTTCATAGGCATGTCAATTATCCCATTGCACAGTGCTCTTCTACTGCATGCTTGGATTACATTGAAACAACCTCTGGGTGTACATAGTCACAATATATATAAAAAGACTCAGTCCGTACATGCACCTAGGTATTGAATGCATTTAATCATTACTATCAACGTGCTTTTGTTTGGTTCAACATTATATTTCTGACTTATCCATTTACGTAAGTATTCAATCATCATTTTCTCGTCAAGTCACAGTAAAGTCATAATCTTGGATTCCGTGACCATTTTCTTCCTACCTTTATCTCTTGGTGAATTTGTCAACTAGAACCACTTTAAAAGAAAATGAGCTCAAATGTGACGGGAACTTTTGTTATAGCGCAAATTCTTAAATGGCCGCCATACAGGGCCCCGCAAATATGGGGTCAAACTTTAAACTTGCTCCGATTTTGAAAAACAATATCTCATATTGTTCGTATGATCACAAGGACAAATAGTCAAGGTATACTGAACATATAGTCCGTAGTTAGGATTGGTTAGAGCAGGTAGGAGGAGCATCGACCGTAACACTATTCGAAGTACTTACATAATTTACTTATAGTGATTGAAAGAGGGAAATGCATAAATGCAGGCTATGTTAGAGCAATGTCCCTATTAATGCATAACCTGGTTGTTTTCGTTCACAGTTTTTATATTTAACTGGACTTCAGCGCACATGATGAACCTCTTAACACAGACTACCTGCACTCAATTGATGAAATTGACTGAAAGCGAAAAGAACATTTTACACGTTGTTTCTTCAGAGAAGATGACTAGGTACATAGCCTTTAACAAGTATCATAGGGCAGAACAGATCAAAGCCGCTAAGACTATGGATCCAATGGCGCAGGCAAATCACTGGAGTAAATGGGAGGACATTAATGAGGTAAGTATTTAAGGTGATTCGACAAATGCTTGACCCAGAATAGCAAGCATACTTATACTGGGTACACTCAAGATAGGTACATAGCCTTTAACAAGTATCACAGGGCCGACGGTTGAACAGATCAAAGCCGCTAAGACTATGGATCCAATGGCGCAGTCAAATCACTGGAGTAAATGGGAATACATTAATGAGGTGAGTATTTAAGGTGATTCGACAAATGCTTGACACAGAATAGCAAGCATACTTATACTGGGTACACTCAAGATAGGTACATAGCCTTTAACAAGTATCACAGGGCAGACGGTTGAACAGATCAAAGCCGCTAAGACTATGGATCCAATGGTGCAGTCAAATCACTGCATGGAGTAATGGGAATACATTAATAAGGTGAGTTTTAAGTCGATTCGACAAATGCTTGACCCCGAATAGCAAGCCTACTTAGACTGAGAACACACAATATGTATTTATTCTGTTTAATACTACGTTATTGAAATCTAACTGATCTTTACTTTAAATTTCACCCGTATATTGATACTGTAACGAAGAGCTCAATTTTAATATGAATTATTGCCAATCCAATACCCATACTCAATTGCCCAGTATCAATTATTGCAAATCCAATACCCATACTCAATTGCCCAATAACTTCTATATGCATGCTATTCCCTCCTGGCTACCAACATTTTCGTATAGGCCTGGGTGCCAATTCAAATATTTAAGCTATAAAATTGTATTAATAAAACCAAAGTGTTTATGAAATTACACGTCTTAAATATTATTTTCTTCTTGTCTATAAATACTTGTTCACCTGAGGCTAATAAATCTTTTTTGTTGTATTTTGTATTTTGTTATAACCTTACGAGGGCCCTATAGGAGTCCTCACGTCCAAAAAGTCACCAGGCCCTCCATATTCGTATGAGAGTGGGTATTTCGCCCAGAATGCCTCAAGAGTTTAATGCAAGCTAGTCTGGTGGTGTACCCCTACTATACTAAGCCAGCGTAAGAATACGTAATATGTATTTTTCCGCCGAAAGTGGTCTATATTCGAATTAGTGACTGTAGGAAGGCGCGATTGGGCGGTATATTGTGCGAGCTACATTGACAACAATAGGGTTAAACTGCAAAAAACACATCGTATTACTTGTATTAATGGAATATAAATAAGTACAAAGTATACGATACCTGAAAAGGTGAAGCTGTTGGCCTTAAGGTCATGATTAGAAAGTTTCATGTTTGTAAAGGGAAATTGGGCGGATTGTCAAGACGCGAAGTGGGTGTAGTATTTGACAAAGATTCGTTTCACAAGTTCACTCAGTTTAGATTTTCTCTACATTTACTTCATTAGCATATCATATGCATATGAAGCAGCTAGTGATTCCATTGACAGATAGGGGTGGATTTCTGGAGATTCCATTCATAATGAAGGGTTGTGTCGATTCAGTCGATATCAAACTATCTATCTATAGGGTGGTAGAATAAAGACGTTTTCAAGTAGAAAAAAGAAAGAAATGTGTTTTAAAGGCTCATTTATTATTGGAATGAATGTAGTATAGTCATTTCAAGTGGAATTTACAGTGTCTATAGTGTTATATGCACCAAAAATGTTTAAAATTAGGCCCCCATGAACTAAAAATACTTATTGTATGGCTGAAGGAGTTCTGGGTCAAGATCAGGCCTGGCTGATGAATCAATGGCATCACATTAAATCTAGCCATCGATTCACACAAACTCGACACTCTCTCATGATTCCTTCATCAATATATTTATACAGGTAGGTATGTGTATAATTTAATATTCATAAATGTTAGTATTTAAGTATATAAAATCTTTGAAACAACTTTTAAAAGATTAATCTACTAGAAGTCTCTGTAAAAGGGGAAGTTACATCGATCGAGATATATGTTTGTTGATGCTCGTAGAGACAATAAACAATAGAATAGGAGTGAAGCTCTAACAGGTAAATATATTATCTGTGTATAATTGTATAAGATTATTTAACCAAACTTGTTAGCAATAAGATAACATTATTGGAAACATGAATTTAACATAAAGTCCAAACAGATTTAGACTATACAAGCCTATGGAAAGTGATATAGTCATAAGAGAAAACATTTTGGATACATCGGGCACATGGATTTTTTGACTTGTGGACAATCATTTAGTTTCAAAATATTTGATTTTCCCCCTCAAATATGATGTATTGATCTTGAATAATTCCAGAGCCAGAGGTAATTTGGCTAAGACAAAGAGAACATACCCACCTTTTTACATCTGTACATAGTATTTATCATTAAAATAACATTTGACAAAGTAGGCCTATAACGTAATTCCAGTATACATTTGTAAAACGTTCATTTAAAAAAGTGTTAACCATTAAAACATAGAATTATTTTGAATACAGCCAATTGTATTGTGAGATAGGCTTTGTACGACGGGTATTCATAATATAAGTTAAAAGTTTAACGGGTTCGCCGTCGGACAAGTTTTAACCAATTGTTTCTGCAATGCATTCATTGATTTAAGAATACTAGTATAAACATTGGAAAATGTAGGCACTGTTGCCCTGTATTACTTTGATTATCACGTTACAGGATGATTTACCCGTTTTGTATGACATCGGACTTCGTGATTTTGCGGAAAAGCTAGCAGACGTGATACCAAACAAAACCGCGCGCATTTTAGACGTTGCGGCTGGATCGGGAGCATTTGGGAAAGAGGTAGGGCTAAGTTTGATTGTGGAATTTATTGATTTTACCTTCATGATTGTAAGGTGTCACGAAACTAGTCTAGTGTGAAAACTTCATTCAGGGATTATTAGCCTTATTCCGTATACTCCCTCAATGACGTTTTTACCCTGAATTAACCGGGACGCTAACTCTGACTCTCTAGGTAACACCAATTTATTGGTATACATTGTTTTAATCAGTCGACCTTTATTTTTTTGAATAATTATTTCCATTAAAGAGAATTGACAAATGCGTTGCCTATTATTGTGTCCTTCGAATTTTGGAAATGGGCGATGTTATTGACATAAACCAAAAACCCCGGCCCCCATAGACAAGCCACGCCTTTCAGCTACTCGTTCGCGCAGTACTAGTTATACCATACTGCGCTCACTATACATTTATAAGCTACAATCTTGGAAGGAAAGTCCTTGGAACGCGAACGGGTATTGTGTGCATGTATTGATACTTAGTGTCTTCTGTTATAAACTTGTTCAAATGAGATTTGTCCTTCCCCACCCCCATCGATCAATGTTGGGACACTCTGGTAAGCTGCAGGAGCCACTGGCTTGGTCAACATTGTACGGGAGAGTGGGGTGACACTTTTTCGTTAATCACACGCAAATGTTCCAAGACTTTTTTCCAGGATTGTAGATTAATTACTTCATTAAAAACCGTCCGCATCATGCGCTTGGAGATAGACTTGGGCGTAATATTTTGGAGTATACAGTTTAAGTTTTAGGGATTAAGATAGAAAAAAGACTATCAAACGACCGTGCGATGCAATGATACCTTATGAAGTTAGTGCCAATTGGGTTATTCAGTCAAGAGTAAAATCCTTCATAAACAATTAAATACAATGTGGAATACCACATTGCCATTGTAAACGGGGGTTGATTAATAATTAATACAAAACCAATGACAATATTGTGACATTTGAAAATATAGGAATTATTGAATGTTTTATACAATTACAAAATATCATAATAATAGTTGTAGTATGAAGCATGTTTCCACATCTCTTAGAATTGTGTGTGTGGGAGTGTTTTTTCAAGATTACTAACCTTTTTCATGTTTCCAAATAATAATAATAAATACAGTTATGTTCCTGTTATAGTTAAAGAAACTTGGCTTTGAGAATATCGATGCTTTGGAACCAGCGGAAGGCCAACGGAAAGTATTGACAAAGGGTTTGTATAAATGTGTATATCCAGACCTTCTTGATGCGAGTCAGCCAACATCCATACAAGACGGTAAATATACGAGGGTTATTCCAAACATTGTCGATCTATAAGGAGATGAGGTTTTACAGTTCTGAGCTGTGTAACTTCATGATTGATTACACAAATAGTTTATAAACATAATTTCTTCCTTTCTCTGCTACAGCTATTTCAACCTAGATAGTCAATGGTTCCTCAGAAATGAAAAACTTCAGGGGAAAAATGGAAACTCAGACAAGAAATCTGCTTTCTCCAGCCATTCACACTTATATGTGATCTGGGTCCCTTATTTTAAACCAGAAAGTGTGTATTACTTTACAGCTTTAATTGTTCTTTCATCTCTGGTTGACTCACGTCTCATTTATGGTAACGAATCGCCATGAAGGGGGATCTTGACGATGGCTGATTGTTCAATTTGTTCCACTTTCTTAATAATGTGCACTTCTCTGCAGGAACCGATGACTACCATGCCCGGCTTTCAAGGTTGAACTGTATGTAACAGGAATAGCAGAAAGATAATTAAAATCTTTCTGCGTAATCATTCACGAAATAAGAAGTGAAACTGCTCGTGTTATCTATAAGATAATATATAACTCATCTCCTTCTGCCTTTAGCATGTTTAGGTCGAGCACTTATGAAATTATTGAACTAGACTACTGGCGCATTGGCGCGTTTGTTGATACATTTAAATGATGTCCATATTATTAGCTATTTATTGAACACATATTTTAAGTGTAAGGCTTTTTCTTTGTCGCCGTGTCATTAGTTACGATAAGCAATTTTTAAATTTGTATTTGAACACTGTTGACTTATTCTCAGATACATACGACTGCGTTTGTATTGCCGGCGGTGTTATGATTGGAATAATTGAACCAAAGGATTTCCAAGAAGCCATAAGGATTTTGAAACCAGGTAAATGTGACTAGAAATCATATTATCATGATCATTAAGTACAAATTGCAACTTCAGTCGAACTTTCTTTCGGTTGCAAAAGGTCGTTGCAGAGTTAGTCCATAAGCCCGTAGGGTTGGTCGGTACCATGTCGAGGGAGTAAGGCTAATAATGATTTTTGTATTGGTATGGATCCATGGAACCAGAATATGGTTGATAGCAAATTCAAAGCGGTAGCTTTCTGTGTGTTATCAGCACATTTTCAAAATGGCCGCCAAAATGCAAACAAAAAGCACACTAATAAACTTATGATGAATATTGGAAACTCTGTTGGATGTGAATAACGCAGTACTGTATGAATTAGACCACTAGACACTTATATCCTGATATTTTGCTTTGTTAACACATTTAAATCCAAAATGGCCGCCAAAATGGCCGCCAAAAATGATAAAATTCCATATATTGGCATATATATAAACCAACATGTATGATCAGAGTATAGTTTTAACAATGGGATGTATGTGTTAGACCCTTAGAAACTCATATCTAGTATTTTTGCTTGGTTAACATACTTTAAAACCAAAATGGCCGCCAAATGAATGGCCAAAAATTGTAAAAAGTGGTAAATATTCCATGAAATAGCATAATATCAACCGAAATGTATGATGAAAATATATTTTTAACAATGGGATGTATGTGTTAGACCACAAGTAACTCATATCTAGTATTCATGCTTTGTTAACATAGTTCAAAATCCAAAATGGCTGCCAAAGTGGCCCAAAATGGTTCCCGAAGTGGCTGCAAAAAATGTCAAATTCCATAAAATGGGATAATATCAACCTAAATGTAAGATGTAATACAGTTTTGATGATGGGACGTATGTATTAGACCACTAGTAACTCATATATAGTATTTTTGCTTTTGTTAGCATGCTTAAAAATCCAAAATGGCCACAAAATGGATCCCAAAATAACTGAACAAATTGTCGAAATTCCATAAAATGGTATAATATCAACCAAAATGTATGAAGAAAGTATAGTTTTAACATCGGGATGTATTTATTAGACCACTCGTAACTCATATCCAGTATATTTGCATTGTAATAACGTACATTAAATCCAAGATGGCCACCAAAACGGCCGCTGTAAATGTTAAAATAGTCTACATGAGTGAATGATAATCCACAAAAGACATTGTAAGAGTGTATATTACATCACATTCACCGCATAGTATGTCCTAAAACTGCTAAGCTATTTCTTTTTGATATAAGGCTCACCTCTGTGACAATTTTGATTCTGTATCACTTTCCAAAATGGCTGCCAGAATGGTTAAGTTGATGTTAAATGACCTAAAACAATTGTTTAAATGACCATTATTTTTATGTAATACTAATACCCCAAATCTAATAAGACAGCATTCACCATATGTCTATGATCAACTTTATGGGCTGTAGATCTAGTTTGAGTATTTTAAAGTATCCAAGATGTCTGCAAAATGTTAAAATAACTGAAAAACAGTATTAGTTTTATTGTTAGTGTTACATTAGATATGACCAAAAGATGATATCTATAGATTTTAAACCACAAAGTAAACGTATCTGTAGGTGATAAGGTATGATTGAATGGTATAGACTCCATTTTTTTTCATTCTGGTCATATATTTTTATCAATTGGTGGCCACCCGTGGTAATTATTTTGGCCATTTGGAGGTAATTGTAATGAAATGTTCATTATAATGCCCATCTTAATAACATGCATGTCAAAATGGAGTCTATACCATTCAATCATCCTTGTCACATATACAAACACGTTTACTGGATGGCTTAAAAGCTGTAGATATAATAATGTGGTCATATCTATTATGTTATACTAACAATAAACTAATACTGTTTTTCAGCTATTTTAACCTTTTATAGCCATCTTGGATATTTTAGAATACTCAAACTAGAGCTACAGCCCCTAGGCTTTATCATAGACATATAGTGAATGCTGTCCCATTCAATTTGGGGGTATTGGTATTACATAGTACCGGTCATTTACAATACAAAACAATTGTTTGTTCATTTACAATACAAAACAATTGTTTTAGGTCATTTAACATCAACTGAACCATTCTGGCAGCCATTTTGGAATGTGATTGGAATCAAAATTGTCACAGATGTGGGCCTTATTTCTAAAAGCAATAGCTTACCAGTTTAGAACATACTATTTCGTGAATTTGATGTAATATACACTCTCACAATATCTATTTTGGATTATCATACACTCATGTATATAGACTATTTTTACATTTACAGCGGCCATTTTGGTGGCCATCTTGGATTTAAAGTATGTTATTACAATGCAAATATTAGTGGATATGAGTTATTAGTGGTCTAATACATACACCCCAATGTTAAAACTATACTTTCATCATACATTTTGGGTGATATTAGCCCATTTTATGGAATTCCATCAATTTGTTCAGTCATTTTGGGACCCATTTTGGCGGCCATTTTGGATTTATAAGTATGTTAACAAAGCAAAAATACTAGATATGAGTTACTGGTGGTCTAATACATACATCCCATCATTAAAACTATATTTTCATTATACATTTAGGTTGATATTATCCCATTATATGTAATTTGACAATTTTTGCAGCCACTTCGGGAACCATTTTGGGGGCCATTTTGGCAGCCATTTTGGATTTTGTACTATGTTAACAAAGCAAGAATACTGTATATGCGTTACTGGTAGTCCAATACATACATCCCATCATTAAAGTTATATTTTCATCATGCATTATGGTTGATATTATGCTATTTTATGGAATTTTGACAATTTTTGATCATTTTTGGCCATCAATTTGGCGGCCATTTTGGTTTTAAAGTATGTTAACAATGCAAAAATACGAGTTATGAGTTTCTAATGGTCTAACACATACATCTCATTGTTAAAACTATACTCTGATCATACGTGTTGGTTTATATTATGCCAATATATGGAATTTTACCATTTTTGGCGGCCATCTTGGATTTTGATGTGTTAACAAAGCAAAAGTTCTGGATATGAGTGTCTAGTGGTCTAATACATACAAGACTGCGTTATTTACATCCAACAGAGTTTCCAAAATTCATCATAAGTTTATTAGTGTGCTTTATGTTGGCATTTTGGCGGCCATTTTGAAAATGGCTGAAAACTCATATAAAGCTACCGCTTTGAATTTGCTATCAGCCATATTCTGAAACTAGAGGTTAATACCTTTCCAAAAATCCAAGTTAGCCTTACTCCCTCAATATGGTACCGATGAGCAAAAATTTGGGTTTCAACATCAATCGGTCTTTTGTAAGGGGAAAAAACATCAGCAATGTCATTCAAAATGGCGATTACATCATTTGTCAATTCAGTTCCACAGTGCAATGAGCGTATCATACAATAATTGTAATGAAATATGCACTTTGCATTGTGGGATTGAAACCGTGTATTAAACACACGCTTGTGATCACACTATTCCTCAATAGAATCACTCATGCATCTCATACCACGATCACTTTCATTACGTATTGACCAACCCTCGTAAATATCACTGTCACATTTTTCCTTTACCATGTTTCGAAAGGTCAATTGATGTTGAAATGATTGCTTAATTGGTATATGACTCTTCACGTGTTTGTTTCCATAACAGGTGGCGTGCTCATATTCAACCTGTCTGATTATTGGAAATCCGTTGAGAATCTCGGAAGCCAAGCAGACGACAGTATCAGATCTTATCTTGATAAAGGTGTATTGAAAAGTGTACGAATGCATCGCGTCGTCTGCATCTACGGTCGTGAAGACGCAACTGTTTACGAGTTAATTAAAATGGTGTAATATGATTAACATCCCCGATATGTAAGACAGCATAAAAATATAATCAACACTTGAATAATTTTCTTTAAAATACCATTACAACTTAAGTTTGGACATTGTGTCAAGATCATCCGCTCCCGAGATGATTAGGCCTTTAATATTTCACAATGATTTCAACAAGATGTGTTGCTGAGAAATGATGAACCTACTTTAATCCCCATACCGAATGAAATTTGCAAATAACTAATGAATAATGAATACGATCATAATCATTCCCTTTGCAATTCAATATTGAGTATTCGGAAATCTTTCAAAATAACCATCACAATTGTTTGTCTATGAATTCACTCAATGGAAAAAATTCTGTTATCATAATAAAATAATATAATTAGATTGTTTTGCTTATGATTTTGTTCATTTCTTTATCTATTTTTAACAATTTTTTAACTCTGTGGAAAGAGGGCATTGTAGTACCGATCCCTAAAACAAAGCCTCCGAATAAGGACAAGTTAAGACCTGTGTCCTTAACTTCCATTTTCGCTAAAATAGCCAAAGGTTTTGTTTCACATTGGATCCTTCATGATGTTCAAAGTTTAATTGATGTCAATCAGTTTGGCAATGTCAAGGGTGTTTCTACTAGTCATTATTTGGTCAATCTTATTCATCTCCTTCACCAGGGCGCTGAGCAACAACACAATGTTAGCACAGTTGTTCTCACTGATTTTTCTAAAGCATTCGACCTGATAAACCACACCCTTCTCATTGACAAAATGATTGACATGGGAGTGCGCAGATCCATAATACCCTGGGTATGCGATTTTTTGCATAACAGGCAGCAATGTGTCAAATTTAATAATACCCCTTCTGATTTTGTATGTATTAATGGCGGTGTCCCTCAAGGTACCAAACTAGGTCCACTTGGCTTTCAGATCGTCATTAATGATGCTGCTGTAGATGCTAGGTCCAGTTCTTGGAAATATGTTGATGATATGACATTTGCTGAAAACCGCAATTTTGCTGAACTTGGCAACCTTCAGGAGGATTTGAATGATTTTACAAAATGGTCAGATGCCAATTGTCTGAATCTAAACCCTGCCAAATGTCAAGCATTGCAAGTTAAGTTTGGTAAAGCCACACCGCGTCATTTATATTTGAGAATTGGTAATGAGGTACTGCCGTATGTTGAAAAGGCTAAATTCTTGGTGTACTTATCCAACATGATCTCAAGTGGAACGCTCAAATAGATGACATGCTTTCCAAAGCCAACAAGTGCTTGTTCATGTTACGATCTCTAAAAAAGTTTGGCTTTGATCAAGATGAGCTTACTGTCGTGTACAAAAGTTACCTCAGACCAGTCATCGAATATTGTGACGTTGTATGGCATCCTAGTATTACCAAGAAACAATCTAAGACTATAGAAAGAATTCAAAAACGGGCCTGTAGAACTATCTTAGGCCGCAAGTTTGAGGGTATGTGTAAGTATCATTCTTATTCTGATGCCTTAAGCATGTGTGATCTTGATAGTCTGGAGGAGAGAAGAGAACATCACTCTCTCAAGTTTGCCAAAGGTTTAGATCATAATGCCAGGACTGAACATCTTTTACCACCCAGAAGAAATGAATGTCACAGTTTTAACCTACGTAATTCAAGTACAATTTCCCAGCCTCGTTTCAGGACAAAGACATTTTTTAACAGCCCGGTACCATATTATGTCAGACTTTTAAACAATGAATAATTTTAGAATTCTTTTGTGCAATAAATAAATAAATGTATCTTATTATTGTTATATTTATGAAAGTGTGTGGGAGAGGTCTGGTGGGTGTGTGTGTGTGTGGTGAGGGTGGGGGGAGGGAGGTACGTGTGGGTAAGGCTGTTTGAGGGTATGTGTGTGTTCATCTCGTGAGAGGATCTTTTTATTGTTACATTTATGAAAGTGTGGGGGAGAGGTCTGGTGGGGGTGGGGTGCGTGTGGGTAAGGCTGTTTGAGGGTATGTGTATGTTCATCTCGTGAGAGGATCTTTTTATTGTTAAATTTATGAAAGTGTGTGGGAGAGGTCTGGTGTGGGGGGTGTGGGAGGAGTACGTGTGGGTAAGACTGTTTGAGGGTATGTGTATGTTCATCTCGTGAGAGTGTTATTGGTTTCACATGTTTTATATAAATGTGTCTTTGTATTTTATATTTATATTTTAATGTATCTCTTTGAATGTATTTAAATGTTTTTATAATATTGTAAGTGCAATGCAATTTGGCTTTTAAGCCACGATTTTGTATTTTTCAATAAACCAATCTATAAACCAATCTATAATCTATAACAGGGGGCGCTCTGATTTTCAACATCTCAGATTATTGGATCGATGTCGGCAATTTTAGGAACCAATTCGCCAATACCATTACGTCATACCTCGCAAGAGGCGTAATAGAAAGTGTACTCATGCACCGCGTGGTGTATATCTATGGCCGAGAAGACGCGACTGTGTACGAGATCATCAAAAAGAACCACCCAATAATATAACCAAATCTAGTTATTTATGAAGTAATTATAATGTGGTTAATATCTACACCAGCTGTATAATTAGCTTATTATGATATATTGTATATAGTATATTACCATATTCTCCATTTATTCCGGTATACTCCTAACACAAACAGTTTCTGACCAGGTGCTTTAATGTTAATTTCAAATCAGTGATCGGTATCAAAAATCTTAGATATACAATAAGCTAGCATATTTCATCTCCGCAGTTTGAGACCTCATTCATAAAATCGAATGGATATTTGTTTAAGTTAAGGAGTACTTACTTACATGACCTGCGTGTTGATCGCTCGCGCACTTGTTTAGCGTACACCCGCATGAGTGGCACGTGAGTCGCATACCATACATTTACGCGCGCGTTTTTAATTGCTGTGACAGCCGCTATGGTGCAATACCCTAAATAAGATGACTTAAAGTAACCAACCAAAAACAAGGTTGTATGTAGGCCTATAGTAAAATAATATTATTGCACAGTTTGTGCTCAGCAGTGACAATATTATGTGTTAAATGAATCACAGCTCACCATTCATTTATACATGCCTGACTTAGTTAGCACATAGTGTTTAATACAAATCAGTCATATCCCATACATAATACAAAAACCTGGTTACTAAAAGTATCATAACTGAGAATTCAGGAGCCGCCTACATCCCAGGTGAAATACAAAAATGGGCTTAATGTGTTTGACAATGAATGGAGTAGTATTTACCTTATGCCGTTTAAGGCATGCTATGATGTTAGGACAAGGATTTCCAATACAAGATTAATTTGAATTGCTTAATGACTAATAGTAGATTATTTAAGATGAAAATTGTTGATAATGTGAATTGTAGTTTATGCAGTAACTTCCCAGAGACTTTAAAGCATATGTTGGGGGATTGTACTCATGCTATTAACATCTGGGACGAATTCAATAAATGGTTTGAAATCAACATGAATTTTAATATTGTTCTTGACTACAAGAAAATACTGGTTGGCATTGGCACATGAGGAGACTGTAGTGCATTAATTAACGTATCCCTAATACATATCAAGAAGGTTATCTATGATAGCAGATTTCATAATCGAATACCTTCATTTCTTGCATTTAAATATTTTATAAAATTCCATTATAAACTTGAAAAACAGATCTCTAGCAGCAACAACGTATGTTGAATGTATAAATTTATTGATAAATGGACAGAATTAGAAAAGTTGTGTGAAGTGTAATAATTGTATAACTTTATACTAATTGATGTGCTTATTCATGTAACCCAGTTGTATACTGTATGTTTGTTTTTTTATATTATTGTAACTTTATTGTGATTTGTATATATCTTTTTTGAGTTGAAGAAAAATAAGAAGAAAAATAAAATTCACTCAATGTTTAAGAAAGAGGTGTCATATTGTGGAGGAGACTGTGTTCGCCAAATGTATATTTTGGATGTTGATACTGATTACTGATTTTAAATTAGCTTACATAAAATCACCTGGTCAGGAGCTCTTTGTGTTTATATGTAGTAGTATTACATGTTTATATACTATTAAAGGGGCATTAAGATATGTGGTGGAGGCAGCGCCCTCAATTACAAAAATGTATGATAAAAACTAGGATTTGTATATTTTTACAATTGTACTACATGTATGAATTCACACCTTTAAGGATTAAGAAAAATCAGCTCTCTTTGTACAACAAAACATTGATTCAAAAATGCTGGTTGAGCTGCAACCAGCATTTTACATGGTTAGGGGTGGTATTCCAACATATTTAAATCATTTTTTACTCACGTTTTGCTGGGTGTTTTTTTAGTAGAAACAACAATAATGGCAATTTTCAATGTTCATCTTGAATTCTGAAGTAAATAAATCAAAATTTAAAAAAATCACCATGACATTGTGTCCCTTTAACTATTATGGAAGTGTGAATAGCGCCATCTTTGTATTACTATTCCTATACAGGGTATCTCAAATAAAAATTACAAGTGCCTTTAGGAGATCGTAGCTTTCTAAATAATTGTCGGAATGGATTATTTTAAACACCACAATAAAGTCAAATTAGTTTGCTATTTTGTGGCTCTCGTTGATCTAAAAACTAATTGCGAGGCTTAATTTTTTTAGATTTTTAACTTAACCTAAAGTACAAATTATCAACAGCTATTTCGATAATCCTTGTACAGGGTATCTAAAAAAATTGCAATGCACATTAAGGTGATCGTAAATTCCTAAATAAGTGTTGCTCACTAATTTGCCTCTATTTAGTCGTTTGAATTGTTCTTTTCCGACATTTATTAATTGAGGAACTTACGATCACCGTAAGGTAGGTTGTAATTTCTTTTGAGACGCCCTGTACATAACGGTATGGGAGTAATTAATTGCACAATATTCAATTGTGATCTTCTACAAAATAAGACATTTACCATTCACTCATAAATATTTAAGACAAAACAAATCTTTGATTTTCTTTATTTTTTCATTACTGTGCAAAATAATAATAAATCTGTACGTTAGAATCATGGTAAATTCACACAATTTAAAAACGCTCAAACTATGCATGCCAATCGTTTTAACACAGAGTCATCATAGAGTGTGTAAATACCGGTATATGTTATTACAAGACACCTAAGGAAGTATCAATGAAAGCATTCATATCACCTTAATACAGTTTAACACTTGAGTTGTAATTTCAAAAGAGTGATACAGGCTATGGAATAGTTTCATCAGGAATTCAGAAGAACATGATAATAATTTTCGTTAGAAAATTCCAATTAGGAAACTTACTTTTTCCATACGGGTTTCGACAACACATCGGTTGTCTTCCTCAGTGGATTGTGTTTGATCCAGAGCTAGTGTTTCTAGTCTGTTTATTGATGACGTCATCGGATGATGACGCCCTCTGGATCACTGAGTCGTAAAGATGACTGAGTTGGTAAGCCCCCTCGTCGCCATTCATTAGGTGCTTATGGGTTTTTTTTCTCTTTACTGTTTTTATTTCGCTCAAAAAAACATAAAAAACAAATCACATACAGTTACAATACGGTAATAGAAAGATAACAACATACAGTATACACACCTGGGTTACATGAATAAGCACATCAATAAGTATAAAATAAAGCTTAAAAATAAAGCTTATATACAATTAGTTTTTTTAGGTGCTTATGTTGGTCTACGCCTCCTTTTCTACGAATCCAAATTGATTCGCGTATCCATCTAGTATTTCTAGTATCATCTCTGGCAATGATCTTTGAGTCATCCCATTTTATGACGTGGTTTTCTTTCACTACGTGTTCGGCTATTGAGGACTTGAGTTCTGTGTTCTCGGATTCTTTTCTTGTAGACAGAGTGTATCTCTGAGCGCCCATTTTATCAGCTTCCGTTTTGTGCTCCTTCTTGCGTGTACCGAATTTTCTGCCGGTATCACCGATGTAAGTCTTATCGCAGTTGGCACACGGGATCTCATACACGACGCCAGCCTTGTCCTCGTTTGAAAGTTTGTCTTTGGGGTGGACGAGGATTTTTTTGAGACTGGTGTGTGGTTTGACTGCCGAGCTGATGTTATGTTTGCGCAGTATCCTCTGAACCGGTTCAGTGACACCTTGGATGTATGGGAGAGTGACCGAAGTTACCGATTTTTTGTCCGAGGCATTCGTCTTTTTGTTGACTTTGGCTTTGGGTTTCGACATTGATTTCTTGACTTTATTAAAAGACCAATCCGGGTACCCACACGTTTTGAGAACAGATTTGATAATCTCTTCCTCGAGAACTTTGTCCGCCTCTTCAGTTACCACCTTGTCTTTTCTGTCAAGGAGAGTTCTTATCACACCGAGTTTGTGATGGAGCGGGTGGGCCGACTGAAAGTTGAGGTATTGATTAGTGTGTGTAGGTTTCCGGTATATGAGGAGTTTCACGCTGCCGTCCGGCTTTCTAACGATAAGTGTGTCTAGAAAAGGAATTTGGCTATCCTTTTCGCATTCGTAGGTGAATTTTAGACTGCCAGTGTCGTCGACATTGTTTAAATGTTCTGTCAGCTGCTCTTCTTTGCCGCGGGCGATAATTTCCAGGATATCGTCGACGTAGCGTTTGAAGAAGCGCGGTTTGCACTCCAGTGGTGCAGTAGCAATCGCTAACTGTTCAAGATGTTCCATCACAATGTTGGCAATAATTGGGGACACCGGGCTACCCATCGCTGTTCCGAATTTCTGGCTGTAAATTTGGCCGCGGGATTGCATATACGTGGTGGTAAGAATAAATTCAGTGAGGTCCATAATGTCGTCAACCGAAAGTTTAGTGCGGTCTTTAAGAGTGGGGTCTGCATTAAGACGGCTGCGTACAATGTCCAGCGCTTTGGGGATGGGGACATTAGTAAACAGCGAAATGACATCATGAGATAATAGGTTCTCATCTTCCTCTATCAAAATCTCGGAGACTTCAACCGCTAGGTCTTGAGAGTTTTTGACATGTTGAGCCGTGTTACCAACAAGCGGGGCAAGAATGTCCGACAACGCAATGGGGCGGAGGGGTACATGTGGTTTGTGAATTTTGGGAGTCGCGTATACACGAGGCACATTTTCAGTAGTCGGGTAGAGGTATTTGTACTGTGCTTCAGTAATTTTGTTCTCTTTCTTAAGCTTAGAGAGCATCCCCACTAGCTTCCGTTTGTATTTGGGGGTTGATGGTTGATGGCAATGATCTTTGAGTCAAAATGGGATGACTCAAAGATCATTGCCAGAGATGATACTAGAAATACTAGATGGATACGCGAATCAATTTGGATTCGTAGAAAAGGAGGCGTAGACCAACATAAGCACCTAATGAATGGCGACGAGGGGGCTTACCAACTCAGTCATCTTTACGACTCAGTGATCCAGAGGGCGTCATCATCCGATGACGTCATCAATAAACAGACTAGAAACACTAGCTCTGGATCAAACACAATCCACTGAGGAAGACAACCGATGTGTTGTCGAAACCCGTATGGAAAAAGTAAGTTTCCTAATTGGAATTTTCTAACGAAAATTATTATCAAGTGATACAGGCTGTCCCAAAATGATTAATAATAATAATAATAATGTGGATTTATAATGCGCACTAATCCACCAAAATGGTGCTCGAGGCGCGATACAAAAAATAACTTACATTACAACATACATTTTAAAGTACAACTTAATCTACAATAATTTAACTAAATACAACTTAATAGTATAATAATTATGTCAATAATGATATCATAATTTGTGACATACACAAAAAAATTAATCTACAAATACATGTAATACTACTAGTATTTGAAATTTAAAGAAATATAGCCTATTTATATGTAACCGAAAAAACACTTTTTTTTAATAAAAAGCATCCTTTGTCAAATGAGTTTTTAAAGACGTCTTGAACTGTGCCAGGGATGTGCATGATCTAACATGAATGGGTAAGGCGTTCCAGAGACGTGGCGCTGCAATTTAAAAAGCTCTGTCCCCCTAGAGTGTTTGGAACGAGGTTCACATAGAAGTGACTTGTCGCTGGAACGGAGTGTACGAGTAGGTATGTATGGTTTAAGAAGACATGTGATATACTGCGGTGCCATGTCATTTAAAACCTTAAAAACAATGAGCAACAATTTGTATACAATTCTGTAACCAACCGGCAGCCAATGCAACTTCTTTAAAACGGGAGTAATGTGAGATCTTTTCCTAGTTAGAGTGACCAAGCGCGCAGCGTTGTTCTGAATACGCTGAAGACGTGCAATTTGATCTTGAGGAAGGCCAAACAAGAGGGAGTTGCCCATATCAAGCCGGGAGGTTACAAAACTGTGAACAATTTGTTCAGTGGCATGAGGATTTAAGTACTTTCTTATTCTACTAATGTTTCTGATATGAAATGAAGCAGAACGAACAATATTAGAAATATGAGCATTAAGGGGGCTGTGCACCTTCAGGTACAGCCTCCGTAAAACTGCCGTAACTTCTTTATTATTCATTAAATCTATATAAAAGTATACATTTTCTTGCAGAAAAGGGTTCAATGAATCCAACCATGATCATGAAATTGACCATTTTGGGAGAAAATTATAAAAAACACGTTTTTTGACCCATTTTAGGTTTGGAAAAGATAACTCAAAATATATTTTGTTAAATTTTATCATACTAGTTTAATTATATTCCTCATGCAATTCCCTAGGAATCGTTTTTTTTTTTTAAATTTTACTTTATTATTTTTTGAATTATCGAACAAAAAGTGCCAAAAAATATGATTTTTTACCAAAAAACGTGATTTTCACGATTTTGGAGGTTAAAAAACAGGTTTTTTGGCACTTTTTGGTCTGAATTTCAAAAAATAATAAAGTAAAAATTAAAAAAAAAAAACGATTCCTAGGGAATTGCATGAGGAATATAATAAAACTAGCATGACAAAATTTAACAAAATATATTTTGAGTTATCTTTTCCAAACCTAAAATGGGTCAAAAAAGCATGTTTTTTATAATTTTCTCCAAAATGGTCAATTTCATGATCATAGTTGGATTCATTGAACCCTTTCCTGCAAAAAAATGTATACTTTTATTAAGATTAAATGAATAATGAAGAAGTTACGGCAGTTTTACGGAGGCTATGCGAAGGTGCACATCCCCCTTAAGAGACATTGATGAATCAAAAATAGCACCTAAATTACGAGCCTTTGGTGCAGGTGTGATGTCCGCATCACCAATTGTAATATGTGGGACATGAACCTTTGACATTTGTTGTCTAGAACCAATCAAAACAAATTCAGTCTTCTCATCATTCAACTTGAGAAAATTCTCCTGCATCC